>CM068829.1:163446593-163770250 GCA_028554795.2 Sinohyriopsis cumingii
TTCTATCATAATATATAAGAGAGAAGGTACGGAACTTCCAAATACTTCGCTCCACCCGTGACCCTCGGAAATAGCAGAAGGAAATCGAGGGTCATGGGTGGAGCGAAGTATTTGGAAGTTCCGTACCTTCTCTCTTATATAATAGAGAGGGTCCTATGTCAGAACGGGTCATGGGATAATCTAAGGTATTTTTGTCACTCTGTATGATTTTTTCCTTTAAATGATTGTTGTTTTTTTTTCTTAACATCAAGCTCGCGTCGAGTACCTGTGGTACAAACAAACTAGATTTTGTAAAGGAAAAAGCTTGTTCAAGAATTAATGTAGTGCGTAAATTCAAATTCCAACTTTTACACGACACATTCTGGAATATGGTAATGTGGTTTGGGACAATTGCACATAGCTCGATAAAAGTGAATTAGAAGAAATACAAAATGAGACAGACAGGATTTTGACTGTTGCAACAACACACTTATGTTGCCAGAACACTTTTATTGGGGTTGGAGGAAATTTCAAATCTTCATGCCCGACAAAGAACAAAATGTAGTTCACTTAATCAACATTTATTTACAAAGAATATAATCACTGCATTGTAGATTTGGATCTGTAGAAAGTACACAACGCTACTTCTTATTGTGAGTTTGTTACCATGAAAATCGTATAAAACTGTTTCGATCCATCACGCCATACGGTAATTTAACTTTATATACCTTCTTTTGCTGTGATACAACGCATCCGTATGAAGTAAACATTCGTATGTTCGATGCCGTTCATAAAGTTTTTGAAACGTCAAAGATTTATGTAAGAGTACATGTTTACTATCAGGCATGCACTTTCACGGGTCATGAACAGCTAGCTGCAAACAGCTAATGCCACTATTTTTCTAAATGATTCGCCATCGCGTCTGCAATGACTCGCTCTAGAAGGAAGGACTGTTCACTTTCAATCTCAATTTTTTTTCTTTTCCTTTTGATGTATTTATTTATGTTTGTCCCTCCTCTTTTTTTCTCAGTATTTTTCTCAACTATCAACACAATGTTTAAGCCATTTTAATTGACGATTTTCCATTTAACTTCTTTCTTTTGTTTATCATCGTCTTTCATCTACTGCCTAATTCATCCTCCTGTTTTATATATCTTAGCTAAATGTCAATGTGTAACTGAGAGAGTCTTCATTCTGAGTATTAAAATGTATCTTTTGTCATTCAGACTTAATATCATCAGCTACATATTCATATATATTTACAATTATTCTTTTTTTTATAAAAGGTGGAAAACATAAGCCATTGGTTTCGTTCTAATCCTTTATCTTCAATACTTGACTAATCTGTACTTAAAAATGTATGAAATAAAATATATTTAAACTAAACTAAGTAACTATGTAATACAGTGGGATGCTTCAGTCACTAGGGTGACGTCATTACTTCATTTCTGATATTTAGCTAAAGAGCGCTGTTGTCTTGTGATAAAATTATGTGAAATGCAATTTTATGGTTGATCGGTCATGGGTTATGGCTGATCCGACATAAAAGTAATTATGAATGGTATTTATGCTAAAATACTGTGTGTGTGTGTGTGTGTGTGTGTGTGTGTGTGTGTGTGCGTGCGTATACACACATACATACATACGTACATACATACATACATACAACACACATACACATACATACGCACGCACACACACATACATACATACATACGCGTGTGTGTGTGTGTGTGTGTGCGTGTGTTTCATTACACACAGAAAGTGCATGTGACCCAACCTAGAAATTTGTATTTCCTTTTATTCTAAATTGTATAGTATGAGATTTGAATACCCTAAGCATGAAGGTTGACTGGATTCCTTCCTTATGAAATTGTGACAATAGCTGCAACATCAGGAAGATAACTCTGAGAACCAGATGTCGTGAATACTACATTTTAGCACTTCCCAAATCCACAATACAAAAGGGGAATTTATAAATACTTGCATATATACTAGTTTTTGACACTGTCCACGTGTAATACGACAAAGATGTCGAAATCACCGTTTGTTATCACATTTTATTGATCATTGTAACCTAGATAGATTTTTAAAAATCTATTTTAAATTTAGATATACTTCGGTTCATTAACGTGCATCTATCGTTCGGTATGAACCGGAACATATTACTATTCCACCCAGAAAAGGTACATTTGATTTCTCACACTAGTTCCGATGAAAAAGACTTAACTGTCACTGCTTAAGTGTCATTCGTTTAACTTCATTCGCTAGAACCAGTTCACGAACATCTTCTGAGACTTATTATTGGTCATCGATAGATGGGTTAGTTTTCTTCATTCATGCTTGGATAGCCATAAATATGTATACTTTACTAAAAGTGTATGGTACTTGAAAGTTCCATGTTTACATGTATAATAACTTTCACTGAGTAATTACCGCACGTTTAGGAACACGTGATTGATCGTCCGAAACGTTTGATGGATCCCTATAAGTATCTGACCGAGTTTTATTATTATTTGTAACGTTTTTATATTAACTTTAACTAATTAATTCGCGTTCGTTAATTATTAAGTAATGCACACATAACTGACCTTGCAAATCTGTCATCCATCAACCATTAATAGGTACATGGGAGTTTTCATGCTTAAAATTCATCAAAGATTGTATATTTTTCATACCTTTATTTTAACTTATTAATATTCATTTGTCGTGTGGATGATGTGGTGAGAACTAGGGTTAACGAGTTCGTTCTTTTCACTCAAAAGTGCTTTCGTCTCACATTTCCACGAATCGTCTTGCATGGGAATTCCCCGTTTATCAGGCGACCCTATCAGCTCAAGCGGTAACCAACTGCGTCACACATAATTTGTCGTCTGCTGCCTATGTTAGGTCAACGTATAGGCCCTACATGTTCCTTGTGTGTGAACATACAAGTACATGCTTGAATAGTTCATTGCACTATGGATAGCTAAATGGTAAATACGATGAATTCGAAGCGGTAATGATTATTCAGTGAGACGACACTTTCAGATCAATTATCAAATTCAAAGTTCAAACTGATTTTACAGGCGTCATGAAGTGTATGTTAAAACTAATAAAACCACGTGGCTATATGTCTGAAAAACAGCACCTACGTGTTATAAATGACCGATTCTAAAAGACTGTATCACTGTCATAACTCATACATTTATAGTTTTCTTCCTATTACATTCTCCAACACCAAGCCTACCAGTCCTAACACTAACTTCTTAATGCTGAGCGCCTAGCGAGGCAGCTGTTTGTACCATTTTTAAACGTCTTAGGTATGACTCGGCCGGGGTTCGTACCCCACGACCTCCAACATCCAAAGAGGACGTTCTAACCACTAGGCCACCGGAGCGGTCACACCAGTAATGTAAATTGTCAGTGACTGAACTTACATGACCTGTTGCTATCGATATTCTGTCACCCGTACGGTATTGCATACCTGCTTAATTCAACGACAGATGGTACACATTTATGAGAAACAAATTCTTGATTACATATACATGTAGTAATAAAATTGTTTAAGTACAGATTTAACTGTCACCACAACCACAATCATAACTGAAACCGACAGAAAATCAGTCATTAAATAGTGTCGATTGCAAACCCAACTTTAGTGATAATCGAAATTTGGGTGCAGCGGATGTTATCCAAATAGACTGCAAGCTTGCCAGCAAAACAAACTTCGCGTCTGAATGCTGAAATGAACGAAAATAGCAACCAAAGTCCTAACAAGTTAACTCACGATCATTAAATATAATGTTTAAATTTGTTAAACTCTGAGTATGTTGGAGAGCTCTGTAATGTTTCTATAGTACAATCATCCCCCCAGCAATGTTCACTGTATGAATCCGCACAAGAAATGTGTTAACGAAAATATAAATATCTTGCTTTCTGTATAAAGGCATTCATTAATTTGACAAAACACAGTCTGAAGCAGTATATACACAATGTAAAATTGTAGACCCTCACTGTCTTAAATACTGTAGAATTTCGGAACGTCTTCTATAGATGTAGTAATACAGCCATAATAATGACCCTCGGGCCTGTAATTGGACCCATCTGGATTCGATCGATCGATCGATAGCTAGCTAGCTAGATAGGTAGGTAGGTAGACAGACAGACACACACACACACAGACACATACATACATACATACATACATAGGGGCCCCGAGTGGCCGAGTGGTCTAAAGCGCTCACCGTTACGGATCACTGCCATCTCACCTCTGTCTGCGTGGGTTCGAGTCTCAGCCTCGGCTAACGTAGGTACGTGAGAAAGCCTGCCAGTAGTTTCTCGTGGGTCGGTGGTTCATCCCGGGGTTTTCCAGGGTTCTTCCTCCACCAATTAGACTGCCCTATCCTGTGCTGAAAAATGACGTTGAACCCTACAACAACAACATACATACATACATACATACATACATACATACATACATACATACATACATACATACATACATACATAGACAGACTTTCCGTATTTATGTATTGTTTGTGTTTACATGTTATACTTGTGCTCGATGTATCTTTATTTTTAGATGGACCTTATTTCACCAATAGATAATGTACTGTATCATGTGTGCCCAACGTACGGGTTATTTAATGCATCGGCTATTATTGCTCTATTTCTGTTTCTAATCAATCAATAGATCGATCGACAGACGATCAAACAATCAACCATACAGATAATTTAGTGGCAGTAGGTCGTTGTTTGATGATTTTGAGAAGATTTCTCACTTCAATGTAGTTTTTGCTGTCAAAATTACTTTTGCAGTTATTGATGTAATAATTCTGACATTTATCAAAGTTTTGTTTATGAACGTGTCTGCGTGTTTACGTATAAATGGTATAAAAATTATTCATATATTCACTATATAAACGTTGTGATGTCAGGATGAATCTTTTCCTTTTAAATCAGAATTGTTATATTTAATGTCGATACTAGCGTCCGTTTTACAGGCGCATTGTTTAAGTTCAGGACTTGAAATATCTGAAAAAGAAAAGCACGCATAAAACCCCATAAGATTGTAATACATCACTAAACAGAATTTGATCCGTTGAAACAGTGTCTGAGGGGCAGATTTATTTGCCAACTTTAATATTGAACCTCTTCTAAATTGGAATGTTAATATGGAAACATTGCTTGATTTAAGTCAACGGAAATTTGCTCCATTTGAGTTGATGGAAATTTGCTCCATTTGAGTCGATGGAAAATGTATTGGTTTGAGCGAAAGGAAAACTGCTTGATTTCAGTCAATATAAAGTTGTTGGGTTTGAATCAATGGAAAATTTGTTGATTTGAGTCGAGGGATAATTGTTTGATTTGAGTCGATAGAAAATTGATTGATTTGAGTCGATGGAAAAATTATTGATCTGAGTCGAAGAAAAATTGAAAAAACGCACAAAGTTCATTAATTCTAAATAGCATGACAAGCGTATTATGCAAGCTTTCAAGTAAGTGGTAATATCAAAAACATTTCCCACCCACTCACCACACCGTGGCCAAAATCAGTGAATTTTTAAATATAACGTTGAAATATCCATACACTTATCTGATCAAAGCGAAATAACCTTATTTGTCGTTTGTATCCTTCTTAATTTTAGATTGTATACGCTTTCCATTTTTATTTTAGATGACTACGGTGGCCATTGACGGAACTCAAGAATATCAGACACTCCCTTCACACACGCAACGGTCATTTTAAGCAGGGTATAACCGGACTGTCTGTGATAAAACCGGACAAATGGCCACACAATTCATGGAATAAATCTGTATTTCAAGATATATAAAGGTTCAGTTCAAAGAACACATCACCTTTGTTATGTTTATATCAAATGTGTTTGTTTTATCTCAAGAGTGCTTTATCTGACGTCTGTGTGGTCCAGCGTAATAAATAATGGCTTTACACTAAAGGGAATGTGATTTGCGAAAAGCTCTCATTGAATGAGCACATGCGATATTACTTTGGTTTTGGTGTTTTACGAAATAGCAACACGTGTAGGTTATTTAGTGCTTTAGTATCATTTGGCGTAAAGTGCCATCTCAAGAACACATTTAAACTGATATGGGATTTAAAATATTTACATTTTCTGATTACTAACGACTGCACCAAAATTGTATCATTTTCATATCTGATAATCATGAGAGACAAAAAAAAAACGATTTAAACTTGGTCTTGTTGTTATTAATATGTTTGATAACGCATTAATCACTTTAGATCAAATAATTACAACTCTGTACTCAGTTTTGGTCTAAATTCAGTTCTACAACTTTCCAGCAGAGTCTGCCTTCAAGACATAAACTGGCAAATTCATTATTGATCGATCATCTTTGAAAGTTATAAGAAACTGCTGACTAATAATTATATTCCAACAGATTGCCAAAACTATTATAATTCGTCTGGATTGTCTTAAACGTTACTTTGAGTTGACGCACGAAGAAGCTACTCTTTGTACCACATGGAATCTTTCTGTATAAGTTTCAGGAGTTGAATCAAATCTTAAAGCTTGCGGTCTTACGTCTCATCACACACCTACGACTACAGCAGAGGATCCTCGAATTTAGTTATAAAAAATGGTGTCGAAAATATTGCGTTGCTAAGATGTCAGGGATAGTTTCGTAAATTTTCCCCTGTCAAATTTCCTAACTTAAAGCTCTGATGTGACTTTTTCAGCTTATATGTTGTTCTTGAAAGTTATTCGAGGCATGTACACCTCTGATATTTACTTCACAACACACATATGTTGCCGGTGAAATACCAATAGTCGGCTATAAAGCATAACTAGTCACCCTTAAAAGCAGTAGACGCGTGGTTTCAAGGCAAATAGAATATCTCGCAAACGGCCTGGATGGCAACCACTTTGACTTTAATGAAACTGTTCAGTATACAATGTTTATCAAAATTATCGTCTAGTGAAAGGGCGTGCGTCTGCACCAAGAGCAAATCTTGTTGTCAAAAATGACCTTCAGACGCAAAATTTTGGGGTTGGTGGGTATAATCCTGTTTTGCTAAGAAATTCCATTGACTTGTCATGTTAAATGAATTTATATTTATGTTTTGTTTCATGATAGCTTTTATCTGCCGTCGACAAATTTTATTTAAGATAATGGGATTCGGACGGGAGGCTGTCGTTATTTTATGTTGTTATGAGTTGATACGGGGAAAGGTATATCCCAGAATTTCCAGATCAGTATAATGTGGCCGTTTACAGCCATTCACATGTCACAATGCATATTCAGTTCATAAGCATTGATATCATTACACAGTAATACGCAACAGACGTCACAATGTACCTCTGACAACTCAAAGAAGCACATCTGAGCCGCCAAGCTTCCACAGTCTGGTTCTTTATAGCTGTATTTTCTTTTCTGATAAGAAAATGAAGCAAGGAGCGAACTAATGTGCTAGCATACTCAGAGAGCGCGCGCGTGTATGTGTTAGATTTTTAAAAAAGCTTTAAAAAATTTCAGTCATATCCCTACGATGTCTACAGTGTGGCAGTTTACAGTGATGTCTAGTACTGGGGCATCATGCGGCAGACATTTAGCATCATGTCCCACCCATTCACTTTATCCTGCCACCAGGCCTACAAGTCCTAATACTAATCCCTTAATGCCGAGCGCCAAGCGAGGCAGCTGTTAGCACCATTTTTTATAAGTCTTTGGTATGACTCGGCCGGGTTTCAAATCCTTGACCTCTCGCATCCCAGACGGAAGGCTCTAACCACTTAGGTTACTGGAGCAGTCGCTAGAGTATGTGATATGAGGAACGTAATTGCTAAGAACAAGATAATTTTCAGGCCAGTTCTCTCCTAACTTTTTTTTAACTTTCCTCTAAGAAAAAATGTATCGTCACTATTTACACACAGTTTCAAACAAGGGAAAGCTACCTTTCATTTCTTATAAGCACATATGAACCAAAATGTGATATGAAAGGGAATTTTAAGTAAGTAAAATGTTGCTTGCATACTTACTCCGCGCTTTCTTTTGAAGATGTAACGTTTTGTTTCGGAATAATACTTTCATATTCTCCACCAGAACGTACTGTCATGTTTATCCAGTTAATATAAGATACAATCTCTTTCATACCAGTGTGGAACTGTGAATCATTTGGTATGCGTGTGAGTAAAAGAACCGTTTGTTTATTTTGTTTCTTTTAAAAAAAAATATTTTAGTATCAGTCGTTAGCACCAATTATTGATATCAAAGAAAGAAATATGTCGAGAGTGAAGTATTACTTTGTTTTCTCTATGGTGAGTGAAGCTGAAATAATACTCTGTTTTCTATATTGTGAGGAAAGGCGCGGTATTACAGATTTTTCTCTATGGTGATGAAAAGTGCAGTATTACCTTATTTTCTCTATGGTTGGGAAAGGTTAACTATTACCCTGTTTTGTCTATGGTTGGGAAAGGTACAGTATTACCCTGTTTTGTCTATGGTGGGAAAAGGTAGAGTATTACCCTGTTTTGTGTTTGGTGGGATAAGGATAAATATTACTCTATTTTCTCTATGGTGGAGAATGGTGCAGTATTACCCCGCTTTCTCTACGATGGGAAAAGAAATAGTGTTACCCTGTTTTGTCTATGGTGGGGAAAAGTGTAGTATTATTTTGCTTTCTCTGTGCTGGGGAAGTTTAGTATTAACCTTTTAATCTATAGTGGAAGAAGGTACCGTATTACCTCGTTTTCTCTATGGTGGGAGGGTGCCGTATTACCTCGTTTTCTCTATAGTGGGGGGGGGTGCTGTATTACCATGTTTTCTCTATAGTGGGAGGGTGCCGTATTACCTCGTTTTCTCTATAGTGGGAGGGTGCCGTATTACCTCGTTTTCTCTATGGTGGAAGAAGGTGCCATATTACCTTGTTTTCTCTATGGTGAGAGAAAGTGCCGTATTACCTCGTTTTCTCTATGGTGTGAGAAGGTTCCGTATTACTTTGTTTTCTCTATAGCAGAAGAAGGTGCAATATTGCCTTGTTTTCTCTGTGGTGGGAGATGGTGCCGTATTACCTTGTTTTCTCTATAGTGGGAGAAGGTGCCGTATGACCTGGTTTTCTCTATAGTGGGAGAAGGTGCCGTATTGCCTTGTTTTCTCTATAGTGGGAGAAGGTGCCGCATTACCTTGTTTTCTCTATAGTGAGAGAAGGTGTTGTATTACCTTGTTTTCTCTATAGTGGGAGAAGGTGTTGTATTACCTTGTTTTCTCTATAGTGGGAGAAGGTGCAATATTACCTTGTTTTCTCTATAGTGGGAGAAGGTGTTGTATTACCTTGTTTTCTCTATAGTGGGAGAAGGTGTTGTATTACCTTGTTTTCTCTATAGTGGGAGAATATGCTGCATTACCTTGTTTTCTCTATAGTGGGAGAAGGTGCAATATTACCTTGTTTTCTCTGTAGTGGGAGAACGTGTTGTATTACCTTGTTTTCTCTATAGTGGGAGAAGGTGTTGTATTACCTTATTTCCTCTATAGTGGGAGAATATGCTGCATTACCTTGTTTTCTCTATAGTGGGAGAAGGTGCAATATTACCTTGTTTTCTCTATAGTGGGAGAAGGTGCAATATTACCTTGTTTTCTCTGTAGTGGGAGAAGGTGCCGCATTACCTTGTTTTCTCTATAGTGGGAGAAGTTGTTGTATTGCCTTGTTTTCTCTATAGTGGGAGAATATGCTGCATTACCTTGTTTTCTCTATAGTGGGAGAAGGTGCAATATTACCTTGTTTTCTCTATAGTGGGAGAAGGTGCAATATTACCTTGTTTTCTCTGTAGTGGGAGAACGTGTTGTATTACCTTGTTTTCTCTATAGTGGGAGAAGGTGTTGTATTACCTTGTTTTCTCTATAGTGGGAGAAGGTGTTGTATTACCTTGTTTTCTCTATAGTGGGAGAATATGCTGCATTACCTTGTTTTCTCTATTGTGGGAGAAGGTGCAATATTACCTTTGTTTTCTCTATAGTGGGAGAAGGTGCAATATTACCTTGTTTTCTCTGTAGTGGGAGAAGGTGCCGCATTACCTTGTTTTCTCTGTAGTGGGAGAATATGCTGCATTACCTTGTTTTCTCTGTAGTGGGAGAAGGTGTTGTATTACCTTGTTTTCTCTATGGTGTGAGAAGGTGCCGTATTATCTTGTTTTCTCTATAGTGGAAGAAGGTGCAATATTACCTTGTTTTCTCTATAGTGGGAGAAGGTGTTGTATTACCTTGTTTTTTCTATGGTGTGAGAAAAGTGCCGTATTATCTTGTTTTCTCTATAGTGGGAGAAGGTGCAATATTACCTTGTTTTCTCTGTAGTGGGAGAAGGTGCTGTATTACCTTGTTTTCTCTGTAGTGAGAGAAGGTGCTGCATTACCTTGTTTTCTCTATAGTGGGAGAATATGCTGCATTACCTTGTTTTCTCTGTAGTGGGAGAAGGTGTTGTATTACCTTGTTTTCTCTATAGTGGAAGAAGGTGCAATATTGCCTTGTTTTCTCTATAGTGGGAGAAGGTGCAATATTACCTTGTTTTCTCTGTAGTGGGAGAAGGTGTTGTATTACCTTGTTTTCTCTATGTTGTGAGAAGGTGCCGTATTATCTTGTTTTCTCTATAGTGGAAGAAGGTGCAATATTACCTTGTTTTCTCTATAGTGGGAGAAGGTGTTGTATTACCTTGTTTTCTCTATAGTGGGAGAAGGTGCCGCATTACCTTGTTTTCTCTATAGTGGGAGAAGGTGCTGCATTACCTTGTTTTCTCTATAGTGGGAGAAGGTGTTTTATTACCTTGTTTTCTCTGTAGTGGGAGAAGGTGTTGTACCTTGTTTTCTCTGTAGTGGGAGAAGGTGCCGCATTACCTTGTTTTCTCTATAGTGGGAGAAGGTGCAATATTACCTTGTTTTCTCTATAGTGGGAGAAGGTGTTGTATTACCTTGTTTTCTCTATAGTGGGAGAAGGTGTTGTATTACCTTGTTTTCTCTGTAGTGGGAGAAGGTGTTGTATTACCTTGTTTTCTCTGTAGTGGGAGAAGGTGTTGTATTACCTTGTTTTCTCTGTAGTGGGAGAAGGTGCCGCATTACCTTGTTTTCTCTATAGTGGGAGAAGGTGCCGCATTACCTTGTTTTCTCTGTAGTGGGAGAAGGTGTTGCATTACCTTGTTTTCTCTATAGTGGGAGAAGGTGTTGTATTACCTTGTTTTCTCTGTAGTGGGAGAAGGTGCCGCATTACCTTGTTTTCTCTATAGTGGGAGAAGGTGCCGCATTACCTTGTTTTCTCTATAGTGGGAGAAGGTGTTGTATTACCTTGTTTTCTCTATAGTGGGAGAAGGTGCCGCATTACCTTGTTTTCTCTATCGTGGGAGAAGGTGTTGTATTACCTTGTTTTCTCTGTAGTGGGAGAAGGTGTTGTATTACCTTGTTTTCTCTATAGTGGGAGAAGGTGTTGTATTACCTTGTTTTCTCTATAGTGGGAGAAGGTGTTGCATTACCTTGTTTTCTCTATAGTGGGAGAAGGTGCCGCATTACCTTGTTTTCTCTATAGTGGGAGAAGGTGTTGTATTACCTTGTTTTCTCTGTAGTGGGAGAAGGTGTTGTATTACCTTGTTTTCTCTGTAGTGGGAGAAGGTGCCGCATTACCTTGTTTTCTCTATAGTGGGAGAAGGTGTCGCATTACCTTGTTTTCTCTATAGTGGGAGAAGGTGTTGTATTACCTTGTTTTCTCTGCAGTGGGAGAAGGTGTTGTATTACCTTGTTTTCTCTGTAGTGGGAGAAGGTGCCGCATTACCTTGTTTTCTCTATAGTGGGAGAAGGTGCAATATTACCTTGTTTTCTCTATAGTGGTAGAAGGTGTTGTATTACTTTGTTTTCTCTATAGTGGGAGAAGGTGTTGTATTACCTTGTTTTCTCTATAGTGGGAGAACGTGTTGTATTACCTTGTTTTCTCTGTAATGGGAGAAGGTGTTGTATTACCTTGTTTTCTCTGTAGTGGGAGAAGGTGCCGCATTACCTTGTTTTCTCTATAGTGGGAGAAGGTGCAATATTACCTTGTTTTCTCTATAGTGGGAGAAGGTGTTGTATTACCTTGTTTTCTCTATAGTGGGAGAAGGTGTTGTATTACCTTGTTTTCTCTATAGTGGGAGAAGGTGTTGCATTACCTTGTTTTCTCTATAGTGGGAGAAGGTGCCGCATTACCTTGTTTTCTCTATAGTGGGAGAAGGTGCCGCATTACCTTGTTTTCTCTATAGTGGGAGAAGGTGTTGTATTACCTTGTTTTCTCTGTAGTGGGAGAAGGTGTTGTATTACCTTGTTTTCTCTGTAGTGGGAGAAGGTGCCGCATTACCTTGTTTTCTCTATAGTGGGAGAAGGTGTCGCATTACCTTGTTTTCTCTATAGTGGGAGAAGGTGTTGTATTACCTTGTTTTCTCTGTAGTGGGAGAAGGTGCAATATTACCTTGTTTTCTCTGTAGTGGGAGAAGGTGCCGCATTACCTTGTTTTCTCTATAATGGGAGAAGGTGCAATATTACCTTGTTTTCTCTATAGTGGTAGAAGGTGTTGTATTACCTTGTTTTCTCTATAGTGGGAGAAGGTGTTGTATTACCTTGTTTTCTCTATAGTGGGAGAAGGTGCCGCATTACCTTGTTTTCTCTATAGTGGGAGAAAGTGCCGTATTACCTCGTTTTCTCTATGGTGTGAGAAGGTGCCGTATTACCTTGTTTTCTCTATAGTGGAAGAAGGTGCAATATTGCCTTGTTTTCTCTGTGGTGGGAGAAGGTGCTGCATTACCTTGTTTTCTCTATAGTGGGAGAAGGTGTTGTATTACCTTGTTTTCTCTATGATGTGAGAAGGTGCCGTATTACCTTGTTTTCTCTATAGTGGAAGAAGGTGCAATATTGCCTTGTTTTCTCTGTGGTGGGAGAACGTGCTGCATTACCTTGTTTTCTCTAAAGTGGGAGAAGGTACCGTATTTCCTTGTTTTCTCTAAAATGGAAGAAAGTTCCGTATTTCCTTGTTTTCTCTATGGTGGGGGAGGATGCAATATTACTACGTTTTCTCTATGGTGGGGGACGATGCAATATTACTACGTTTTCTCTATGGTGGGGGAGGATGCAATATTACTACGTTTTCTCTATGGTGGGGGAGGATGCAATATTACTACGTTTTCTCTATGGTGGGGGAGGATGCAATATTACAACGTTTTCTCTATAGTGGGAGAAGATGCAATATTACCTTGTTTTCTCTATAGTGGGAGAAGGTGTTCTATTACCTTGTTTTCTCTAAAGTGGAAGAAGGTGCCGTATTTCCTTGTTTTCTCTATGGTGGGGGAGGATGCAATATTACTACGTTTTCTCTATGGTGGGGGAGGATGCAATATTACTACATTTTCTCTATGGTGGGGGAGGATGCAATATTACTACGTTTTCTCTATGGTGGGGGAGGATGCAATATTACTACGTTTTCTCTATGGTGGGGGAGGATGCAATATTACAACGTTTTCTCTATGGTGAGGGAGGATGCAATATTACTACATTTTCTCTATGGTGGGGGAGGATGCAATATTACTACGTTTTCTCTATGGTGGGGGAGGATGCAATATTACTACATTTTCTCTATGGTGGGGGAGGATGCAATATTACTACGTTTTCTCTATGGTGAAAGAAGGTGCCATATTACTCTATTTTGTCAATGACAAAATACAGTACAATGATTAATCATATCTTTTTGCGTCAAGAAGATTTTAGCGAATATAGGAAAATCCTCAAATTTACGATATAAGATTTTTCAGTCATTTTTTACAGCTCTAATTGGATAACACGAATGACGTTTACGTAAATTTGGTTATCTCGAAAAATCATTTAAATTTTTTTTCTTGTCAAATGTTCTGCTTGGACGCTATTTTATCCATAAAAGCTTGTTATTGCTGATAGAGTTACAAACAGCGGTGTTTTGAAGTTGCGTTAATTTAATAATTATTATTATTCTGACAGATCTCTTTGATGTAGTGATAAATTTATGTTTATCTGTTTAAGGGTATCGATTGAGAGATGGGACTAGAAAATTTCACATCATTTCCAGTAGGTCCACCTCATTTCTGATAATGGCACGATATTGATGATTGTCGGTGTCAGTGAGTACAGATCAGTTTAGTACGGATAGCGTCTCTCTAGTATCTCCTTCATCACTCCTGTACAGTGGCGGCCCTATTGAGTGGGAGTGGAAAGGGTAATCCGCCCCCCCATCCTGACCACCACCACCACCACCCCAGGCACCAGGCAGGGTCACGTTCTGGGGAGCTTTTTTGTAGCTGGCATCTACATTGTATTTCACCCTCACCTTAGTGCATTGGGAATAATTTTGTCACAAAACTTATTGGCCCTGTTTAAAAAGGGGAGGCGAGTAGGTACGTTGGCTATTGAAATAAAAGCCGTTTTCTGCAGCAATGTAGTTTCGCCCTAAAGAGCATGACACCCGGACGCATCGGACTCACGCGCCGCCTCAGTTCCTATGTGCAAACCAAACTTGACATATTCCTTCTTTGAAAAGCAATAACTTCTATTTAGGCATTATGGGATTGTAAACTACAAGTAAGATTTACTTACCTCCAAAATTAAGGAGCTTTATAACGTGTAAAACTAAGCACCTACGAAAATGAAGATTTGAATTAAGAAATGCTGTAATAAGCATGGATAATAATTGTACGCTTTGCAAAAACATACTAACACACTTTTCTGAAAGAATTTTGCTTAGTTTAAAATTACTTCCAAGAGATCATTAGACTGACTTCAGGAAGTCATGACAACGTTATGTGGAACTAATGTGTTGCTCTAAAAAATCAAACGTGCCCTCAAAGTTAGTCGGAGTAGGGATAATATCCAAAACGCCCGATATCAGAGTCGCTTATTTATTGACTATGGCACAGAGTGTGTGCAAACATGTTTCAACAGCTAATATACGAGTCTATTTTGTGTTAGGTCATTTGTCAATCTGAAAGTAGGCTAAAATGTTTTCGTCTGAAACCAAAGCTTGCGTAACTATTAAACGTGTTTAGTGACAGCTTCATCCAGGTACACTACAAATGTACTTTTTATGCTTGGTTCAGCACCAAAAAATATTTTATGTACACAAGTCAAAGTCAAAACTAAACTTTATTCAGAAGTATTCCAATAACATTTAGACCATAGCTGATAACATAAAAATATGATACAGTACGAAAATAAAACGGTCCCATTCGTAATAGTTAGTACTAAATTTAGTACCAAATTTAAAAAGAACTTACCTGTAACTTATCAGTACCACATTTAAAAAGAACTTACCTGTAACTCATTAAAATACAATTCAATATATAATCATTACTTGAATTAATTTTATTGTTTAATGATTGATTTTACATCATACTGAAATATATTTTTTACGTTACATATTATGTTATTGTGCAGGTTTGCACTGGAGTGTGTATGTGTGTATGTGTGTGTGTGATAAATGCAAGATGTTTTGAACCTACGATTATATCAAAACCTTGCTCCAAGTTCGAATATTTACAAATTTCATCGCAATTTCGAAAAGTACAAATGTTTTAATATCTTGCTTTCCTTTAACATTAAATCAAAAGTAGATTTTATCGTTCCTTTAATTGCCCTTCAAAGACAACGCCTACAATAGCCTAGCATGATACAGGGTCTACAAGTTTACCTTTGATTCATTAAAGATAAAATGGGAACCAGTTGTTTGTTTGAATGTCCTGAAGAAAAAACAATTATGGAAAGACTATGTGGATATAGTTAGATGTACGACAGCCCGATAAACTTCCAGCCAATGGATAGGTGGAAGCACGAAATCTTTAGCACAAGGTCATTGATATTTTTTAATTTAAATACAATCGATAAGTATTTCATAATAAGTTGATATGACATGCTGTGATCAGGTATACTTTGGAACTCCTGGTCCTATTAATATGGCAGCCTATCCGATAAATCATGTTAGGGTGTGTTATCGTTAGAAACGTTGTGTTCCGGATAAATTTTTCACTTTAATAAAAGAGAAAGTTGTAATTTGATTGGTGAATAGAAAGGTCAATAGAACATAACCTCGTATCTCCGTTACGTCTAAGATGTCGATTTTAATGAGATTGTCGTTGTTTTAAGGAAAATTTAAAATTACCCTCTAGACGTATCCATATAGTCGAAAACCTATTATCGGCCACGAACATTGCGAAGTAATAACGACCATGAACAAAACTGATGACTTTCGGCCCCAGAGTGGTCTATGGGATACACTGTACTAATTCTATGGAAAACTGGGAACCAGTCCTGAATTTGGTGATGATAACATAGATTATATATTGGTTTGACTAATGAATCTCAGAATGTCAATTTTATGAATCTCAGAATGTCAGTTTCAAGAATTTTAGAATGCCAATCTCATAATCTTAGAATAACGATCTCATGAATTTCAAAATATCCATCTCATGAATCTTAGAATGTCAGTTTAATGAAGCTCAAAATGTCAGTTTTATGAATCTAAGAATGTCTGTCTCAAGAATCTCAGAATGCCAATCTCATAATCTCAGGATAGCAATCTCGTGAATTTCAAAATGTCAATCTCATGAATCTTAGAAAGTCAGTCTCAAGAATCTCAAAATGCCAATCTCATAATCTGAGAATAACAACCTCATGAATCTCGAAATGTCAGTCTCATATTATGAGTCTTATAATGTCAGTCTAATGAATCTCAAAATGTCAATTTTATGAATCTCAGAATATCAATCTCAAGAATGTCAAAACGTAAGTCTCATGAATATCATGATACCAATTTCATGAGTCTGAAAATGTCGGTCTCATGAATCTAGAATATCAGTTTCATTAATCTTAAAATGTCAGTCTCATAAATCTCATAATGTCAGTCTCATAAATCTCAGAAAGTCAGTCTCATAAATCTCATAATGTCAGTCTCATAAATCTCAGAATGTCAGTCTCATAAATCTCAGGATGTCCATCTCATGAATCTCATAATGTCACTCTCGGCAGTCTAAAGTAGGCAATCTTAAAAATATCGCTTTTCATCTACAACCGATCTTCGCGCGTAACTTTCAGAATCACTGAAACGTCAAAAGGATATTTAAGGGTAAATTAAAATAGACATTTTACTATAATAGAAAAAAAGTTTTCAATGTTGAAAATGTACCACAAAGTTTTAGCACCTGTTCGTAACTTTTATTTAACTTAATTGGTCTCTAAGCAAACTGGTGTAGCCACGCACATACATATGTACTAACAGTAAAAAGAATGCAGTATTTTTCTTCGTGAATTTGTTGTACGCGTTAGGGATATTATCTCATTTATAAATAAATCAATGTTCACGTGATAAATCACCAGATGTGGCATGCTGACTTCGTGAAGGAACAACCTAGTACAGTTACTAAGTACACCTGGTAAACAGTGTTAAATGTCTTAATGTTTTATCCGAGTACATGTGTACGCGGTCTCGATGCAAAATATTAATTACAGATTCAGAATGTTTTTTTCCTTCTTCTGGTCCGTCTTTTCATTTATGTTCAACTTGCTGTGTTTATCACATAAATAGATATCGATCTTATTTGCCTTTTCAAGTATGAATAAAAAAGTATGTGGTATCAAAAGTCGTCTGCTTGTGTTATAAAATAGCTTTTGAAGCGAAGTTCTGTTTGTTCCCAGGGGGTTGGACAAAATTATGCTGGTTCCTGTTCATAAAGTGCTCAGACAAAAGAGATCGGCATTCTAAGGTGAAAAAGATTACAACCATTGTTCGTCTGAATAAATAGGGGGTATTTATTTTGACATGAATCCAGGTAAAGATGTCATTGGTATATTTAGTATTTTCCCACACGCTATGCTATTCATTCATAAAATATTATCACGTAGAGGTCACGTAATGGAATTAATTTTACGCAGATAGTTTCACGACATGAGTTGTTTTTACCCGATAGGCGGATTTGCTTGAATCATTTTCCATAATCAAAGATGCGCATGTCCTGAGAAGAAAAGAAAAAAAAAACGTATGCTAAATGCAAATAAAGGTCATAAAGTCCTAATGATGTTCTTCGTGCATTTGACAATACAAAAGAACATTCTGGAAGTCTCAATGAAATATGAATCAGAGAAGTCCAAAAATACAACATCCATTTGATATATTTACTTATTGTCGTACGACAGAAACGAGCAGTACGAGGTCTGTGAATGTGGGTGGTCATGTACGTTGTCTGTTAGGATAGTATTTTAAAATCTGTCATCCACGCATTATGAAATAAACAATACAAAAACAATTCACTGATTTCTGTGAGAAGAGGTAATTCAGTACTAATTCATCTCAGTTATACCTGCGGTTGCCATAGCTCTATAAATCCCTTGTGATGCTGATGGCTGGACCTTAGAACTATGGGACGGGGACTGGGACTTTTTTTAATGACATGTTTCGTTTCTTTATTGACCGAAAGGAAACGAACACTCTTGTTCACATTTGAAGAAAAGAAAAAAAGACTTCATTCTATCCCATTCTATCCATCATATTAGTTGAAAAAAAAAATTAACTTTAGAAGACAAAAATTTGTTAAAAAGAAAATTTCAAAAAAAAAATTGGAGAAAAAAAATGGTCCTGATAACTGGAACTAGTTCTATGCAATAAGTAGCAATACTGTCCTACCCGTTCACTCAAAGCTTAATTATGGGACCCAACCAAATAAAAGTTGTCTGATGGGAATATTGGGCGCCCACTGGGCCTGTCCCCACTTCCTTCTCCCCCGTACTTGCTTGGTTGACTGCTACGCCACTTTTTGTATGGTATTTCTCTGTGGATTTTAACCAAATAACTTGTATCGAGTAGTGTTATATGCAACAGGGTCACATACCTGCCATTTGTGCATGTTCTTCTTGACTGCTGTCGAAAATAACATGATCAAAATGACCCTGCAACACAATACCGCTGGTCTCTGACAGATCTGCCGAAAACGTACCTTTATTTGACCTTAACTTTAAAGCCACCATCAACATTGTTAGGGACTTAACGAACTAAATTAACGCCCGCTATCTTCGACATAAGTGTAACAGCGTTGTTTATAGAACTATAGAACTTCATTACTATAGCGCAAGCTATGTTGAACTGCGCTGTATGTCAGTGGTCAAGGCAATGCTGGATCTTCGCAGCAAATAAACAAGAATAAACAAATGCATTTTGAGTCTACCTGCTCAAATACCAACAAACAACGCTAGATGCTAAAGGTCAAATACTAACTCTTTAATTGTAAAAACGGTTATAGCTACGAAATATTTTCACAAGTAGAAATATTTTGTATTGTATAGGCTTTATATCGATTTAAAGACGTAGATTGTATTCCTATTATATATTTGGCAGGCAAACACAGTCGATTTACATGGATTTATCATATATTTTCTGCGCTAATGCGATTAACGGTTACATTACTACCGTGATAAAAATAAGTACCGAAACTGTTCAGTAAGTTTACGACAGCAGTTAACTTTTAAATATAATGCTTCGTATTATTTATTTCATCAAATGAGGGACTGTTTTCACACGAAAACGAAGATGTTTTAGTTTCGTATACACACTTCTTGCACGAACTGATATACTTAAGATTGTTGGAGTGCAGGTACTTTGGAAACATTACAGAGCAGCCGTGTTTCATAGTGTAGCATCACGTATATCAGTAATTCCCAAATTCGTGACCTCGTGAACATGTTAATAGCATATAGCCATAGAGTACCAAAATTTCATCGAAATTTAAAACTGATTTCCTGTACTAATAAACGAAAATAAAGAAGAAAATAAAGAGTTAAGAACAAGAAAAAAAAAACAGCGAGAAAATTGAAATAGTTTTTTTTTCTTCCTCATATTATAAGTATATTTTGGGAGATAGCATATTAACAGGTAATTTTATATCGCAGTATGATCTGATATGAAATATTGAAGTAGAAAGATGAAAAAAAAACTTTTTTATACTGCATTTCATAATGAGAAACTGAAATGTATTTGTGTCAGAAAAATTTATATCGCCACCGTGGCAAGAAAAAGTAGTACCGGCTGTACATGTAAGGAATGTGAAAGTGCCATAAAAGAATGAGTTACTATCCCAAGCAAAAGTTGATTTTTATCAAGCAAGGAATATTCTGAATCAGTTTTGAATTACCGTATATTTATAACAAAACTTTAATATGCCCAGAGATGACAACAACAAAAAGACAGGGGAAATAACTCAGATGGATATAATTATTACTTTATTTTTCTGAAAGCCTACTAATCCAATAAATTATAATCCATAATTAGGTGTAGAGACAACATATACATCGGTTGTGGATCACCCAAATCGTATGCAATTGTTATATTTAAACGATAACTGCCACCACAAAACATATTTCTCCCTATGTCATCAAGAACCTAAGGTACGAGATTATTTGACACCCTGCGATAACTTGAGAGACTTATTGAAAAAATTAAATTGAAATTAAAAAGGAAAAAGACAGCCAAAAAGCCCACTGCTACGGTTAAGCAGAGACATATATATGTTTCTATAATCAGTGAACCCACAAACACAGTCTGGTTGGACGGAGCGAACGACCGTTTTTAGTGTCTTTTGCCTAGAGGCATGGATTTGTTCTAATGGAAAGTTTGTAAATAGCACGTGAGTATTTTGTTGATGTATCAGCTTAAGAAGCTGGCGTATACAGTGCAGTGTGGTGAACATGCCTCACATAAATTTCAAAAACAACCCAAGTCGGAAAGACTAAATTCACATATATACCCATATCTTTAATTATTACACAATAATAGCTATTTTAAAAAAGTCACACCATAGCTTTAAGAAATTTTCCAGGGCAATTTACGAACTGTCCCCTGCCATCCAAGTGAACATAAACATCTCATCAACTGATGTCAGAGTAGTCCAGAAATCACTATCCATCATAATCGCCTCTTTTTTTTAACACCATTACCTTCTCAACAGTACCTTCATAAAATTTTCATGAATTCTGCCTATTTTATTAAGAAATATGCAGAAAGCATCCAAATTATCAATTTAGAAACCACATATAAATGAAAAGGGATGTATCCATGCTTTGAATATACAAACAATATCTCAGGACGATATGCATGTCTTACAAAAACACAATACTGAAATATAAATGAAACTGGTAATATAAATGAAACTGGTATATTTATACTGGTAATATAAATGAAACTGGTAATATAAATGAAACTGGTAATATAAATAAAACTGGTGGCAGTATAAATGAAACTGGTAATAAATGAAACTGGTAATATAAATGAAACTGGTAATATAAATAAAACTGGTAATATAAATGAAAAACAAGACGTTTCTTGCAAGACCATAGCAATATGAAAAAGCAGGAAGCAAGGAAAAATAATTAATCAGATGGAGACGATCAGCTCTCTTTCTACATTCTTACATTTATTTCTTTTTTTGAAGTCTATTGCCTCCCAATTTCAAATCTGGCTTTGATCTATAAATGTTAGCTGGAAAAAACAGGAGAATGAATTGTCGGTTGCATTTTACAATAATGAAACAAAAGGCAAACCTATCGACGTCTTAAATGTTACCAATATAAAAACATCTTATATTTTTCCTATGCACCCAATGAGATGCATGGTGCTTTTTGTGCAACCAAAGGGATGTGTGATGATTCCGTTGCACCCAAAGGATGTTTGATGATTCCTGTTCAGTCAAGGGTATGTCTGATGATTCCTGTGTAGAGTCAATTTTCAGCACTTTCAAGGATTCTGTGTCAGTTATTTGGGATAAAGTGGTTTACAAACCAGATATATCTGAGGTATGAAAGAAAATATAATTGATAAGAAAGTGATATTATATTGAAAGTTTAATAGCGAGCTCAGCCCGTGCGCGACACTTTCGATACTAGCAGTTACGAGCACTGCACAGCGGTCCAGTTAATGTTTCACTCCAAAGTTTCGTATTTTTGACAGGCGTGAAAGTCTAAATATGATCTCAGTAAGATCACGTGATATTTGAAGTGAAATTCAGGAATGGTTATGTTGACTTAAATCAGCTTTGTTAAGTGCGTATTAGATGCTATGAACATCTAACTCAATAGGGCTAGAATGCGAAACTTTGCACCAAGAGTGAATGCCCGGATTTTCATTGCAAAAGAATGTTAACAAATGTTGGAGATGAAACTTAAAAAGGTTCAGCCTGTCATATTTTCTTGAAATCTTGCACAGAGAAAGGGAAATTCATGTATTTAAATTTCTGTATGAATTTAGTTGCGTGGATGATCGTTTGTCAGAAAGGGTTCTTTACCAAATTGCGATCATATTTGAAGCGTTTTTGCTAGTTAACAACAATCTGGATTTAAACGGGTGCGGCATAATTCTGACTTAAAAATACTATAAGACCATAGAACAGACAATACAGTTTTTTTTTCGTATGAGTTGTTAAACATCCCAGTGCTTGACAGTTTTCACTGCAAACGCTGAACATTACGCAGACGATACACGTGAGAGGAAGTGAAAGTTTGTGAAAACTAGAATATAACCTAAAACACCTTCATATATGGGTTTTTATTTCCGTTCTTTTCTTATAGTTTGTTGCGTTACTTATGTACAAGTATTTCGACTCTGAATGGAAATGTTACTTGTGTACGAGTATTTGGACACTGAATGGAAACTTGACTTGTGTACGAGTATTTCGACTTTTAGTGGATGTCAGAACAAACAAAAAATCAAAGAAAGTAGGGAAACTGAATATTTCCTAACACAGCTTCATTGTTTTGAAAATATTTTACATATTCATAGAAGAAGTTAATAATTTAGAATCATGCAAAAAAAATCTCCCTTTGCACAGGAAATGGTATGTATTAAATGTGAAATCATTTTAACTAAGTGAATCTGAGTACTAAGGTGACGACACAAAATCAGGTTTTGGGAAAACCTGAAGAGACTTAATAAGTTACCTTGGCCATGAATGGCAAAGACATGATGGCCAAGAATATTTTGTCAGGATAAAGCGGTAATACTTTGATTAAAAGCCTTGCTCACCCGACTTTTGAATTTTGGATGGTCTCGGTTTCTGTTGATTTGGATAGATTCGTGGTATTTTATATTTCAGATTTAAAATGAACTGGGGATACATTGGGGTGGACGTAATTATTGAAACCTGTACATTTTGCTATTGCTAATACTTGCAATGTTTATTCATGTCCGTGCTAAATACTTTTAACAAATATGTTGCGATGTTTTGAAATATTTTATATCACTTATAAATATATTTACCATGAGCATACAATACAATACGAATCACTGGAGAAAGAAATACTATAACAAAGAATTTAAAGATCTATTTTTAAGAAATAAGTCTTAAAGGTATCTGAAACCATTTGCGGGAAGGCTGTTCCTCCCCCCGTCCCCACATGTCTTGATTTGTGGATTTCTTATGTATCGCTTTGCAAAGAAGCATTTAATATTCTTCCATAACCAAGAAATTGCCATCTTTACAAATGGTGTGGCTGTTTATTAAAATAATAGAATATTAGTATAAAAAGCCAAACTACGAACCAATCGATTATGATTTTGAAGAACCAACCTTTGTAAATAAACGATTTAAGTTTTCATCATAGTTATGTTATGTTATGTTTTGAAACCTGAATAAGAACCCTTTCTCTGCATTGCCACCCCATACTATTAATAGATTCGTGATATAACATGTCCAGACTCGAAGTATTATTCGTCGTTCAAGCACAGTATCAACCAATCGGATTTGTGTGAGATAACCTTTGACCGTGATACGTCTGTGAATTAGGGAATGTAAAGGACACACGGTACTAATGATACGGGAAAATGGGAACCAGCCTGGAAATGGGTGGACATAAACAGAGTACATATGGGTTTGGCTGACCAGTATTGGTTAATAATGTGAGTTATGTTTTAGGAAAAATACTCTTTTGAGAGCTTATCCTAGTTGTAAGTGAAGAAATTCTAGAAACATTGTTTTATTGATCGAATTTCAGCCCTTTAACAGTCTTGAGTTTGGAACACACATTACTAAAATTAACACCTGACTCTTTGGTGCGGAATTGAAAGCACATGTTTCAAACACATGCAGGTCCAGAAAATGCGCTGCTCATATCCTTTCCTCTACACAGAAGCTGACATCCAGGTTTCATCTATACTGATAAAAACAGGTTTGATCATGAGCACTCAAAAATTTTAGGCTGTTGAATTTTTAATGTCATGGTGTTTGCATAGATTTACTATGAGAACTGAATTAGTGACGTGAGTCCTATAGAAACGTTTCTAAGTATGTGGTAACGACATTCTCTTTGCAAAATATAGAAAATATGTCCCATCTACTAAAATCTATGTTTAATTGGTTCTGATGATCGGATAATCGATTTTTGCATTATAAACAAGTTTTAACCTAAGT
Source organism: Sinohyriopsis cumingii (assembly GCA_028554795.2). NCBI lineage: Eukaryota > Metazoa > Mollusca > Bivalvia > Unionida > Unionidae > Sinohyriopsis > Sinohyriopsis cumingii. The sequence continues at coordinate 163,470,997 of CM068829.1, forward strand.
TTTGAAACGTCTTGTACAACTTGTTCGTGCCAAAAACGACTTGCCCAAGCTCATTAGATGAAAAAGCAGATACGTTGCTGTCTCTGTTGTCATTTAGAAGTCAGTTTCGATTACTTAATTGGATCTTCTGTACATAGTATATGGGGCAGTAAGTACACCATGTCATTGTATTAACAGATAAAGTGTCATTAAATTTCCTATCGATAAGTACCCGGCTCTTATCGATCCCTTTTGTTAATTGTTTGCATAATTAAAATATTTTTTTATCAATAATTATAATCGTAACTTGACAACTTTTGTCAAGGCTTGTAGCAATATGACTGAGAAATACTTTTGACTCCCACGGTTATTTACAGTGAATAAATACACCCATGGCGGGGGAATATAAAGGTTTTGAATACATATATAATAAAAAAATGGCCTATAAATAAACTATAAACTACATACAGTATTGACTTACATCAACATAAACCTAAACGCTTAAGTCATACTTAGTAACAAAGAAATAGTATATCCGTGTTGTAGTAGTACTAGTAGTAGTAGTAGATGTAGTATATTTTTGTAACAGCTTTTTTACCTGATAAAATAGACGTCCTGGTGAGATATACATTAAGAGTAAATAAAAAAAGAAATTAATCACGTGTTCACATGGTCTCAGAAGAAATGGGCAGTATTTCTCTAAGAAACCGAGTCCTTCGCAACCACGAGGATCTCACATTTACTTGTAACCATTTTGGGGGACTTTGTTTTACCTGTTCAACCCTAAACGGCTTATAGTTTATTTGATGCGAAAATGACTTTTACTTTTGGTGACACAGTGATTAATCTGAAAAACGCCTACTGACCACCTATTGAACTTTGACAAACATGTTTCAGTAATCTACAAAACTCTAATTGACCAGGTATTGAACTTTGACAACCATGTATCGATAATCTTCAAAACTCCTATTGACCAACTTTTGAACTTTGACAAACATGTTTCGGTAATCTACAAAACGTATATTGACCAAATATTGAACTTTGTTAAACATGTATCGGTTATCTGCAAATCTTATGTCGACTGCCTATTGAATTTTGGCAAACATGTATCGTTAATCTGCAAGCAAGCTTCAAAACGAAATTGTTAATGTAAGGAAATATGTTGGACATTATTGGACATTATCTGTTAGAACAGTCATGTACTATAATGTATTAGTCATGCCACATTTGAATTCGTGGTCCATGATATGGTCTTTAGGTCGCCAATACTTATATAGTAGAAAAGGATCCATTTCAGAGCATTCAGATCTAGGTATCACAGAATCTATTGTAAATATGAGACTCCATTTCAGAGCATTCATATCTGGATATCACAGAATCTATAGTAAATATGAGACTCCATTTCAGAGCATTCATATCTGGATATCACAGAATCAATAGTAAATATGAGACTCCATTTCAGAGCATTCATATCTGGATATCACAGAATCAACAGTAAATATGAGACTCCATTTCAGAGCATTCAGATCTAGATATCACAGAATCAATAGTAATTAAGAGACTCCATTTCAGAGCATTCAGATCTGGGTATCACATAATCTATAGTAAATATGAGACTCCATTTCAGAACATTCAGATCTGTGTATCACATAATCTATAGTAAATATGAGACTCCATTTCAGAGTATTTAGATCTGGATAACAGAGAACCAGTAGTAAATATGAGAAACTGTTAATGAAAGAAAATGTATGTTCTCTACATGTAAACAGTTTTAGGAATATTGCAATTGAGACCTTCACAATTTTAAATGGCATTAGCGCCCCCACCCCCCGTTACATACCTTATATTCTAAAAACGAAAGACTCCAAAATATTCTTTCAGGTTTGTAAATACGTTAGAAATACAAAGATCCAAAACAGTTTGGAATAGTTACAAAACTGTTTGCTCAGCGGCATTTTTATTGAACTGACTTCCAAATAATGCAAAACAGCTATTTCTCAATGGTATAAAGACATGTAAATTAAAATGTAATTAAATGTAAATGTGAAATGTGCATATATCTTTAAGATTCAGTATTAACTTAAGCTTGGCGAAAAAATTTTTTTTTTTTTTTTTTTTTTTTTTTTTTTTTTTTTTTTACGAATGGCTGAACATGATTAGCTCATCTGCATGTGTCGCCTATTTCATTCAATTGTACTTGCATTTATTTTAAGTTCATTTTACCTACTTGCTTTTATTATCCTGAGTTCATTTACCTACTTGATTTTATTGTTCAGAGTTTGTTTCACAACTTCTTTGTATTATTCAGAGTTCGTCTTACTACTTATTTTTCTTATTCAAAGTTCTTTGTATCAACTTGCTTTTGTAATTTGTAGTGCATGTTACCTACTTACTTTTATAATTCAGAGTTATATTTCCCTACAGGTAAGCGTGATGTATAAGTGTTACGTATATATATATATATATATATATATATATATATATATATATATATATATATATATATATATATATATATATATATACGTACATGCACGTGGGTGTATATGTCATATGAATTCATATAAAAAATTTATGTGGAGCTGTACATGATGACTTTTATATGTGTCGTATATACGTTTTTCAATATGACTGACTGACTGTTCATAGTGTGTGTGTGTGTGTGTGTGTGTGTGTGTGTGAGAGAGAGAGAGAGAGAGAGAGATTTGGATTTTAATGTAACCACTAGGCCACCGGAGCTGTTCGTCTATGAATGTACGATGTTAGGTCATGTACACATACATGTTAATGTATGCCTTACTCTATTTATTGAATGTATGTTTCTAGTTTGTCTATGTATGTACACAGATATGTCATGTACAATTATGTGTTAATGTAAGCGCTACTGTATTTGTTGCATGCGTTTTTGTAATTTGTCTATCTATATGGTTAGAGTGTCCACCTCGGATGCTGGAAGTCGCGAGTTTGAACCCCGGTAGAGTAATGCCAAAGACTTATAAAAATGGTACAGAAAGCTGTCTCTCTAGACGCTCAGCATTAAGAGGTTGGTGTTAGGATTGGTCCGCCTGATGTCAAGATAATGTAACTAGTTGGAACATCATGCTACATGTCAGCGGTTTGATACCCCAGTGCTAGACATCACTATAAACTGTCACACTGCAGACATCGTAGCGATTATGACTGAAAATTTTGTAAAGCTACGTTAAAAATCCAAATCACACACACTGTATGTACACTGTTACTTACCCATCCTTCGTCGTGCCCTAAGCTATACATAGGCTTCAAAAGAGAGAGCGCCGGTCTGCAGCCCCTGTGTATACATTTTTTTAATTTACGTTTTTTTACAAATTGATATATTGTATATCCTTTATAACAAAATAATTATATGTATGACTTTGTCTCTATTTTATACTTCTATTTTACTAATTAGAGACTTGAGTATCTTTTAGCTCCTTTTAACACACACACACACACACAATTCTCGCGGAAGTGGAATTGCTGTCATCACGAAGAAAGCCTTGATAAAACGTCTTAATACCACAACATTCCATTTCGACCACACATCGTTTGAACTAGTCCAAACCACACTCACACTGGAGCAAAGGTCAGTCCATTTTTTCTGCCCATACCGCCCTCCTCCTAGTAGAAAAAACAAGCTGGCTGACTCTCTTGTTGGAGCAGTTTCCGAATCTCCTGGACTATGGAAATTTGATAGGTGGCAACCTGATTATTCTTGGAGATTTCAACTTTCACTCTGACTGTCCCGGAAACCCAAATACATCAAAACTCATAGATTCCAGCTTCTGACAAGACTCGTCGTAATGTAATTTGGTTATAGAGAATTTGCTCTATATGTACACTAGCTGCGACAGATATGCGCAGCTAGGTACTTAGGTTTTCCGCTGCAGGCAATTCGCACATGCAGCATAGTCTAAGTTTAGCTCAGGATTTCGAAATAACTAGAGCCGACAAACTATACCACCCTCGGGTGACGCTGTACGCGGCAACGAAACCCGAGTACATTTTTGACAACATATACATATTGATATAACTCATATACACAATTCCGTGACAATAACATTATACGGTCCTCCCTGGTATCCCATGACCTTGCATCAGATCACCTCTGCATTATATGCCATCTTGACGTATCAGTCCCTAACCCTCCACCTTTATCTGCTACTAAGAGAAACCTCCGTATGATAACTAGAACCAGACTAATGCACGACATCCAAGCTAACCTAACAACTTGCTCACCTCCTACCGCAGAACAACTCGATAACTGTCTGCGTTCATTACTTGACAAACATGCCCCAGCTACCAAGTGCAGAGTATCAATTCAAAAGTGTTCTCCATGGTACAGCAGTGTTAGGGACCAGCTTCGCATTGCTAAAAGAGACCGCCGTAAAGCTGAGAGGCTTTGGCTTTCCACCAGACTAACTATTCATAAGCAAATCTATGAAGCCGCTAAGAAGAATGTCACAAATATAGTCCATGCAGCGAAATCAGCCCACTACACTACTAAGATCATGGAAAGTTCCAGATGCAAAGAGCTCTTCGAGATTACTGACAAGCTAATGTCAAGGAACAAATCTACACCACTTCCAACTACCTTCTCTCCAGTCGACCTTCCGGACAAGTTTGCAAAATTCTTCCGTGACAAAGTACAAACCATTAGAGATAAGCTTGACACCACAATTTCAATTGACTCGTCGTCACCATGCAGTTGTGATACAGAATTTGAGCGGCAACCATTAGCAGCATTTGAACCTGTCTCTATGGATTTCGTATGTACAATCCTGATGAAGAGTACACCAAAGTCATATGAACTTGATCCGATTCCAACATCACTGCTGCTTGAGTGCTTAGATCCAGTATTGCCTTCACTAACTGATGTTATTAATACCTCTCTCTCATCCGGGGAATTCCCATCATTTTTCAAAACTGCCATTGTAAAGCCTCTGCTGAAGAAACCAACACTAGACCATAACGATTTAAAGAACTACCGCCCAGTTTCTAATCTCCCATTAATTTCAAACATCTTAGAAAAGGTTGTTCTATTCCAGCTTGTATCTCATCTAAATTCAAACAGTCTTGTTAGCAATGTACAATCTGCATATCGCCCTTGCCACAGTACTGAAACTACTCTTCTAAAAGTAGTTAATGACATTCTCTCTGCGTTGGATAGTGGAAAGATTACAGTCCTCACCCTGCTTGATTTATCTGCAGCATTTGACACAATAGACCATGATATATTACTTCACCGTCTCCAGCATGTATTTGGCATTCATGATACAGCCTTACTGTGGTTCAAGTCCTACTTGGTCAACAGGACACAAATTGTATCTGCAAATGGAATACACTCCAGCCCAGTTGATCTATGTTGTGGTGTTCCACAGGGGTCTGTTCTTGGATCTGTTCTCTTCATTATGTACACTCAGTCGCTCTAAAGTGTCATAGATCATCATCCAGTGTCTCACCAGTTGTACGCTGATGTCACCCAAATATACAAATCTAGCCACCCAACTGACGTTGATACTACCATCCAAGGTGTAGAGAGGTGCATTTCTGATGTGAAATCATGGATGGCTTGTAACAAGCTGCAAATGAATGATGATAAAACTGAGGCCATTCTGATCACAAGACAAATACTTTCTCATTCACATCCTTTACCTCAAACACTAAATATCAGCAACGCCAACGTTAAATTCACACAGTCAGTACGAAACCTAGGTGTTACTCTGGACAGTACTCTCACACTGCACCAACATGTCATGAACATATGCAAGGCTGCATATCTTGAGCTGAAACGCATCGGCTCAATTCGCAAATATCTTTCAGTTGATGCCACTAAAACACTTGTGTGTTCATTAGTATTTTCAAGAATGGACTATTGTAACTCAATTCTGTCTGGTTCATCTCAATATCTGCTCCAGAGACTTCAAAAAGTTCAAAACACAGCTGCTCGGATCATACTTAGAGTGCCACGATCAGAGCACACCTCCCAGCTGCTCTGTACTCTATACTGGCTATCCATTCGATCCAGAATCAAATACAAAATTTGTTCTCTGTGCTACGTTTCACTGTCGGACTCTAGTCCAACATACCTATCCGACCTCACCCATGTGTACACACCAGAAATATACTTACGTTCCTCTTCTGACAATCGTATACTCATTATTCCCAATGTGAAAACAAAGGCATATGGACAGCGTTTTTTGCATACCAGGCCCCAGCAATGTGGAATGAATTGCCCACTGAACTTAGAAACAAAGACACAGTGATCACATTCAAGAGGGCTCTCAAAACTCACTTATTTCGACTGCAAGAACAAACTTAAAGACCTAATAATGTTTCCTACCTTAAATATTCTCAGCATGGTTTATAATGTTTTCTAATTTCATGGTGTTTGTTTTTGTAATCATATCATTATATGTTTTTTATCTTATAGATGTTGTCTAATGTTGTAAAGCGCTTAGAGCTTCTAAAGATTAGGCGCTAGACAAAGTCCTCATTATTATTATTATTATTATTATTATTATTATTATTATTATTATTATTATATATATATATATATATATATATATATATATATATATATATATATATATATATATATATATATATATATATATATATATATATATATATATATATATATATATATATATATATATAATTGTTATAACAATGCTTATCATTTATGACGTTACGTAATGACGGAATTGTTATTTTAAAATAAAAGACGTCGTCCGTTTTCTTCAAAAACATTTCGTGCCTGAAGAAGCATAAATGCGAAACTAGTGCACATAATTTTCAACGTTTGTGTTGGTTTTTTTTAAAAATCCCAATACTGTTATGGTGAAAGATTCTGCCTTTCGTTTCTTTAACCTAGATCAGATCTCTATCTTACCTACAGTGCATCTATTGAGTTTAGCTTCTGCTTTACAAATACACTTAATTTGTGTTAATGGAAAGAGATACTTTGCATGAATGTTTGCATGTAAAACTGTTGTTGTCATATATCATATCGATACAACGGAAAATAATTTCAGTATCTTGTAAATTATTATTTGAAGGGAAGAAATCAATTTGTCTTGTTGCCAACATTATATGACTTTTAGTACCTATTAATACAATTAAATCATCTACTTACATCGTCACACAAAATCCACAAAATGTAAAAGTATTATTTTTCTAATTATGAAACTTAAGGCAATAATAATAATAGTAATAATAATAATAATAATAAAAATAACCCGCAGTAAAGATATATTGTTTTTTACAGATCTTCTTTTCCCATTCACTGTTTGTACGTAACTCATAACTTCTTCAGTCATGATAACTGAATTTTATTTTGTATTAAAAACTGATGGGACAGTTGGAATATCATATTAACGTCGTACCTGAAAAATAATGTTGTTCATAGTTGTAATGAAAGATCAATTATCATCGATAATTAAAACAAAACTCTTGTCAGCATAGTTATTTTGTGTAGTTATTATTTATATAATTAAGTTCAGAGATATGCAGATTTGTTTTGTGTTTCTCGTGTCATGAACAGCTGTTATGCGTATGTGTCCTTTGTCAACCAAAGAGTTTTCTCTGTCTGTCTGTCTGTATCTCCATTAATCCTGCACTATTAAAGACACATACTTGAAACTTTGGGAGAGGAATGGGGTTAGATTTAAGATACATCAAGTAGTCTTAAAATCTGAATTATGACACCTGGAATGGGACCAGTCTGGGCATAGTTACTTTGGTTCAAGAGAAACTAACGAATTAAGATCTTGTAGGTAGAGATCTAAAACTTGATTTGTATCATCTTCAGAGTCGGTGCTATAATATATGCAATGGACTTTTCCGTTGCAATGTCCGGTCTTCTCCCAAGGATGGTTCATGTGGCTAAATTTAAAATGGATCACAACTTGGAAACTGTTGAGACCCTGTCCCAACAAACGTATGTAGATTTCAAGGACATGAGATGGAATCACAAATCCAACACACACCATGGGTCATGTCCCTTAGGTTGTGGGCTTTGAAAGCAGTTGAGACCCCAACTTTTAATCTTACACTGGTTGAAGGATATGAAAAGACATTGTAAACATTTCAAGTCCTGACACTGTAGAAGGAGAGTTGTTCTTGGGTCATCACTTGGAAACTGTTAAGATCCCCAGCCTATAAGTTCCAGGGCGTATTTAACTATTAAGCAGACTAAGCACGTGCTTAGGGCACCAGGACCAAACGGGGCACCACAAAGTTGAGAAAAGGGTGAAAAGAAAAAAAAAACGAATGAAGATTTGTAAAAGAAATTGATAAAACTAGTGCAAATTGATCATAATGTTCTGTTTCTTGATCATGGTGCACCCTAGGGTTATCTTCCCAGGTGTACGTGGAAAGGAGGGGGTCACCAAGATTTGTCAGTGCTTAGGGCACCAGTGAGCCTTAATCCGCCCCTGCCTATAACTATATGTAGATTTGAAGTGCATAAAGAGACAAAATGAGACATATTTACAGCACAGGCCCTGTGTCGTGCCATTGTGTTTGGGGTCCTGGCCATAACTCGTAAGCTGGAAACTATCAGAACAAAGTATATACATACTGGGCACTTGTACCTTCAGCACGTATCCAGGGTCATACCTACATATAGATAACGTGTCCTTGACTCATAACTTGGAAACTGCCAAGATTCTACCATATAAATGTATAAAGGTATATACTGTTTGGATACGAAAAGAGAATAACATGTTTACAGTATAAACAATTTACCCCTGGATCAAGCCAGAACCCTTAACATATATATCGTAAGCTTCGTGCATTTTATCCTCGTGCAGCTTTTGCGGTATGAGGTTAATTAAGCATAAAAGGGAAGAGAATGCGGACATGCTGCTTTTCTCACACTTTCTTTTTGAAAATATCTATCCATTAATTTCATATAAAACAAATTTGGGTTCCAAAGAACTCTTCGCAATAATATTAAGTTAAGAATACGTGGAGTGTTACAATGGATCTTCATACAAAATGAGACATGACACGTACAGTATCATACATTATTAATTTCTCATCTGTCATGCACGAACTCTAGAACTGACAGAAACTTTACAAGAGTTTAACATTATCTGCGAAAGGTGTATCTGTGGAAAACTAGAACCTTCTAAGGGGCCAACCACTTATTTTGGCAGAGGGGAAGATAGTACCTTGAATTTTCTTTCAAACCAGACTTTTTGTATTACCTCAAGATATTTAATTCTTATCAACTACCAATACCGATATAATAAGTAGTTTTTTCCACAGAAAAGTGAGAGAATTTTTTTCAAGATATTGAAGAGCTGGAAATATGTAACTTATGGGGCAATATATTACAACCCCAACCATAGTTCTGAAAATTAATTGGGCATTCCATGTGTTTAATGCAACAAGGAAAACAATCTCTGATCCCTATTTAATCTGCCAAAAAATAATTTTATATTTACATTTTTACTTTTATTTCCATATTATCCTAGTATGAAATACTTGATTCGTTTAAGGCACCTTTCATGAACCCAAATAAAGTTCACTTTTTTTCTTGAAAAGTAATCAAGTGTTGCCATCCGTCGAAAATATTTTCTTTTATACTTTGATGTCAGTAAGATGGCGGATAATGTTATTTACTGTATCCATTTATGTATATGGATCTATTTGTCTTCCATGTCCATGCTGAAAAGTCAATACGGCTTGACTTATTAACATTAAACTTTCACTATGTACGAATTTGGTATTAATATGTGCTTCCGGTACTTATCAACAGATAGCTTATCCTATTATTATTTTATTTGGAGACAGAGACAGACAGAAACAGAGATAGACGTGATAACGTAAATTTTCAGTTGGCAACGCCTTTAGACGATCCCCACAATCTAATTATGCTAAAACTTACAGGCATTATCCACTGTAATAAAAGTGGGTATTAAGAAAACTGCTTTACTTCAAAAGGATACATTACCATGTATTATAAATTATTTCATCCCCTAGGCAACAGTATTAGATGGCCTTTTATTATCGCATAATACGAAAGCGTAAACATAACCTCTCACGTCGTTTGCGTCTTATATTACCATTTTGATTTGTCACGTGATCATATACGCGTCGACAAGCTCTTATTTAGAGGAAGAAATCCATACGTAAGTCGAAGTTTAGCCATCTTTAAACGCGATTTTCGGCCTTTTTAAATCGAACACAAGCTTAATTTCAACATATTGCCACATTTCGAATCTAACAGAAAAGAAAAGAAACGATGTCTGCAGTGTGGTGATTTTAACGTAGCTTTAGCAATTTTTCAGTCATATCGCTATGATGTCTGCACTGTGGCAGCTTACAGTGATGTCTAGCACCGTGGCACCATGCCGCAGACATGTAGCATAATGACCCACCCAATCACTTTATCCTGACATCAGGCCGACCAGTCCTAACACTAACCTAGTAATGATGAGCGCCAAGCGAGGCAGCTGTTAGTACCATTTTTGTAAGTCTTTGGTTTGACTCGCCGGGGTTCGAAACCGCCACCTCCCGTATCCGAGGTAGACGATCTACCCACTAGGCCACCGGAGCGTTCGAATTTGAAAGAATGAGTTGAGACAATGTTAACAGAACTGTTGACTAGGTATTAAATCAATGAGAAGGAAAAAATATACATAATAAACGAAACGTTTGCTAGATGAGTGAGGACTACAAAGGAATACAATAATATTTGTAAAGTTTTCCAATGTACACATAATCTCCATAGTAAGCCAAGCTCTTTACACAGACTGGTAAGCATGTTTGATCCCTGCCTCCCTTTTTATTTCCGTTTATTACTACTTTCCGGTCACTTATATCACTAATCTCGTCAGTTGTTAAGACCCGCATTGTCAATCATTAAATATACTTATCTTCTCTAGCACACAAGACAATATCCTATTAATCCGTTCCGAATAATGATTATTCCATCAACTGGCCCTAACTTCAATATATATTATATTATATTATATTATATTATATTATATTATATTATATTATATTATATATTGCAAAATCATCTTGGATGAGGCCACCTGTGGCTAGACTGATGAAGTTGAAAAGAGTTGATTTTTACCGGCTCATATTTGGTTCTGCTTCATAGGTATACCTTGCTGTGTCGTTATTGAAATTCGCTAAGGGTTTTGGTACGATGTGCGGGATCAATTGGGGTCAGTGTAAATGAATTCATGTCGTGACTGGTTATGAATCAACAACACCGTGACAGCCAACAAAATATGCTTAGTATCTTGAATCAACAAACCAGTTTTATCCTAACCCATTTCACTACATAATGATAAATGAAATATTCAACCGATTTAATTTTCCGTCCATTTTGTTTATAAAACAGAAGAACCGAGGTCAGCAGCCTTTATTCCCCAAAGTTTTTATTGTTTTGGTAACGGATTCCCACTTTTTACACCAAGGATTTCAATCTTAAACCAGGTCAACCTATTAGATTTGTAAGAATTAGGATGTCTTTGAACTTTGTAATAATCTTACTATCATCAGGTATCTTACTATCATTTGATACCTATTGGTAATCTGTGATTTATAATAATAATATCGTCAAGTTAAAGTTGTCTTTATTTAAAGTCGTCACATATGTATAGAACAAATACAGCTACACGAATTCGACCGAGTATTTTTTTACTACTGAATATTTCAAACAATATTGTAAACATTCAAAAGTATGCAAGAAATGTTTGCAATATATGAAGTAGTACATACATCATCACATCGCATAAATGTACACGATTTAACGGCTTATTTACATTGGACTGCTCCTGTGGCCTAAATGGTTAGGACGTTCGCCTCGGATGCGGTAGTTCGCGGGTTCGAACCCCGGCTGATTCATACTAATGACTTATAAAAATGGTACTCGCAACTGCCTCACTTGGCGCTCCAAAGAAATTAGGATATGCGAAATTTATTCTCTGTTGAATTTAGGTTCTAATTTAGTTTTAATGATCGTAATAAATGCAATTGGAAAGACTTTCGACACAATAACGACATTTTAGGAAGGAAATTTCAGATGTTACATAAAACTGGTTCCCTAAGAACTATATTGTAACTATTCGTCCAGGATACGAAATATATGAATAAATTTTACAGTAAGAAATGAGTATTTGTCTAAGATGTTGAGGATTTCTGATAAATGTCAAACACTGTAGAGATAGTGTATGCCAATTTGTCTCTCTGGAAGGCGGAATATTATGACGAGAGAGAGAGAGAGAGAGAGAGATTACACCAGCATTCATATAAATGCAAGCCATCATGACCATTTCTTTTTCTAAGACTCTATGCGCTTACGATATAAATAAGTTTATCCACAACTTAAAATGTTCATTATGATAGATTTAAAAATAGGTTTTGTTCCTTTCGGATTTTTGTATATTTATCTTTTTCTTTCTTTTCTTTAAAATTTCAAGAAACGCCGTGAAATTAAAGCCTGAAATATTTCCACATCAGCCCCATCTTGTGAAAACATTCTTACGTTTAATCTCAGATTGAAATTTTACAAATACCGTGCTCTCACAAACGTTTGGAGTTTCAGTTTAAAAGTGATACGTTAAGGAGTTAAGCTTCATCACCCTATAGTATCTAGACTAAACTCTAGTGACGGCTGATTTATACTTGGGTCAATTGCATTTTGACTTTAGCAATGTTTATGTTTAGACCAAGATAAAGGTCACTTTTTGGTCATTCTTCCAAGCATTGATAATGCTTCTTATCGGACGTCTCTGTTTACCCTGACTAACTAAACAATTATTGTCATATTTCATTGCGTTAAATCATAATCAAGTCTGGTGTCATCAACGTCCATTTTGCCAACAGCCCATCACAGTGTTTTGACACCATCATTTATCAAAGGGATAATTATAACCACAGCATAAACATACCAAGGGAATAAACACGCAACTGGTCAATATCAATTAAAAACGAGCGAAGTGGTACACATTTTATTGTAAATTTACACACACACAAGAATACTAAAAGCATCCATAATGTTGTTGTTGTTGTTGCTGTTGTTATTGTTTTGTTTTGTTTTTCAATCCGCTATGACACGTCATGAAATGGAGATAGAAAATGAACGTAGGATTTGGAAGGTATGGTAAAGGGAAAAGCAATAGAGAACATTGCACAAGGACCCGCCAAAATCATTTTATCGACTTTTTATAGAATAAAATTAAAACAAGTCGCTGTCTCAAGTATAAGAAAATGAACATCAAGTGATGAACAAAGTAAATAATAAAATGACGATATGTAAGATAACATCAGTAGTTTTTAAAATATTGGTGTTTACTGTTTTAGCGAGGTCGTGTCCTGTTCGTGGTTTTGTGGCACATTGTTTATCTCCCCGCACTGTACGTATACATACATGTTCAAATGTAAAGCTGACCGGCTGCCACGGTAGCGACCTTTTATCTATGGCTTATCGTTTGGGTCAACATTGTCCTTGTGAGGCTCAGTGAGTAAATAATAGGAACTGATCGGAAGCCGAACTAACGCTATCGTATTTCATGTGACCATGATAAACTCGGTTATCAGCTTTTCAAAGTCACCGGTCATGTGAGGAACTATACTATATATATGTTACTACTTGTATGACCCAGACAAAATCGAATCGACCAAGTCTTTTAAGATCAGTTTTAACGACTTTGTTCGTTCGTTCGTAGGTTTATTGTTAATTTTCATCTTATGTGTTGTAGTTTTGTTAAAAGAATGATATATGTGTACTTTTTTGTTAAAATCATGCTATGTTTTTTACCGTTTTGTAAAAATCATGATATGTATGATACTGTTTTATTAAAACCATGCTACACATTATACTGTTTTTATTAAAATCATGATGTACGTTATCCTATTTTGTCAAAATCATGATATATGTTATAGGCCTACTGTTTTGTCAAAAAATGATATGGGTTATACTGTTTTGTTAAAATAATGTCTTATACTATTTTACAAACATGATGTTTTACTGTTTTGTTAAAATAATGATATACGTTATTCTGTTTTGTTAAAATAATTATGTGTGTTATACAGTTTTGTTTCTTGCAGGAGGTGGAGTCTGTTGTTGTTTTTTTCTGTTTTTTTTCTTCTTTTTTTCACCAAGAACGAATGTTACATTGTTAAAAGATTTCTCATCTGTGTCGACTCTTTGCATGTCTTCTCATCATAAAGTTGTACTTCTTTTTAAAACATTCAATACATTGATCGAGATCGAGGTCGAGAGCCCACCAAACACTTTTACATATACTATATATTTTCTGTACTGAGGAGTAAAAAATCGAGACACACACACACACACACACACACACACACAGGTCCTGGACCAAACATGGACAGAACATGGATCAAATTTTATTAGGGAACGTGGAGTATATCACGATACTAATTTCACCAAAAGATTCCAAGTCATCAGAACAGACCAATCGAGACGAAATTCCTTACTGCCACATTGTCCGCCATTTTAGATTTTAGACCATTCCTTTCTTTTAAGAGTCGACTAACATTTAAATAAATGATTGAAGCATATATAACATTACACTTGAAATATCCTTTTTCAGAAAAGTTAAGAAATAAGGACTATCATGATTGTCATCTTGCTAGCTGACTCGAATCTTTGATTGGTCATAATTTAATATCAATAACTGGCTTATGAAATCAAGTTGTTTTCAAGAGAACTACATGCGATGACAACAAAGCATTATGGAACAATTAGCGAAGAATACGTTCGAGATGCCTGCAATGTGTGTGGGGTGGGGTGGGGGTGGGGTGTAACGGATTGGTCACAGAGCTTCGCATCGAAAATCCAGTATTGGTTAGACCGACGTTCATACAAAAAAAGCAACAATTTGAATTCGTCACGGGTGTCATGGTGATGAATGGCGTGTGCTAAACGAGGACTACACCGCACCCCCAAACCATAGTTTAAGTCTAAAACATCATTTTCAAAACAAGCGCAACACAAAAGTTTACTTGAAGTCAATGTCCTGTTCTTGCACAGCTTTCAAAAGGAATTCCAGACATCATGAAATTTTCTTGTAAAATTCTCTCTCTCTCTCTCTCTCTCTCTCTCGCTCTCGCTCGCTCGCTCACTCGCTCGATCTGACTCTCTCCCATGATTTATGTTATTTTCAGTTGAATTTAAACTTCTCCTTGAGAGAATTTACCAAATACAAAACCAGAAGAAATTAGAGAAATACATGTCCCCCAAACTAGATATCATTCATTTTCCCTACACTTACTGTCTACTTCTAATCGAACAGCGAGTTAAACATGCTATTCGAGTGTAACACTGATATTTGTGCTTGTTCCCGTTTCTAACAGTTTTTCTACGTGATGTAAATTTATTCAAAGTAATAAATGACTTGCAAACAGTCTTTTGCTTCTGTCTGAGAGGATTTTGCTGTCAACCTAGTCTAAATAATCAATAGAACTAAATCTGAGTCTATGAATAAATATAAGGTGTTTACTTTGGTAACCTAATTCGGTATGATATTCCACAGAGATCGATTTATAGCTTGGTATAGTCAATGAATCTACAGCGCCTCCTTCGTTATCAGAAGATAAAATTACCAGACTGCAGATGGATTGGATTGTGTGTTATTTTGGAGGGGGAGGGGGGTCGTAGCTTTAACAATTTTAGTCACATCGCCGCCGGAGCGGTCAAAGATGCAGATTCAAATTACTAATTGCTCTTTCAGCAGAATGCAAGTCTGGAAATCGAGGACATTTAATACAATATATTATGCTCTTAGAGTACTGATAATTCCGAAGTGACTTCATCACTAGCATTCAACCAATCAAACACAGCTATATGACTCATTCGAATAGGTGATAGGCTCTGTTTTTATCCTTTTAAACATTTGCCTTTAATAGCGAAGAAAATCCTTCTCTCTTGCTATTTTTCTTTTAAAACTTAATATGTATAGCCAATAACATACTGAAATGTATTCCCATGATTTTCTCCAGTTCATTTTGAAAAATTCAGTGATTACTAAGTTAAACTCTTGTAAGGCAAGATGAAGCATAAGACCTTATTAAACCAACATTTTTTACGTACTGGATACGGGCATCAAGATCGTTGTAGCCCGTATGCAGAAAGTATCATTATCATTGGTTTCAGTATTAGTTCTTATCCATCCAGTGCACATACTTGTTTCAGAATTTGAACCCGGGCGCGGCGCCGGGTGGGGTGGGGTGAGCTGTTGACCACACTCTCACCCCCGCTAAAGATGAGCGCTAAACAACCGAAATGTTTCTACAGTAAGTTTTCTTTACAGTTAGATGATTAAAATATGCCCTGGAAACCCTTAAAACGCAAGAGCTTCCGGGAGCTTTGTCCCCTAAGTCTCCACCGGGGACCAAGGACCCCTTGCCTACTTGTCAACGCTTCCTCTAAACGATACCAAACTATGTTGCTGGGGGTCCGTCTCTGCGTCTTTCTTTGAAATACCCTAACCTTATGGAAACTAAATTTCGTGGTGTGAGTGCTACAGAATTTGGCAGATTCCACGGGATGCACCAGGTACAGACGAACGGAAAGAAAGTGCAATATCCCAGCTCTGTGACGATAGTACATCTACATAACGCTAACTTTATACAATCTTGTAAATGTAGCACAATTCAAGAGCCCAATACACGGACATGATTAAACCCAATACATACCAATAACAGTGACTTTCGGCAAAGATGGTATGACAGAAATTGTTCGACCCAAGTCTCCAAGTTATATGTGTATATCAAAGACGTACAGCAAGATCTGTATTTTCGTTGCATTAACGCCACTTCAAGGTATTTTGCTTAGTCTCATTGGTCACTTGCTGTTGGGACATGAGAGGAAGGATAAAACACAACAACCTACCTGGCCTGAAGTGATATTTAATTGTTTTATATTTATATATCAATTAATTATGCATCGAATAAATCATCACTGATGATATTTTCAATTAATAAATTAATTGACTAATTTTAGAGCCAGCGTATATAAGGATTTTCTAGACGAATCTTGTGTAAATTTATGTGCTAATCGTTTTAGTAAATATGTTTACATCGCCTTTCGATTCAGGGAAGCCGTCTTAGCACAATGGGACTCGTAATTCGAGTTTCGCGAGTTCGATACCTTTCAGACCATCTTAGCTCGGCTGCCTCTGTGTATTCTTGATATCAGTACATGATAGCTATACATGGCGGCCCGTATAGTTGGTGGAGGACGAACCCGGGAATATCACAGAAACTGACCACCAAAATCGGGAAGACACTGGTGTGTGTGTGTGTGTGTGTGTGTGTGTGTGTGTGTGTGTGTGTGTGTGTGAAATAGAATCATAAATCAATGTTGACTTTAATGTATTAAATCTGGCGGTTTTTAACTGCATTGTCCCATTACGCTGATCTGAAAGTGACAAAAATTATTATATGGTAACAGCTATCGTACCCAAAAACGTATCAACACTGACAAAATCAAGCTATGAATCGAACATGTGTGCAAGTTTTCTAGTATCACAGAAAGGAAACACCGAGCAAATAGTTAGCTCTGTTATTCACCGTGTCCCGATGTCACGTTCAATATCGTCGTCTGCTCTACCTTCATTGTTTACTTAAAAATAGTATGGACTAAGAAAAATGTTTTTACTGGGCGATGTCACGGCAACAATAAACACTAAGCATTGTTCAAATCAATTATATCGCTAATAGTATCAAAACAGTGTAATTAATTATACTACAGTTAGAAACCTGTACTTGTGCTTTGACACTATGTATATGAAATTACATCCGATAGAAAACAACGATAAAAATGGCTGAACATGTAGATTAAACATCAAAGTTGAAAGATTACAATCCGGATGAAGTCCAGATCAAATATATCAAAAAATAGACAATGTCTGACCCAATCATACACGCTTGCAGGTAATGGATGTTGATTTTCTCTTCGAGCAGGTATACAGTGAACATGTTTCTTTCCTTTTTTTCTCACCCTGTTCGATTGCTCAAGTTTGTTTCTGAATTACAACACAAAGAAGGTCTGTCTGCGTTCAGTTTTGATTAAATATGCTGGAAATGGAGAAGATATGATTCTTCGCTATTATCATGAAAGTTAATTGCTATGAATTGTGGGACGACAGAGCATTGTTTATTCTTTTTTTATTGAAGGAATACGAGTTCAGAGTGTCCCGTCCAATCATGGGAGTATGCAAGTAGTGTTTTAAACAGACTGTAACCGTTGGACAGCGTTTTGATTTAATTAGTTTAAACCATATTTATTTGACAAATTTTGTCAAATGCAATTACATACATCTCATTTGGGGGACTCAGTAGAAAGCTACAGCTTATTAGCGCTGTCTCCCCAACAGTAACAAGAAATAAAATATAAAAATATCTCGATGCCGGTACCAGTGGTTTTGATTGCATTAATAATAAATTGTTTGTTTGAACCTAATGGACTCATGTTTTAAACGTGAATAAAGAAAGAAAAGAAAATTAGCGTGTAATGAGATATAATACTAAGGGTACCATTTTATCAGACACTTATGAGCTTGTAACAAAAATTAATATTGGCAATTGCAAAAACTGAGGACCACATGGCAGATGGGTCAGTCATGACCAGATGTGTTATCTTCGTTAAAGAAAGTATATTACTATTACAAAGATGATCAAGTTAATACAGTCAGCAAAGTGATTCTCTACAAACATTAGGTGGTCTCTTGAGGTTGTGAAATTGTAAGTTAAGAAAAGGGAATCAGTAAGGTAAGATAAAATTAAAAGTAGTAAAGTTTCCTTCATTTATTGCCTGAAGTTAGCAGCTTCAGCTTTCAGCCGAGGGTCAGTATCCACTTTAATTTCATTGACGTCAGAAAGTATACTCCAATTAATCGACAAGAAGCAGGATGTACGTTTATCTGCCGACACTACGGCTTGTCTTGATATCGCACTATTCCTAGATCCTTGAAAGATTTTCTTCTAAGAATGCGTTTCAATTAGTTTGTATAAACATTTTAATTTACGAGAGTTTTGAATGCTGAGCTTTATTCCTTATACCTCGAATTAAATGCACAGCCACGTGTCTAATTGCACGTTACGCTAAAAGTTGTAAAACAAATGATATCACCAGACACACGATAAGATGTATACCGTATTTCTGAATGTAAATACACGCTTAACTATCAACAAACATAAACAATAATCTGCCATCCGATTATTTTCATGCGACCAAGTTTCATGCTGATTCAGCAAAAAACGAAGACCATACTCTGAGGACATATTATGTGTCGTCTGGTCTGAGTCTATGCTATTATTCAGTTATGGTCTTCCCCCGAAGGAACGGTTTTATTTATTACAGTGTCGTCTGGTGAGTCGGTCCGGGTACAATGTTCCACCAGACAAATCCACCAGATAACAGTTCCCAAACGGTGAGGCAACAACAGACTTAACATTTCATATGACATAATATGACGTCATATGATGTTGACATATGACAATAGTTACTGCTAGAAATGGTGCAAGGACTTATGAAATTATAATATCCCGTGGTCAAGTAATAGATATATTGTTCGAAAATAAAATCACTGTGCTTAACAAATCGGAATGCAAGAGTTGATCATGTGATTAAATGTAGTTGGGTAACGCAGAGGTAGATATGGTATAGGGTTAATAGTCGGTAAGTGTACAGACGTAAATAGCCAGGATCTACCATGCGTTAGATGACGTACTTGTTTGTGCAACTAAGTGCGGTGTGTATGACACTTTAAAGAAATGGTTGTTTAGATTAGCATGCGATAAATAAACTACTGAAAATTGCAATATGTCCTAGTGTATGGAGATCAAGCTTTCGTCAAACAGAGAGGGGAGATATTTGCAATGACGTGCACAAACACCTTGTATGCTAAACGTCTATTTTATCCAGACGAATGAATGTATGTATGTATGTATGTATGTATGCATGTATGCATGCATGCATGCATGCATGCATGTATGTATGTATGTATGTATGTATGTATGTATGTATGTATGCGTGTGCGTGCGTGCGTGTGTGTGTATGTGTGTGTACATGTATGTGGCTTGGAGTATCCATGTATTTGCCAGTTTGATACTACGTATATACATGTGTAGTTTTGGAGTATCTATGTATCTGACCTTTTGTTACTCACGTACATACATACTTAGTTTAGAATATACACATATCTGTTCATTTATTCCAATATAGTTATATATTTCGTATTATTAACATTCTGAATGACTAGTAATATGAATTCTACAACTAGTTCTTATTCAGCCCTAGAACACACACACATACACACACACACACGCGCGCGCGCGCGCAGAGTACCGGATCAAGGTGGTAGGAGGCCCTTGAACAATCTTTATAAAAAGCGCCCCACCCCCAAACATAAAATAATATCATTTCACTGTGTTGTGGGGCTCCCCGCTTGGCAGGTGGCGTGGGCAGAGCCCTAGAGTGATTGTTCCATTTGCTCCACTTTTGATCAGTCCTTGCACACACACACACACACACACACACAAAAGAGACTACAGTTTCCACATTATATGAAATCTAAGAGGTGGGATGCAATAGGAAACAAAATCGAACAAAATAAACATTTATTATTGTTTACATTTGCTGTCCAGTCATAAATACAGTACATGGATACGGTCCAGATATAGATACAAGACAGAGATACGGTACAAATGTCACGATCTCAGCATCTTCTGTGCATATAGCGGATGAGACCACGACTTCAGACCTATCCAGAGTACATGTTGCAAATATTTACTGCGCAATCGATGTGAAATTAAAAAAATAATCAAAATTAATTTAAAAACAAAAACACTAGACAAATTTAATACAAGGATAGAAAACTGAGAAGGTGATAAACATTAGAAAAATGAAAACCAATGTGTGTGTGTGTGTGTGTGTGTGTGTGTGTGTGTGTAAAAAGTTGTCTTTTCATTTCGTCATTTTCATCCAATTATCACAATTATCTTTGATTCATGATTCAAAATGAACTTTAAGAATAACATTAACAACCTGTTTATTATTTTAGATACTGGTAACTTATACGAGTATAAATAAATATATTTAGATAGACGAGACCGTGACAGCAGGTGACGTGATGACTTTGAGGACATCTATATTCACAAGAACAAAAATCAGTTTTCTTTTCTTTTTTTAATCATGACCCACTTCCTGCGTAATATTTGGAGATGTGATATTGGTTCCTTGTGGATGCAGAATACAAATTAAAATAATATACAGTGAATGAGACAAACGAAATACTGCATTTTAACAAATGCCAAAGACAACTTCAGTTTTTGTAACATCAGATTTAGCTTGCAAAAGACGTGTTATGTCCTGACGATGTCTGTCTTGTAAAGGTCCGTCTGTTTGTCTATAAGTTTTGCATGGGCATTCTGGTCCTTGGTATGAATATTTGAGTATCTCTGTCTATATTAACAGGTCAGGGTACCTACGGCCATATATACCTACAGTGACTAATATGTTTTACTGCACGTCTGTCCGTAATTGGCTACTTACATATCGGGATTGAGCCTGACTGGTGATGAAGCTGTGAAGAATACGTGAAAGCTTAAGACCTACTTTTTTGGCTTGCCTCTGAATAGTACCCAAAAAAAACTTACCCACCCCACCCTCACAAAACGTACACTTTATTTGATGTATTGACGAAGTTTTGAAATTACGACAATACATTTAAATAGATTATCAGAATTTCGGTTTTTCCATTCCCGGGCATAGTGACATCAATTAGGTTTGCCAGAACGGAACCTAGAGACAAATAGGTCTCTGTGACTTCAACTGATAGTTTAATAGTAGTTTCTAATGCCGAGATGGACTTGGAATGGAATTCACCCAGTTGCTAATCGGCTGATGACGATGTATTGTGAGCCTGATCGTGCCCTGCTTAGAAAATGTTGCTCACAAACGGAGTCATCCGAAACAGAATACCAGTCTAGAAATTCGAGTATAAACATGCCCGATCAAAATGCCAGACAGAAGTGATCAGTGAGTTATCCAAAAAGCTTTGAAATTTATGAACTAGTGTAACTACGTGCAAGTCATTATCTGTAACCACTAAATTCAGTTAATTTATTGTATAACAAAAATACAGAATAATATTATACCAGTGGCGTAGCATCCGCCCAATCAATCTACCCAGCAACTTCGTAGGCGGGTAGGTGGCGGGTCCAGTAGGGGTCCAAATTCCATCAAACATTTTTTATATTGAAAGGGGGCTCATGAATTAAGTTTGTTTTTGTTTTTGGTTTGATTTTGCCTTTTTGGGGGTTAGGGTTGGGGGAGAATCTTGCTTACACCACTGTATACAGCATAATATTCGTATAACACAAATGCCACGCGCTTCTAAATAAATTACGTTTAGAATGTGAACAGAGATAAACTATACGAGCAGGAAAAAAGTAAATAATAGTAGCACAAACACACATTTAATAAACGCACATCACCATAAAATATCGGATAAATAACTATCGGTCAAACGCACGTATTAAATCATGCAAAACATAAGTCAATAGTATTGCCATTACAAGGACCATTCGTCGTTAATTATGTCAAGAAAACAATTTGTGCCGCAAACCCCCCCCCCCTTCCGCCATGCACACACGATTGATTATATACTCCATATATTTCTACAATGACACTAACCATGGCTGGCAAAACTAATTTGTCATCTGACATGCACAGCTTTACCTTCGTAGTAGTGTATATAATCGTCTACGAGTTTGAATTACACGAACTTAGAGTATACAGTAAAGGAAGTATTCGGTGTTAATGATGTCGTTTAGTTGAAGTGCTTTAACAGAGTTTTTACGGTTTCCAGGTACTCGTCAAGATTTCATGGAAGTTAGCTATTTCAAAACACACTTGGGACTTACCATTTCGTTGTCGGTGGAGGGGCTTGACTTACTTTCCAACCAATAGTCTTCATCTTGATAATTCGCTTTCAGCTTCTGTGATGAACCAAAATTTTGGGGACACAATTTTTTATTCAAATACTCCCAGACCACCTTCCCCCCTCCCAATAAAAAGTAAATGAAATAAAGGAAGTAACAAACATTATTAACGGTGAACCGATTTAGCCCGGTATTTTTTTATACGTACCACACGGTACGGTTTCACTGTTCCGGTACGTTGGTAGTTTCCGTGAGTAAGGAATGTACTTAAGGGATTTTGTTACGACTATAATGATACTAACATTGCGTTTTGATTATTCGTGATAGAATAGTTCCAAAAATTATCTTTTTAAAACAAAAACGGCTGAATCTGTCAATAATAAATTACAATTATATTTATGGTCCTTTAATCAGGGGTCTACTAACTATAAATGACAACCGGGGCCAGTGGCGGAAATGGCGCCCAGGGCGACGATGAAGGACCGGAGCCGGGGGTGGGTTTGGAGGAGCGCTGTGAGCTCTCCCAGAGGGGCCCGCAGCGGGGCCATAGCCGCCAACAATTTTGATGCAATTTAATGCCAGCTGTTGGTTTTTCCTGCTTTATATAAGCTGTTTTGACATCCCAAGGCCTCTGACGCCCGGGGCAGCCGCCCCGGCCTCCCCTCTGTTAGTACGCTACTGCCTTTAATCACATGTTTGCCACGTGTCACGTATGCCAAATGAGATAGTGTGATACATATTCGGGCCTTATCTAAATGTCGGAAAAAAATTTATAGTGCAAGCTTAATCATCCTGTTTTAGTTATATTTTTTAGATTGAGACTTATACTACAATTACCATACACATATCAAATTCATCTAGAATAAGGTACCGGCCATTTAAATTTTGTGGCGGGAAGGGGTATATGATTTTCTTTTGAGCTGAAATATTTTCTTTCATTCTATCACAATTATGTTGTGTTTTTTTTTTCCTCCAAATAATATCATCGGACATAATATGGTGATATCTTGCTATAAATCAGAGCAAGATATTTTTCTAGCTATTGACAGACGGAAATTAAACCAAACAAAAGTGTCAGGCCCCTACTCCAGATCATGTGTGTGTGTGTGTGTGTGTGTGTGTGTGTAATTTCTTTTCCATGATGAATGTGAAAGTTAGTTAAGTGCATACTTCTCGCAGAACGACATACATTTACGCATAAAAACCATACATTTACTCGTAGCGACATACGCTTAGGCATAAAAAGCATACATTTACGCATAAAAGCAGACATTTACTCGTAGCGACATACGTTTAGGCATAATGACGTACGTTAGTTCCATGAAAAGTTAGATTGCATAATGAATGTTCGTGACGCCCTCTGTCAAAAGTCAGCTCTAAACGGTCTCCCGCCAACCAATGGTGAGTATGCAGGACTTTTATTTTATTTCAATGATATTCCTATGTTAGATGATGATGGTGGTGATGATGATGTCGTCTGGAATGCGCACGTGATGTGCATCAAGACACTTGGGAAAACGTGGATGAAGGCAGAATAACCTAGCACGCGGCAACTTGCTGACTGACTAACAGCATAGTTTACGGAACCATCCAGGTGCTTCCTATGAGAATAACGATTCAAGTGTCATGCATCATACTTATATGTAACAGATATTTGGCATGCAAAAATAGAGACGGTAATTTGATGCAGGAAAGGGAGCTCACAGACAAAACTGAATGTATGTCTGGAAAAGTTGCATATCATGTTCAATGTATACGTTAGTTAAAACAAAAAACCAAGGACACCACACGGACAGATAAATGATTGACTATAAAAACGCACACACGCATACAGACATATAAAGGGTGGACTTGGAATATGTTAGAAGAACAAAAAGTGAATACCACACGAACAAGATAAATACGTGAGTCCATTTTTATCGGTCAGATTTGGCTGTATTGACGTCATTTAGGTCTGAAAGGGGGTCTTGTATTTTTGATACTCTTGAGAACGGCACTGAGTGAAAGTTAGCACCAAAACTTTAAGTTACATACTAGAATTAGATTGTCTCTGCATCCCATAAACGTTAAATGGAAGCAGAAGTTGTTTGAAGCTGTATGATTTTCATTCCATTCTAATTTAAGTTAAAGGGTGTGAAATTTTTCAAACCTTGAGCTTGAACTTGAAATGTTTCGAAAATACAGTAGTATACCTAATGCTAGTTGAGAACGATTAGTAAATTATTAAAATCAACAGTGTAACTCATTAACCCCTGGAGATTTTGTCATTTTCGCCTGAAATGCAAGTGGGAATCTTATTTTGGAGGCTATTTCTCAATACATACTAATACATTGATTTCCAAGAGATTTGCGGTTAACCTAACCCTTAGTTGTGTTAGAAACGTCGTTTTTCATTGGCTATTCCGCTCGCGCATGAGCAGAAGGTTACAAGTTGTGGGTGGGGTCAGGCTTTAACGGACCCATAATTTTCGTATACAGACCACTTTTTATTCCTAATGTCCACCTAATCTTA
Source organism: Sinohyriopsis cumingii (assembly GCA_028554795.2). Classification (NCBI taxonomy): domain Eukaryota; kingdom Metazoa; phylum Mollusca; class Bivalvia; order Unionida; family Unionidae; genus Sinohyriopsis; species Sinohyriopsis cumingii. Next base: position 163,496,447 of record CM068829.1, read on the forward strand.
CAGTTTGCAAAGTTTCGCCTATCTGTGTGCACTTCAGACCGGTCTGCCGTAGATCTGAGGCCAAAAAGTCTAAAATCCGGACACAAAATCGGATTCTGACAACGGGCGAATTTTTGGTGGAAAAAAAAAATCGGGTCCAAAAATTACGTTTTTACCTCTGTATTTTGTATTTCAACTAGAAAGTCCAGATTATTTGGTATCATTGTAGAGCTTCATCTAGAGCTACCTTTCTATAATGCCACCCAATTTAGTGTATCTTAAATAACAGTGACTCTACAAAACTCGGAAGTTGGCTATACCTCCTGACGCGTAAACGAGGCGCCAGGGGTTAATGAGTTAAACAGCGTTGAACTATAGCCTTTATTGTACATCCATACATGTATTTAACTGACCAGCAGTAGGATATACACAAAAAAGTGCATTTGATCTTCATGAATTTTAACTTTTAGCCAACTCAAGGGGAAATGTACATGATTGATAATGGTCAAGAAAACATTAAGACTGTTAACCAAGAATTTTGGGAATCCACACCTATTGTAATAAAAACTTACAAACGCCATTACAAGTATAAGGTAGGTTTTCTTGAATAATGGTGAACAACATAAAACAAGATGAGCCATCAAGGTTCACATACTTTTTTTAACGAAAAAATAAAGAACTGAATACTGCTTCTGGAAATACATCACTGTAGGATTCTTTTATTCCAAAAAAAAAGATTTTTTCAATCTATCTCGGTTTTTGAAACCATAGATTTTTATCTGCGTTCACATTCTTTACGCCTACGCCACGCTGTCTCGCTTGTTAGCACATGTGCTTTATTCAACATTTATAAACATGTACCTGTAAAAACAAATAGCAGACGACATTGTATTTATGGCATGTAGTTTAGTCTGATTAGTCTAGTACATTTTTTTAAAAGTTTTACCACAGCTAAAAGTCAAAAAGTTTTGTGTTGAGGTTTGTTTTTTACAACACTGTTAAATGCTTTTTCTCAGGAACACAATGAGACAGCCGACCCGAGCTGAACTGAAATGTATGAACGAAAGAGACAGGGAACACAATGAGACAGCCGACCGGAGCTGAACTGAAATGTATGAACGAAAGAGACAGGGAACACAATGAGACAGCCGACCCGAGCTGAACTGAAATGTATGAACGAAAGAGACAGGGAACACAATGAGACAGCCGACCCAAGCTGAACTGAAATGTATGAACGAAAGAGACAGGGAACACAATGAGACAGCCGACCCGAGCTGAACTGAAATGTATGAACGAAAGAGACAGAAAGCAGCTTAACAATGAAAATAAAACGCTAAAGATTTCGTCAAAAGGCATTAGGAACTTTCGGAGATATTTAATATTAAAATGAAACATTTTCAATGGAAGTAACTTCTCCCAAACTCGATAATATTACTGAGTTCTGATAATTTTGTACACAATATTCTTTTTTATTCTTCTTTCGGTGCAAGATCTAAATCTTCAAAGCAAAACTAATTTCAATAAAAGCATTCACTAAAAGGGTAATTACACATTTGCATAGCTGAGTACATCCAGCAGCGGAATTATTTTTTACAATTTAAAATTCGTTAAATTTTAACTTTAAATCCACCTGGTAGTATCATACGTTACTTGACACTTTTGTACACTACTTTAACCTAATTTACTCAAGAAAGAAATGTACCATGTTCACTTTTGTGGGAGATTTAATTTTAATTTAACTGTAATTCTTCATTATTTATTATGCCTTTTAAGTTTCATAAATATTTATTAGTATGTGGATATTTACGTAGAATACTTTCTATGGAAAATACCAATGACTTTTTTTATACTTAATCTTTTAATTTTTTTTCAAAATTATTTACAATTTTATCCATCGGTGGCGTCATAAGACTCATTAGAAGGCAACTTTTTTTTTTCCATGATATCTTTCGCCTTCAAATATTTTAAATGTGTATAATTAAAAAAACCTTTTGCCGAATTATTTTCCCAATTTAAACCAAAGTTAATTTGTGTTATGTAGTTTCGTGCCTTTAATCAATATATCATAAACAATTTTAAACGTGAGTGTTACTTTAAACTCAAAAGTAAATACAATAAATTTTTGACTGGTTTAGAAATTTTCAGAATAGTTTAGGTATTTATCTGGCCCGGCCCTAGGGCAAGGCGAACGAGGCAACCGCCTTAGGAGCCGCGCTTTCAGGCAATGCAATTTTTTGCTTGGGGCCCAGCGCTCATCACATGCTGCCTTGGGCCCCGCATACTGAATTGGGCCCCGTACATCGTAATGCCGGGCCTAGTATTGGTGGTTGTTGGTATATTTGTAGAGAATCATTCCACTGACATTTATTTAATACTAATTGAGTTGTATACGTATTATGGTTATAATTAACACTAATTATGGTTATAATTAACACTATTATTCAATCATTTACTAATCGTTAAATAATCATTTTTATATACTACATACTACAAGGTTGGTGAAGTAAATGGTTGAATGTTTATGCTTGATAATCGTCACACATTTCTATCCAAAGCTCAAACGAGGCAGAAATTGATACATTTTCATATCTTTGACAAAACCTTGAAAACATTTATTTTATTGTAAGTAAAATAACAGATGTTTATGGTGCACTGTTTTACATAATTCATAGAAAGTGACAATATTTTATAGTGGGTAAACTAATCGCTCATAAGTCAACTGGTGCATTCTCGTAACCAACCATTTTATTACGTTTGAGATATCCCTGTTGATAAACAGGTAAATAGTATTTTGCTGCAGTTGACGTCAAATGTGAGGGCAAACAGCTTGAATGGCAATGATTCAACTACGTTGTTGAATTTAATCCAATCGGTTTGGGATTTAACAAAATTATTGCACAGACGTTGTGTATCATATATCGGAAGTGTCTGATTGGTTATTGAAATACAGCGATCAAATGTGCTCACTAAAGTACATTTAACCACGTGAGATAAGCTGCATCCCGGTGCCTTAGTACAGCTTGATTCCGCCCAGTGCAAAGGTTATAAACATACGCACCAGGCGCGTCGTGGTAATTAATGTTTACTTAACTAGGTTTATATGGAGGAATGTGAAGATCTTACTGAAACACTAGTAAAAAATTTGCTTAGCATGGCCTCGTTCACAAAATGATGACGGCAATATTCGACATTCATTTATTTGTTTTCTTTCGCAGACCAAATTCTAAGAATTAATTACAATGATTACTCAACCATTGTTATCAGCGAGATAAGGTCTCCGAGCCAGGACACATCAGAATATCCGGAGATAAGGTTACATAAGTGATTGCATGCGTATCCTTTCAAGAAAGAAGTGGTAAATTTGTCATCGATTTACACAGATCAAATGTCCAAACTAAAGTACGGGTGACCGCATAGATTTGGATGCATTCCAGTTTATATTGCTTCGCAACGTACTTCGAACCGATTGCAAATGTTGGGATGAAATTTCTTTGTAAATAAAATCAGCATCATGCGCAATTATTTTATTGATTTTATGTTATTGATGTTATTGATTTACTGGTGCAGGCATATATTAGACTGACCTTCAATAAAGACATACATTATTATTATTATTATTATTATTATTGTTGTTGTTGATGTTGTTGTTGTAACTGCTAGTTTTCGTCGTAAATTTTAAAACCACTTTCTTTGAAAAATTAATATTATTATTATTACTACTGAGATGTATGTGGAACGAAACACAAAGAAATATATTTGTACAAAATGTCAGCTCTGCTGTATCAGAAAGATCTAATACAATACTTACAACGATTTAACAAAATCAGCTTGATACTGTTCTGAATTCTTTCACGGAGGGCATTTTTGACTCAGCACAGACAATTAAAGTAGATCAATTGGATGTCAATTAAAGAAGTGATCGATATTCAGTCAACACTCAACCTTGTTGTGATACAGACTGTAAAGCTGAAAAATGGCATGCACTTGATGCACTTCAGAAATAATAATCATGTGGCAGATAATTTGGTTTTTAATAAGCACTACAGAAATATGTTTAAGAAAAAAAAAAAAAAAAAAAAAAAAAAAAAAAAACACAACAAGGCACAAACGTAACCAATACAGAAAAAAGGCAAGTCAAGTCTTGAAATAGATCAAGACTCGACACGCTCCTGGAGATTTAAAAATGTTCAAGAACCACGCATGGAACAATTAACATCACTGGATTGTACCAGTACTTTTCCAAGTTATTTAAGATACAATACAAGATGGACCGAAATTTTAGATTAAACGAAGCAACTAATACATGCCATGAAAATCTTGACGCTAAAATAATTGAATCAGAAGTACAACATGCTATATTAAAAAACATTAAAGTCTGTAAAAATCAGGTGGAATTAATGAGTTTTCGAGTGATTTTTGGTAAGGTACTTATCTTAGTAAATATGTTCAACAAATGATGTGATACTACCCAAAGCGTTAATCCATGACTGTTATCACACTTATTCCAAGAAAGGGAAATAAAAATATGCCTGAAAATTGTAGACGGTTTTACCAGTCCTCAGCACAATATTTATCTCTATTTTAAATGAGACACTAGATAACTGGATCAAAGACTATCATATTTTAGATAAAGTGCAAGCTGGTTTTAGAAGTGGATATTCAACTGCAGATAATATATTTTACGAAGGTATGTAATTATTTGAGGAAAAAATGAGATAGGTTTTACGCTCTTTTTGTTGATTATAAAAAGCATTTGTCCGTATTGGAAGATCCTTACTTTATCATATATTAGTAAAGGAAAATATTAGTAGTGAAATGGTTAAGAAGCTAAAGGTCACATATACGCAAATGTGAAAGCTTGTGTGAAAACCCCAAAAGGCTGGTCAGAAATATTTAAATTCCCGGCCGGGGTAAGATAAGGTTGTGTTTATCAACTTTTTTTATTTCCATTATTTCTAAACGATTTAAAGTCATGTATTTCTGTCCAGAATAATGGGGTAACACTAGAATGGAATAATTTATTTGTATGCAGATGACTTGGCTGCCTTCGCCGAAACTGCTACACAGCTTCAAAGAATTCTAAATAAACTAAAAGAATACTGCAACATCTGGAGATTAATGATAAATCTGGAAAAGAAACTAGAAAAGCGGGATGTTTGAGAAGATACGAAAGTTGGTATTTTGGAGATTGCGTGATAGAGACATTATCGTATTATAGATGTATTGAATGTGTGTTCACTTCTAAAAACTCATAGTACATATGTCAAAAAACGCTAGCAAAACAAACGGCAAAGTCACGTTATAGTTTGAAGACTAGACTTATCTACAAAACTCTATTCCAAATATTTGATACTAAAATCGCACCAGTTTTGAACTATGGATCGGAATCTGGGATTTCTAAAACAGCAATTGACATTGAAGCTGTACATGCGTCGTTTTGCAAGTATTTCAAAGCACACACCAAACGCTTTTATCTATAATGATTTGGTTAGATGCTAATGCAAGTAGTAAGATATAGAAGAATTCATAAGTACTTATTCAAATTATTAAAGATGACTGATGATAGATTCTCCAAAAACAATGCTATAACCAACACTTGAAATGGGGCGAACACGGTAATTCTTGGGTAAATAAAGTTAAAAATCTACTGTTTTCATGCGGAATAGGAGACGTTTGGGTTAATCAAGGGGTAGGTGATGACAAATTATTTTTATTAATTCTTTTCATTATATTTAAACAACGTTGTAAAGATATTTTTCAGAAAGAACCAAATGGAGATTTAGATTCAATGGATAGATTACGATTTTATCATAAGATCAGAAACAACCTGATTTGTCAAAAATATATAGAAAATTATAGATTATTTGAACTCTCTGTACCGTGCCAGATTGCTATGCATGTTAAAAAAAAATGGAAGCTTTCCCATAAAAATATATGTAGGTATAAAAATGTCCCCATCACTGAAAGATTGTGCATTTTTGTGCAGATATAGAAGATGAGTTTTACTTTGCAGTGAAATGTCCCATGTATGATAATTTGAGAAAGGCCTATGTACCGTCATACGTTCATTGCAAAAACATTTATAACTTTAGAGTCAGTAACAACATCAATATCCTACATAATTTGGCTTTTTATCTTGCAGAATCTTGAAACGTGAGAGAATCAGTGTGTTAATCATAGATATGTTTTGTGGTTGTAACATATTTTGAATACATGCATTTAATTTGGGCCGATGGCCTATGTTGCTAGAAAAAGATGACATTATTATTATCATTATTATTACTATTATTATTATTATTATTATTATTATTAGTAGTAGTAGTAGTAGTGTTGTTTTTGTTATTATTATCATCGCTGTTGTTGATATAAAATGTATTATATTGATGAAGATGATGATGATGATGATGACGATGACGACGACGATGATGATGAAAACAAAAGTAGCAAAGGAAATTTTCTGTCTAATATAAAAAATAAAAGAAATAAACCTTCAGCCACCCCCACCTACCCCCCCCCAAAAAAAATAATTAAAAAGCACCAAATAAACCTAGGTAACCCTTTGTTCACAAATTGGAATAACTTGGAGCAACTCAAAAGGTCAGGAAAATTCCAAAATCGTCAAACCTGAATCTGTTTAATCTCTCTTTAGTGCTACAAACCATACAAAATAAATAACTATCTATATGCGGTACTCATTATAATATTGCCTGATTGTTTAATTCTAAACCGATACGTAACTTCATTAGCCTTAAGTATTTGCTACAATATTAATTAAAGCGATCCGGTGGCCTAGTGGTTAGAGCGTACGCATCGGATGCGGGAGGTCGTGGGTTCGAACCACGGCCGAGTCATATCAAAGACTTACAAAAATGGTACTAACAGATACCTACCTAGGCGCTCAGCATTAAGAGGTTGTTGTTGTTGTTGTTGTAGGGTTTAACGCCATTTTTCAGCACACGATAGGCTATACATGGCAGCCAGTATTAATGGTGGAGGAAGAACCCGGGAAAACCCCGGAAAGAACCACCGACCTACGAGAAGCTACTGGCAAGCTTTCTCACATACCCACATTGGCTGAATCCGAGACTCGAACCCATGAAGACAGAGGTGAGATGGCAGTGATCCGTAACGGTGAGTGCTTTAGACAACTCGGCCACTAGGGGCCCCGCATTAAGAGGTTAGTGTTAGGACTGGTCGGCCTGGTGTCAGGATAATGTTACCGGGTGGGACATTATGCTACGTGTCTGCGGCATGATGTCCAAATGCTAGACATCACTATAAACTGCCACACTGCACACATCGTAGCGATATGACTGAAAAATTGTTAAAGCTACGTTAAAAATACAAGTCACAAGTCACACAATATTAATTATCATGTGTCTCCACGACCGGAAGCACGTACACGATTATTTTTAGAAAATGATGTCAGTGCTGTGTGACGTGGTTTACAGGTAATTTCGCACACACGCTTTTGGCACGCAACACTCAGAAGCAACTATTTTGGGATTCATATCATTTAGAGCCGGCATGGGCAACTTACTCCGAGTCGGATAAGTGATTTTAAAACCACACTCTATGATGTAAATTCCCTGATAAAACCAGGTCACAGACCGGACCTGGCCCGCGGGTTGTATTTTGCCATCCACTGATGTAGAGAGTGGCGTTACTCGATAGCATGGCTCTTGTTGGTCTTTTATCAGGAATAAAAGCAATTTTAAATGCCAGCGTCATTTAATAAACAAACACAGCATCGTAAATAACATTACAGCATAACATGTATTCCCAAGCCGAACATCATTATAAACAGGGTTTGTTATTTTTGTTTTGTAGCAGTCAGAAAACAATAAAATCGAATAATATTTGTTGAAACAAATAAAGATATGGTACATTAAAAAAATCTTTTACTTAACTTTTCGCGAATTCATTGTGCAATATAACATTTTTAATGAGACTGTTGATATCGATTTAATACTTCAAGATGTTTTAACTAAACAGAATGAATCAAGACTTTTATGATATAAATCATATTGTCACACAATAGTAACGTATTGTCACAGTAATAACATATTGTCACAAGGTAATAACATATTGTCACGCAGTAATAACATTTTGTCACAAGGTATTAACCTATTGGCACAGTAATAAAATTGTCACACAGTACTAACACTGTCACAGTAATAAGATATTGTCAAAGTAATAACTTAGTGTCACAAGGTAATAACGTATTGTCTATAGTGTACCTGTACAACAGAAATAAACACAACACGGACTTGAGTATTTTATTGAAAAAGCAGTGACAGGAAATTTTCGTCATTTTAATAGGCTTTTCGTATTCGCAGAAGCAGAGAACAGTGAAATTATTCAGTTCATGCTAATCACACTGTGTTTAAACATTTCAAATTTAGTGTGTTCGATTAATTACGGCAAATTCTCCAAGCTGTCAAAAAGGGCAACGCAGCTCTGGATCAGGTATATTCCTCTTTACAAGAACCGAAAACTGCTCAAATCCACTGACTATTTAACAACGAGGATTTAAACAAAGACCTTCAGACATATCTGTCACAACAAGAACGCTTGCAGGTACATTTGTAAACTGATGATACAGAATGTATTAAAGTTTGTTAATAAAGCGGTCATATATAGCCAATTTTTTGCTTATGACACTACACTATGGGCTCGGTCTTCAGTACACCACTTCACGTGACTGAATGAGTGTACATGGTCAGTCATGGTATCACACTCTACCCTTATGGCTCGGTCTTCAGTACCACTTCACGTCAATGACTGTATGTGGTCATCTTTTGACAAGTTCAGCATAACTTAAGGTCACTGAGCGTCAATGGTCAGCCAACTTTTGACACTCATTGAACTCAGATTACATGAATAAACTACACGTCACAGAGTGTATATGACCAGCTATCTTCGCTAGCAATCTGATTAAAATGTTCTGGTGACTTATGTTATTACCACAATCGCTAATTTTATCATCGAATCAGATGAAGTTTTATATCTTCGCGTTTGGGAAACCGAGCAGTATAGAGTATAGCTGAAGAGCATCAGTGTGTACCTATCGATTTGATTCACTTTAAAATCTTTGAAAGCTGCATTTCCATTGGCTAACTCAAAGATTACCAGAACATGACCCATAAGCGGTCGCTATCAGACCTTCACCCAGGACAGTGGAAATCTTATTTTAATCAGAATGTTTTTGTTAGCAGATTGGCTACTTGATTATTGTTCTATTTCATTTATTACGACTCTGTGGTCTTAAACTAAGTAACAGAAAAGAGCGTAAACCAAGACGTTTGGTAAAATTCAATAAATAATGTATTTCCCTTGGATAGGAAGTGAACATTTAAAAAGAACTTACGGTAATGTGAATTAAATTCCCAATAGTCCTACAAGATTTATCACAAGTCCAAATGTCTAAAGTTCCAACAGAATTAAAGTGGTATTCTAGACAAGTTCCAATATCGACTGTGTTGCTGTGACTGTAGACTCGAATGCGGTAATGTGCCAATTGCCTGAAGTTTGATGATGTGTCAACACTGTTTTGATATATCTAAAAAATATAATCCTAAAAAATTCTTATCTGAAATCACTATAATTCCAAATTAATGTTCCAATCCAAGAACATTATCGATGAGAGCTTTCTATTCCCAATGAATAATAATTTGAGTAAATAACTCCACCCAAAATGAAATAATGAACACAACAATAAGACTGGTTCTACATCAAGAAGTAAAAGCAAGAACGAGTAATTTAGAAATGCTCGGTCACCTGATGGAACATATGCTGGTCACTAGTGTGTTGTTAGTGGCTGATCAATTTGTATATATACTCTACAGACGTAGCACTAATTTAAATGTTAATTTGTTCTAGTAGGTAGCATTTATCTTACCACTTCTTTCGTTTTCTTAGATTTGTATTACTAGCTTGATTTTTCACTCACACAGATTGTCTATCTTATCTCAGGGTATGATCGCCTGAGTATATGTTAATATAGTTTTTCCTCAAATATTATTTAATTCTTTTCAGAGTTTTCTTATCTTTTTTCATTGTACATTGTTTTTGCATGGTCCATTCTAGGACACGCGATTGCATGATGCACGCTAATTTCTCAAATATCAAGCGAATATGCAAAAGTCTCGCATTATATTTTTAAGCCCTGCTGTTCTTCGTTAAGCAACTCCTATGTGCAGAAAATTCACCATTTTTTCACGGATTGGGAAATATCCATCCCCCTGAGAATTTCCATAACAGACCTTGCTTCCGAGCTATCTGATGCGTTCAAAAATTCTCAAATATTCTTGTTCCTTATATATATATATATATATATATATATATATATATATATATATATATATATATATATATATATATATATATATATATATATATATATATATATATATATATATATATGGTATTTAACATGCATATCGAAATCATCATTAATGTCACAGAACAAGACAGTGTGCGCATTCTTACTCGTCACAAACGTCTGTTTAATCTTCATAACGGATAGGTATTTAACTATTCTTAGAATGAACACAGGTGCTTTTTCTATTCTGAGCGAAACATTCCCCCAGACGTAATGTTTAAACCGTGAACAATACCTACGTTACCTACATTACACACATGCAATCTGTCTTATTATATTAGGCATACAATCTATTTTAATCGTTTTGCATGTACGAAATGAAAGACAAATAGCAGATTTACGAAATATACGAATTTAAAAATGAAATAGAGTAAATTCAAAACAGATCATTATTTTATTTAATCTACTGCCGTTGGTGTTAATACGATCGTGGGGGTGGGTGGGGGTTGAAGGAAGTAAAGAGAGCATAAGTTAAAATTGGATATTTAACAATTGCTAGGTAACATATGAAATGGCCCTCATGGCTCAAATACTTTCGGTGAGTTACAGTTTGTTTAACTATGCTAAACTGAGAATTCTTATTTGTTATTATACTTTTTGCATTAGTACAAAGCATCCATGTTTAAACATAAGTTTAATACGTTGCGAAATGTTATTCCTTGCAAACAATTTCTAGACGTGTCACGTGGTGGCAGATAATTGTGCTCCTTTAAGTGTATCCACGCAAATTCTTGCGATATTTACAGTCTCTTGAGGACCCTTGGCATACGCACAGACAAGGTAAAACTATCTTAATTTTTTTTCCTTCATTTTACATATAAATATCAGGGCAGTGTCTAATCAGGTTGAATTCATCGAAAACGAACTTTTGTGATCTGATGACATTGCGCTTACAGAAACGAATCTTGACTAGGAAGTGAATGGCGATGACCTAACATTGCTCGATTATGATAAATCGTTTAGGAAAGATAGTAACATATATAGAGTTATATTTCAGTGTGAACATTCTGAACAACAACCGCCTTGCTGTTTGCTCTGCAAACATGGGGGCATTATGTTGCGAACTTCTTGTCAAAATCAAACGCATTCGTCTTTTGAGAATTTATCTCCTTCCATCTGAGAACAACATCTTTTGGAAGCACCTCAACATTTAGAGTTAATATCTCGAACTTTTGGGTTGGGATCTTGAAGTTTCGAGTTATTATATAAAAATTTCGACAGGATCTCTAAATTTCTAATTAGCACGTTTGGAGTTTCGAGATAGTATCCTGGCCTTTTATATTAATATATTGAAATCTGGAGATACTACTTCGACTTAGTATCTTGAATACTTAACCGGAATCGTTTAGATATCCATTCGTAATTTCGAGATAAAATGTCGGTATTTCACTTTAAAAAAAAAATTATTTTGTGATTTAACCTGAGATTTCGAGATGCTAAGTGGATGCTAACTCGAAATGTCGAGATACTAACTCTGAATTATTACCTTGATATGTTTGTGTTAGTTTTTTGTTTTATTTTCGTATTTTATACTTGACCCTGTCCAAAATCAGGTTCATTGTGTTCCTGACTAGAGACACTGATGGTGTTTTTAGTTTGGTAAACAAATAATACATATTTAATATTTTCCTAGGAGTGTGGGTTCTGTATTCAGATCATTATCAATAAAGGTAAACATTCATTTGGGTCTGATTCTAGGATATTGGAATTTCCCCATAAAATACCTAGCTTACCTTACTGGTATTTACCATTCTTATTATAATTTTAATCACAGATTCTATCTTGCTGACAATTCAGAATTTCATAGAATGGAAGATTCAATTAAGTCCGTATTTCCAGAAAATGTTAATTGTGACCTAAGTCAAGCAGAGGGCTTTATAATCTTGTTTACCTGAGAAATTACTCATTCTTGTTTTAACATTTTTAGGCAGAACCTATTGTATTGTTGTGTTCAGTATTTGATTTGGACTTGACTTACTTCTTCAAATTATTATTCTCTAGAATTACAAAGTGCTCATTAACATTCTTGGACAGAGGTATAAATTTGGAATTACGGTGAATTCAGACAAGGATATCTTGGATTATATTATTGTGATTCATCAAAACATTGTTGGCATATCATAGCACTTCAGACCATTGGTAAATTAGTACAGTTGAGACTACCGGTATATTAATACCTTCAGCGTTGGCTCTTATTTGGAATAACTTAGGAATTTAATTAGAACTGAATTCATTAAGACTGGTGATATAATTTTTGGACTATTTTTTGATTTAATTCGTATTATTATAAGTTCTTTTTAAATCTTCATTTGAATTCTATTGAAATAAATTATCTTTTGAATTTTACATAACATGTTGGTTTTCGCTTTTTTATACTTAGTTTAAGACCATCGAATCGTAATATAAAATTGGTGGCTCGTGTACAGGATACGAATTTCTCTAAAATATTGTAAAAATGTTTGTTCTTGAAATTTAAATTCAGAATTTTTCGGACTTTTCAATGGCCAATGAATTAATTTACATATTGAGAAATATACAGTGAAACAACAAGCTTTCACTATATCGTCAAAGGTGAAGAACTTTATTTTAAAAATACTAGACGGGAAATGTCGGATTCGTTGACAATGGATTAATTATTCCAGCTTACCAGACGTTATGACCTTTCTGAGGTGAAGGCTTCTTTAACCAATATTTGGTAGGGAAAAAAATTGCGATGAAAGTGCTTTGGGTTAGATTAATATGGCTACATCTGGCTTTGACATGAAATTAAAGGAACTGAAATTAAAACAAGATGAAAATAGAGTTTAGAATGCTTCGCCTTCAGAAAGATAAAGAGGAGAAACAAATGCAACTGAACAGAGAGAGAGAGAGAGAGAGAGAGAAATGCAGCTGCAAAAGAATAAAGAGAATTGCAGTTGTGGAAAAAGGAATGTGAAAAATAAATACAACTGCAGTTGCGAGAAGAGGAACTAGGGGGAGAAATAGAAGATCAAAAAAAAAAAAGACAGTTATACTGAAACTAGTAACCAATTTCACGTTTGAGTTATGTAGCGAAAAATCATTGAAAAGGTTATGTTAAATACCTGTGTAACTTTGTCCACGAAGGTTGTCTTCTCGTTAATTATCAGTCTGGATTTCTGCCATGTCGCTCTTCTATTTTTCAACTTATTGATACTTATCAGCCAATTTGGCCAGATAAAATGAGTACACGTGTGTCGTGTTTTGTGATTTATAGAAGGTTTTCGATAAGGTCTGGCATTGTTGTCTCTAATTTAAAATGATAAATTTTCGAATAGGTTATCCACTCTTCTCTTGCTATAATTTCAAAGTTAGTTATCTAACATGAAACAGTGCGCACTATTAAATAAGAGCCTATCAGAATTCAAGCCGGTTCGTGCTGGGGCTTCCACCGGTATCAGTATTATATCCGTTTCTATTTTTCTATTTCTTCTTTATATTAAACAATATTGCTGACGAAATGCATAGTGAAACGATATTCTTTGCTTATAATCTTAACGTTATCGATATATTCTAAATAATGATCTTGAAACCCTTAGGGTATGGTCATCTTCAAATCCATAGGGCATGGTCATCTTGAAATCCTCCCGGCATGGCCAGTGGTTAGCTAAATTCAACCATCATTTGCCAAGTCCGTTTCTGAGGTTGCAAAATTTTAAAGATTTTATAACGGTAGAATAAATTGGAAAATTGTCTCAATGTGTATAATAGTATGCTATATTTACGCTTGCATTACATGTTCTATTTGATTCTCTCTCTCTCTCTCTCTCTCAGATATATCGATGTTTATTAGTTTTGTGGGGGGGGGGGGTGTAGCTAAGGTGGTTGCAACTCACACATTATGCCGAAACACAAATAAAACATGTCTGAACTTCATTAAAATTTGCGTGATTGTAGAATATGTGAATTTTAAAGCAGGGTGAACAACAATATCTGAGTAATCAAATATTTTCACTTACCGAAAACGCAGACCTAGCCAGGTGTAGGGGAACAAACAAGAAAAAAGAAAAAGAAAAAAAAAACACGACTTTGTAATTTTTGTTTAAAAGCGTTGTGTGGAATCAGGAACAGCAGAGACGTTAGGTGAGCAAGTGTAATAAGAACTACAATCATCATGGTAATGACGTTTTAAAAATTCCCAATTGTTCAGACAGTTAATGGACCAGAAACAAAGTCATTAGTTCGAGCGGCTATTACTGACGCAGGGACTGTTTCTAATTTGCGGAACAAACTAATGATAATTTTGGCGGCAATGGCTTTCCATACGTGACTATATACTATCTAAGCATCAAGAGTAATTGACAGCTGGACTAAAAAAGTCATGGATGGGGTGAAAATATGACCCTCTTTTTTCCCTCAATGTTTTGTTGTGTTTCGTACAAATATGCAATTTTATCATCGACAACATCCCTTGTATCAATCAATCAAACGCCGATATGTATTCACGTTGAAGATGTGAATTACTCGATTGTGTGTGTGTGATTTGGATTTTTAACGTAACTTCAACAATTTTTCAGTCATATCGCTCCGACGTCTGCAGTGTGGCAGTTTATAGTGATGGGTGCCGCATACATGTAGTATTATGTCCCATCCAGTCACATTATCATAACACCAGGTCGACCAGTCCTAACACCAACCTATTATTGCCGAGCGCCTAGCGAGGCAGCTGTAAGTACCATTTGTATAGGTCTTTGTTATAACCCAAGCGGGTTTCGAACCCGCGACCTCCCGCAAGGCCACCGGAGTAGTAAATGGTTATCTTAAATAGATCCTTAAGTTTCAATGATAAATAAAACCACAAGATAGCAATACGATTTTACGTAATGTATGAGAGAAATGTGTTTGGTTAGGTATGTTGTGTGAGTTTCATGCCATTATTCAGCACATTGAAGGCTATAAATGGCAGTCACTCATGGCAGCCAGTGTATTTGGTGGAGGAAGAACGTGGGAAGAACCACTGACCCCGTGGAAGAAACTGGCAAGCTTTCTCACACGTTGGTCGAGCCGAGATTCGAACTCACGCGGGCATACCTGATATGCGAGTGATCTGTAAAGGCGAGAAATGTATAATGAAAAGGATTTCAACAAAATTTTCCTCCCATTTTTAAACACTTGATTTCACATAATACTGCTAAACTGATGCCATAAATTTCAGCACAGTAACTGAATGTGGCCATAGTAAATCTAACATTTCAATTTACCAGAAGGGGGTTCCCTATCTTTATGATAAGGGTATGGAATCCATGTTCATCTAAAAGGTCGCTTTCAGCCACAAAAACGGAACATCTCTTTCCTCCTACGTCCGCATTTTCCCTGTGAGCTTTGAATCAACAAACCTTGTACATTAGAAGGAAACATTACACAAGTTGCCAAATTATCAATGCATGTTTTTAGATTCTTCAGAATCGTTGGTTTCCATAGCCGGTGCGCCAAGAAACCCGATTAATTTATCGAGAGGAAGAAGAAGGGACAAACCAGTTAGATCCCGTATTTACCGGGCCCCCCTATGGCGATTGGACACCCGAACTCAAATACACAGATACTATTATATCAGCTATTTTATATTTCAAACGGACATCAATTAAGTTATTTTGGATGCAGATCGATACAAGATATGGACACCATTCTTCAAAAAATATTTAACAGTTAAGCGGTCTATTAAAATTACCAAAATAGTAGTGAAAGGGGTCACCCTAGGGACAATGGGAATTACCATTAAAAACACCCTTGGGCCACTCTGGGGAATATGTAAATTTAACATTAACCACCCTGGGTCACTCTAGGGACGATGGAAATTTAACATGGGTAAAAAAAACCTGGGTCACTCTGGGGACAAGGGAATTTAACATTGGAGAAAGGAAATATCCATGCTAGGGACATTCTAGGGACAAAAGCATTCGAACAATGGAAATTTAACATGGGAGATATTGCTGGGTCACTCTAGGGACAATGGGAATTGAACATGGGGAATAGAGTTTGGGCTTGTCTAGGGACAAGAGGAATTGAACAGGGGGAATAGAGTTTGGGCCTGTATAGGGACAAGGGGAATTGAACATGGGATTTTTAAAAAAAAAAAAATTTTTTTAAAAAAAGGGGTAGGCAATGGAAAGTCAATCTCTTTTCGAGAAATGTGGGTGGCCCTGAAAAGGGCCTTTGGTTTCATCATCATCTTCTTCTTTTATTTCCTCCACTTCTGTAGCCATCTTCTAACTTTTGCCATCATTCCTTTCTTCTTCTTTTCTGTTTCCGGTATCCAGTCCGGGTGACCCAAGGCTCGGAACTTCTGTTGGATTTTTATCCAGTTAGCGTTCAGTTTCTCTAGTTCTTCCTTTTTCTTTCTATTTTCTTCTTCTTTTCTATCTTTTGCCCACCTGGCCTTTATTTTCTCCACTTCTTCATCTATCACCTTTCTCATCTTTTCTTCCCCTTTTTTCAATCTTTCAACACTCCTTTTGACAAAGGGCCACTCTGACCTTTTTTCTATCTCTTCCAAAAACCTTCTTACTTCTTCTACCTTCTCCAGGGCCTCTTTTAATGTTCCCACTCTGACATAAGGGGGATTTATTAGCCCTCTCAGTCTCTTCACTTCTTCTTCAATTAATCCTTCTATCATCTCCCTGGCTAATTTTAGTTCGTTCACATAGTGCACACTGGTTCTTAACCTCCAATCTCTTTCAATCCTTTCAACTCCATATTCACCATCCACCATCCAAAAATAAACATGCCTTAAATCATTGAACAGTTGGGACACTTCCATCTTCTTTTTTATTCTTTGTAGAATGGTTTGAACATCAAACCTTGTGGGTTCTTATAGTGAAAGCGCGGACGTGAAGGAAAACATCCCCTACTTTTCTCATTTCATATAATATACTATCCACATAAGTGAAGCAACATTTAACAAGCCACAAATCTACTATTTACACACGCAAATCATTAAAACTAAATCCATAATCTACTATCCACACAATCGTACGTGAGCGGTTACAAAACCCAATCTATACTCTCCACATACGCTAAGAAACAATAAACAAACCCATAATCTACTATTCACACAATCGTACGTGAACGGTTACAAACACAAACACAAACACACAAACACATACACTCACACTATGAAAAAAGAGCCAGTGTTTATATTCACACTACTCTACCTACACACATTGGCAAATCGATTGTTATTTCTTTTCTAGAGTATTGGGTAGCCTTGAAAAGGGCTGTTGGTTTTTAACTCCAGATGCACCTATCTAATGCTGGCACCTTCCTGGCCTGGCGCCACACACACATCTTCTTCCCCAGTCTCTTTTTCACTATTTTTTGGGGAAGAGCAGAGACGGGATATGTGGTTTCAGAATCCCAATTTTCTGTCTCTGGGATTCTGAAATTTCTTCTCTCCTTTTCCTCCTCTTCTTTTTTTCTTCTTTCCTCCTACTCTCTCATCCTTCCCTCTTCGACAATGGCTCCGCGGCCAGTTCATTCAACAGGCGCCTGGCATATTCCAGGTGCATCTGGAGTTCTAGAGCTTTACAATTCTGGTATTCATTCTCTTCATCAATCAACAAGGCTAGCTAGACTGCCTAGCGAGTTTCAATTTATACTGAAAGCGCGGACGTGATGGAAAACATCCCCCTAAAAACATAAAATTGATCTTACCTAGATCATGACCAAAACAACGCGCGGACCTAAAAGAAACACTCACTCACTTTTTTATACTACCTATTACTATTCTAAAAAAATTTTTCATTAATCACTTCAATATACTATCCACATACGCAAAGCAATCAAACCCCAAATCTACTCTCCCCACACCTCAAACAGTCAAAAACATGATCTTAATCTACTATCCACACCAACGTACGTGAGCACTTACAAACACACAATCCTATACACAAACACATACCCTCTCACTATAAAAAAGAGTTAGTGTTTATATTCACACTACTCTACCTACACACATTGGCAAATCGATTGTTATTTCTTTTCTAGAGTATTGGGGTAGCCCTGAAAAGGGCTGTTTTTTTTTGTTGTTTTTTTTTTGTTTGCTATGGCAATCTTTTAGTTTCTAAGAATGCGACGTCCTCTGAGGATAGACTTTCTGACGATACGTCTGCTTCTTCGGAAAGAGAATAAGAACTCTTTGGTGTCGATACGACAATCGACAAAGCCTCTGTCAGGTTCAGGTTGCTGCTGCTGCTGCTGCTGTTGTTGTTGCTGTTGCTGCTGTCTCTGAAGTCTGTACTTCTCTGTCCATTCTTCTTTCTCCCTGTTCACTTCTTTTCTGAAGAGCTCTTCTATCAGGTCTTCAGTGACTTTTAGCATTCTCACATTCTCTATCTCTTCTGGCTTCGGTATCAGACTGTGTCTGACCCTATGCAAATTCACGTAGGCTTCGTTTAGCTTAGCTAGTTTGGAGCACATCTTCGTAGGAGGATGAGTCGACATAGGATGGTTAGACTGGAAACTGCCCCGGTTCTTAAAGTCAAAGCGCGGACGTGAAGGAAAACATCCCTCTACGGTTTTCGAGCCGGAACGTTCAATGAGTGTCATGAGAGGGATAGTAAGAAGTCAAAGAGCATGAATCAAAATTCTTATAGCCAAACAAAAGACAAAGACAGTTTTTTCTTCTTTCAAAACACAACATTTTTATTCAAAATCACTTAACACTAACCAACAACTCTAACATTTTTAACAATAATCCAACCATATAACATCAAACATTTTTTTCAATTTACACATTATTTTGGACAGGGTTGGCAACGTTGTGAATGAAATTGTGATTTCCACTGTTGGAAGTCATTAGGCCATTGATGGACACTACGTTTCCTAGCTTGAGACAAAAGATAAGCATAATAGTCACAAAGCCATCGATCTACTTTCACATCGTTTTTGAAGAAGAACGAGGATCAAAATGAGTCACTAAATGTTCTAAGGAATAGCCCAGGCTGCGATGATGCAGAAAATACACACAATATTGTCCACACACCAAAGAATCTGTGCCTTGTAATTTCACATTATTGAATCGGGTGGTCTGAGCATTTCTTCTCATAAAGTCAATGATATCGTCTTCCAAAGGAGGCAATCCGTACGAATCGAAATATTCCACACATCCTTCTTGAGGAAAGTAAACGCTACCCAGTGGGTTCCTGGGAGATGACTGTCGTCCGTGTTGATCACATAAGCTAGATGGTCTTGAGGTTTGCGATGAGGGAGTTCATCTTTAGCACAGACGACAGGATTCCAAGAAGACGTATACGAACTGTGGTTCAAAAGGTAATAAAGTTCCAAGGTATCCATGTTTTGTTTTTCTTCTTCACAGCTAATAATAAGTCATCAATTCGATCCTGACTTTTTGCTTGAAAATGTCTGACAAATAACCGTTTCTTCGTTTCGTCTCCTCACTCTGATTCAGGAGAGCTTCGATACGATCGATCTCTTGAGTGGTTAATGGTGGACAAGAATGTTCACGCAAGTCTTTATATCACTGATACAACACGACTTCGTCCGAGATGAGACTCCAAGCTTCGTCCAGATACTCGTCCAATTTTTCTTCTTGACTCAGCATCAGGCACTTATCGTGTTGAATTTGACTGGGATGATCGTTTTGACATCCATAGCAATCTTTCTTGATCAATTCCGTCATTATTTCGACCAAGTGTTTGGCAAAACAGGAGACTAAATGGGCTTCTTGTTCTGGCCATCTTGACTTCATCATAACTTCATCGTCTTTATCTTGGGATTCTCCTTCCACGGTCTCCTCACATTCCATCTCCAAAGTTTCTCCACTAGGTAAAGAGGGATAACAGTCTTCCATAGCTTCTAATAATCTAGAATGACTTCTCTCAAACTGTTGATTTCTATGGTATTATCGAATTCTGCATACAGGATGACGTTCACCGTTACATCAGGGGCTGGGTCTGCAAACTGAAGTTCCACACGAATCTGGCCGGATTTTATAGGGTGGAAATGTCCCTCGTCACTGCCTTGGTCTGGAGTGAATCGAAAGCCCACAAAGCGTAGCCTCCTGCGTAATTTTCGTACGTAATACCGTGACTGGTGTTGGTTCCTAACTGACCGGTGGCTTCGTACAGGGACAAGTACGACCTCAAGTAATTCTTCTGGGTAAACTTAGGCTCAAAGGGCCGGGTACACAAGGTCTTGCCATCGCGATTGACTTCGATTTTCTTCACGTTGAAGTGTTGAAAGTTGAAAGGATTTTCATTGAAGTCTCCGTTGAAGGCTGAATTCAGGAGCATACCAAGGATTAAACGCTTGGGTAACTGTCCTTGGAACAGATGATCTTCGATTATGGATTGATGGTTACGGGGAATGGTGAACGTTTTCACTTCCATGCGTCGGATAGGATACTTGGCAATCCGCGTGTCACCATCGGTTTCAACACCAGAGCCACCGAACGAAAGGCCGATTTTAACATATCTCCTAAACCGTGTCCTCGCTGTCGAGCAACCCCTCGGTACACTGGATACATGACTTACGAGTCGTGAGAGAACCGTTTTCGAAAATGGAGTTTCACCGTGACTTTTCCTTTGGTGAATGGAATATTTTGTCCCAAATCTCCTTTTATAGCAATGTTGACCGTGTCCAAATACGACTTGCTGACAGGCAAATAGTGAGGATGTACAAATTCGCGGTGGACGTGATAGGTGTTTCCACGTTCCTGGTCATTGGTCGTGGCACTATCCATTTTGAAAGGAATGACACGCAGTAACGGCACGGAGGTGTGTCCCACCAGGTTGTACTCCACCACATCGGAATACACAAACATCAAATTCAATCCTTGGTTCAGTTCTACAGTGAATCGAAAAAACTTGTAAAATTCCATATTGCTGTTGATCTTCGGTTTAAAATTTGGAGCCATTTTTGTGTCTCCACCTAAAATATCAAACAAGTCACGATTAAAACTGATGGACAACGTTTGGATATCCTGAAATTTCATCAGTGAGCGACGAGCCACTTTATGGTACTCCAGGGTGACACTTTTTTTGATTCTGTTCAGGGCTTTGCCAAAGGCTAAGTCGGACCTGGAAGCAATGGTGTCCACCAAATGTTGGCCACTAAAATAAAACCCTGCCGGAATTTTCAAGGTGTAGATATTGAAGGGTGAATTGTTGGCTGGTTTTACGTCGCCTGAAAACCCGATGTCATTCATGGTTTCTTGCAATTGTTGGTTCAGGATTTCGACCTCAAAAGTGTTTTGCTTGTCAGTGATGTTTTTGATTTGTGTAGGGTGAATCATTTCCACCAAAGCCACTTCCCAATGGGCTTCGTGATCTAATGGGATGGCCTGAGGTAATTTGGCCGTGTAACAGCACAACGTGTTGTTGGGAAACACCTCCATGGAACTGTCACTGGGTAAGGTTAAGTAAAATTGGTTTTGGTGACTCATAATTCCAGAGTTATGTGGCTGTCCGAGGGGTTACTGGACGTCAGATGCGTGTCTCCGCCCAAAATGGGGTTCTGACTGTGGTTGTTGTTGGAGTGGTGACTGGCACTGGCGCTGGACACAAGGTTCCCGTGGTTCCCGTTCGAGGAGAATTTCAGGGAGGGATTGGGAAGCAGGTAACCGATGCAACTGCTCAATAAAATGGTCCACAATTGTTTGTCTCCTTGTTGCAAACTCAAATTGGCGATGGCTGCCCCGATGACACAATACACCACGAAGATTTGGCAGACAAAGACGATTTGCGTTTTAGGCACACGTTCTCCGCACCACACCCACAAGGGTTGTTTTTGTAAATCTTGCAGAGAAGAACTGGGTGAAGAAGTGGTCGACGTAGCTGCGTCTGTGTGAAAGGGCATGATGGTCACTTCTTTTTATAGTCGATGACTTGCGAAGCGTCGATCCAAGAATCAAAACTGGGTGGATATCCTTTCCAACGTACTTTGACTTCTTTGACACGTCGTTTGCCCACTTTACGGGTTCTGCGTTCGAGAATGCTTTCGATGTCGTACACGTTGTCTTCTTTTTTGGTGACACGTTGTAACTCGGGCAAATAAAACGTTCCTTTGAGCACTTCACCATTCATGTCTTCCAATTTATAGACGGCAGGATAACGGCCATGCACT
Organism: Sinohyriopsis cumingii; assembly: GCA_028554795.2. Taxonomy (NCBI): domain Eukaryota; kingdom Metazoa; phylum Mollusca; class Bivalvia; order Unionida; family Unionidae; genus Sinohyriopsis; species Sinohyriopsis cumingii. Next base: position 163,518,909 of record CM068829.1, read on the forward strand.
CGTCCAGTGACACGAAACAATTCGGTCGTCCAGTTAGGTAAGTAACCTTTGTCGAAAGTGCGTTTGGTTTTGCCAATGCGCACCCAATCTCCTACGGCCAACACTCTGCTTTTCTTGGGGACAGCCCTCGTCGGGGACGTACCAAACAGGCGCTCAAACACCAACACTTCGTTCTCGGGAGTCACTTCTTGCGGGGCACGTCCGATGCTTCGATGGTAAGATTGGTTGTACGCTTGCACCAGGTGCGGTAAGATGTCGATGTACTTCAGAGTGTGGTGATGCGTAAAATATTTCCACATGCGTTCTTTCAAAGTGCGTTGAAAACGTTCCACGATGCTGACTTTGGTTTCGGGATTCTCGGTGGTAAAAAAATGAATGTCACGTTTCTTTAATTCTTTTTGGAAATCTTGGTTCAGAAATTCGGTGCCTTTGTCCATTTGCCATCGAAGAGGGTGACGACCGCTTTGTTTCAACACCCGTTGTAGGGCTCGCACTAAATCGCTGCTCGATTTGGAAGTCAAGGGCAACACCCAGGCAAATTTGGAAAAGACGTCGATGACACAAAACAAATATTTGTAGCCACGATTGTAGCTGACCAAATGAGAGACATCGGCTAAATCGGCTTGCCATTGATGATCGATGCCTTCCACTCGGGTACGACTTCTGGCAAACTTGCGTCGAATGGGTTTGTGTAAAGTGTAGGTAGCTTGTTCTTGTAACCATCGTTGCACTTGAGGTAAACGGAGACTTTTCAGTCGCATTTTGGCAGCACGATACAATTTTTGAACTCCTGCGTAACCTGCAGGATGCGAGGGATCGTAGTAAATGCTGGCTAACACCTTCTCCATCTTTTTTTGGTGTGTTAATAAGCCACCCACTCTTCCGTGATGCTACTTTGGGTGGGACGAAAGGGTGGTTTAGAAACGGATTTACTTGTCCGATGGGCTACGGGAGTAGAAGTCGAAGGTAGTGGTGGTGTAGGTGGCAATGGAATGGCTTTGGTCTTCTTTTCTTTTTTCACTTCTGGTTTCCCTTCTTTCTTTTTCACTTCTGTCGAAGGAGGAGTGGACATCATCTTTTTAACCCAAGCTTTCATTTCTTCTCGTTGGGGTGTGGGGGACGGGGTCAACAAGGATGCTGCAATCTTACTCGAAATGGGAGCTGCTGACGGTGTTTGAAACACTTCTCGCATCTCTTCTTCCTCAGGTCTTCGTGGGGTAGCATCTCTGGTGACCCCTGTGGATGGTAGTAGTGGTGGTGGTGGTGGTGTTGGTAGTGATGATGGTGCTGGACTTTTCATCAAGGTCTTAAAATCTTTCAGATTGGGTAGAGCTGTTTCGTCTAAAGCTTTCTGGTGAAAGAGTTGCAGTCGTTGCAAGAGTTGACCGTACTTTTGCGATTTTTCTGTTTTGGACAAATCTTGGCGATCCATCAAGGACTGCAATTCGTGTTGTAACTGGGACATCTCGCTCAAATTGGGATTGGGAGGTAAATGCGGAGTACGTTGTTCTTGCCAACGATGGTATTCCATCCATCGTTTGTAAGGCACTAAAGCCAGTTTTCGTCCTTTCAATGGGTTGTCAGGGGTCGATTCTGAGATCTTGGGACTTCCGAGGGCCTTTTTATCTTGCTCCCACCAGTCCTCCCAACATGGTTCCCAAGACTCCTTTCAGTAAGGGACCTAACAAGAGGGGTAAAATGCCTCCACGTTGGACCAACATCTTTTTCTTTTGACGAATGGGAATTTTCTTTTGAACCATTTGGCGAAGAACGTGACGATGTTTGCCTAAGCATTGTTTCTGGTGTTTGGACAAAGGGATCGTGCCTTTCAAGACGTTCAAACACGGTATCGATGACCTCTTTGGAGGCTGATTGAATGAGTTTTTTTCGTAGAGGTGGAGAAGCTTTGGACAGGACAGATAACATGTCCCCATGTTTGACTAAACAAGGAGGCAGTCCTTTCCTTTTCTTTCCTTGGGGTTGTTTAGAAGAGGGATGTTTTCTGGAGGGTGACATCTTCAGGAGCACCAAAACACTGATACCCTACTTTGTCACACACCTTTTTTTATACTAGAACGCGTCGCCACTGATTGTCTTTAAGCGTATCAACTTCAGGACAGGCATGACACGTCGTGCAGGGGTACGTAACGGACTAAATCGAGTCAGTTCTTGCTTGGACAAATCCAGTAAACTTTGTAACATGCCCGATCTCTCTTGGACTTTGATTTTGGGAGAAGGTACTTTGTGAGCAGCGGCCACTGCCGCTAAATTGGAGGGAACTGCCACTGGGGAAGTTCTTGGGGTCATCAACGGAGATGTTCTTGGTGTGATCAACGTCTCCAAGTACTCTTCAGTTCTTGGTGTCATCAACGGGGAAGTGGATGAACGTGAGGCTGCCGGAGACGCGGTCACCGCCGTGGCAGGTCGTGGTTTGCGAGTGTAAAGTTGCGTCTTGGCCGAAGTGCCTCTCTTGCGACTAGTTTTCTTCTGTGGGCTTTTCTTTTTCTGGGGACTTTTTCTCTGTTTCTTTTTCTGGGGGCTTCTTTTCTTTTTCCGGGGTGGTATCTGGTAAGAGGAGGGTCCCGCCACTGGAGAAGTTCTCCTTGGGGACCTGGTCTTTTTCTTCTTGGAGCTTCGTTTGACTTTTTTCTTGGGGAGAAGTTTGGGGGCATTAGGATCCCATCTTAAGAGAGAGCGAATGATGACCCCTCCTAGAGTACCGCTCCCTCCAGGTTTCAAAATGATTTGTTTTTTGGTTTGAGTGTCGATGCGGGGATCGGCCAGTTGGGTCAAAGCGACTTTGTTTCGATCAAAAAAGCGTTTGGTTTGATGAGGAATCTGAATGATTCTTTGGAGTAATTGACGTGCCGTCACCGTGAACCATCGTAAGACTTCTTTGAGACTAGCTTCTAAGACACGAGCTCGTATTTGTGGATTTTTTTCTCGACTGATGCCTTACAAGGCACGAATCAATTTGACGGGAAGATGCAACTGAAGGGACGTCATGTTCAAAATGTGTGTGAGACAGACGAAAAGGGTCTGAAGTTTTTATAGATTTTTTTTGCGGAGTGAAATTAAGTCGAGGACGGAGACGTGTACAGGACAGGCCCTCCGTCTTGGCCCCAGTGGTGAAACAAGTGGGTACGAAATCGCAAATCCTCGGGGGTCGTAGGTTTCAAATCGACGAGTAAATAGGCGTGTGGAGTTTGAGTGCCATCGTCGTACGCCTGAGTCAGCCAAGGTGTCCCTAACTGTTTGGCTAAGACTTGCACTTGCGATTTATCTCGAGGGCTTTTAAACAAGACCACGTAATGCGCATTGAGACTGATGGTGCGATGGGCTTTACTTTGTTGAAACAAATTTTGGGTGATGTAAACGACACTGGCATTACGGTGATGCCCTTTGCGCGTGAACCACAGTTTAATTTCTTCTTCGTCTTCTCCTAACATGTCGTCAAAAATGACCAAATGGGTTTGACAGGAGTGAGAGACGATGCCGTCGTCTTCTTTAGGAATGCCTTCCACAAACACGATGGAATCGCCTTGACTTTCTCGCAAGAGGCTGTACACCGATTGCCACTCTTTGTAACACCACACGATCCGCTGAGGTGGTCGATCGATCAAATGATGTTTATGTTCGATCAAACGTTTGATGAATTCGGTTTTGCCTGAACCGCTAGATCCGGCAATGAGCATGTTAAAGGGATGATGAAAATACAAAGCCTCCCAACTGGTACGATCTAAGTGTTCGTCGATGACTTTGACAGTGGAGAAAGAGGGAGCAGAGACAGCAGAGGTAGCCATAGTGTCAGGAATGTCACTTGTGACACAAAAACAAACAAGACGAGAGTTTATATACTTTTTTTCAGAACACGTTTATTGAATGTTTTAAACATGAATACGAAAGACAAAAAATACATAAAAGCCAAAGGCTTAAGTACAAGGATAAAAGGCACATGATAACCATCAACGTGGATTAAACACAAGTGCCTGTACAACATGTTTTGGGTAATGTTCTGACCAGTTCTATAGGGGGTAAGGTCACACAAGTGTCCTCCCGAAAGGGTCTTTCAGGCCTGTCCACGACAGTCCTGTCCTTGGTGACGGGTTCTTCTGGTACTGTCACTAACACAGGTTGAAAAGTCGCAAGGCTCACAATCGCATTTCACTTCAGAAGCCCCACACTTGAATTGTGCCTATCTAAACTTGTTTTGTGTTTCTCTTAAAGTATTCATGTTGTTCGCTCGGTCTTGGTAGTCACAATGACCTATCGATCTTGCCTAGGGTTCCTTTTTATATACAGACCAATACCGACGTGTCCATACGGTAAGGTAAAATGATTGGGAAGTCGCACTCGCTTCTGGGCCACGATTTGATAGACTTTTTCCAAGGGTCGACTGACGATGTGGTGAGTGGGTAAACGTACAATCTTGTTCGGTTGATAGGTGGTCACTTTAAAGTGTTCATCCTCTCCGGATTGCAAGGCTTCTTTCAATACCCCAAAGTTCACCACACGACTGGTACGATAATTCAGAGTCAATCCTTTCACTTTACACGTCGTGTGCACCTCTCCTTGTGGGCCCCGGTATTCGTAGCCGTAATTTTTGGGACCGCCACTGACGAAACTTAGAATCTTGTCGTCGGGATGCTCGTCTGTCCAGGCTCCTAAACGGTCTCCTTCGATGTCAGGGTGCTGTTGACTCGGGTGATGGATGTAAATGCAACTGTCCGTGTCAAAGTACAGGACACGTTCCCCTAACAGTTCTAAAGCTTCGTACAATTTGAAGCGAGCATGAGCTGTCACGTAAGCCGCAATGATGACATTTCCAAAGGGGTCGTCTTGTACAAAGTCCAGATCTTCTTCGTAATTGACCAAGATCAAATCCTCGCGAACGACGTCCACGTGTTTCATGTATTTGGTTTTGTCGTGAATCATCTGGAAGTAGCGGGAAGGTTCTGTCAAATATTCCGTCTTGGGTAAACACGGTCGTTGTGCCATTTTACCCCACAAGCAATTTAACATCACTTTGGCAAACGATCGCCTGCCTTCGTTTTTCTCGATGTGGTCTAAAGAGATTCATTCTTGTTCATAGTATTTCTCTTTGAATGTCTTTTCGTCTTCGGGAGTGTGACACCAGGAAGGATAGCCGCTGACTGCTTGTTTCAGTTTCAAAAAGGCATCCACGTAGTCTGCGAAAATGCCTTTCTGACTGGGGTCACCCTTGTGGTATTGTTGTGTCTTGGGAAAGTGGCAAATTTGTGCACTTCTAACAGTTGGTATCCAATGTCCAGAGCTTTGAACAATTCTACGCTGACCCTCGTCCCCGTCAAGGCCCGTTCTTCCTGGGTGTGCTGACAAGGTTGGTCTTGGTTGCACGTTTCGGCACAAGTACGGCACAAAGGAAACATCAGTTTGCCTTGGCAATGGTGAGGTAAGACGGGATGGTACAAGTCCATGGGAGGCAAAACTTTACACTTGATCAAGCCTTCGTATTGTCGAATGTTTTTCAGGTCGATGTGTTCCGTCAGCAATTGCGGGTGCCCTCTTTGTCGGCTTGGTACAGCAAACAGGTGGCATTGGTCCTTCCTCCGTACAAACTATCCCTCGGGTTCAGTGGGTCCATGAACTGGTAACTTTCCACGAGGCGTTTAAATTCGGGATCGGTTTTCAAACGGTGATCGTATTCGTGTTCCCACATTTCCACCACTTGGTATCCTTCCTGTTCTAACTTTAGGCGTCGCTGACAAGTGTCCTGGTACAAGTCTTCCATGGTTCGTTGTAAAAACTGATTTTTAGTGCTACGATCAGGGTAACAGACGGGACATCCGTGAAATAAGCAACCGTTAAACTCATACACGATCTTGGGGTTTTCTAAGTCCCAGCCATCGACCGAATGCGTTCCGATGGTCTTTTCACCCCCTCCGTTGCGGGCATGCCGAATCCACTTGTCTTCCTTGTCGCACAAGTAATGTAACCAACGTAGGGCTTTGACCGAGTATTGACGTTTGACAAAGTGGGTCGTTTGAGGACTGATGACAGCCACGGTGTTTTCAGGCATGAATCGTTGTCGATACACTAAGGAACACGCTTTGGCAATGGTGCAAGCTTTTTTCAAAGGATCGACCCCTCCGTGTTCCATGAACAGTTCTCGAAATTTTCCACAGCAACGTCGTAAAATGTCCACGTCGGAACGACAATACTTTAACATTTCTTCCTGAAAGTCGAAAGGGTCCGGGGAGTGAACCTGGTACCAAGCGTAGAAAGCTTCTCGTTGTTCGGTACGCATGTTGTCGGGGTCGTAATAGTGAGCCTCAGGCAAATGGGGTAGAACGGCGTGTTGATTGGCTTCCGTACTGAAAAAGTGTGGAAAGTACCCTTTAGCCATTTCTGTCATTCCAAACGTTTTAGGCATTCGACTCAAAGGCATGGCCAAATAGCTCATCGAATCTTTAAACTGCACTTGTCCCACTTGCATGAAAATGATTTTGGCTCCGTTCAAAGTCACTTTAGGACGTTCGGTGCCTTGTTCCATATAGTATCTCAAAAGAAACTGTCCATCGTATCCGGAGAAATTGTGAGCCATCACTGTGGCATGACGATGACAATCTCCGTAACGTTCGATGTCCTCTTGGCTCCAGGTCTTGTCGATGGGGTCTAAGACCCATTGGGCAAAATCGGTCTACGTGTTCGGTCCTCGAAAGATTTTTTCACGCCCTCCGGGAATCTTACTGCAGTGAGGGCAATGACTGAAGATAGGTTCTTGAATGCACTTCTCGCACGCTCGATGAGCCACGCAGAAATTAGGAATGTGAATGCCGGTCTCTTGCATGCATTCGAAATCGAAAAAGATGAAATTGCCTTTCTTCTTGTGACCGTCCTCTTTCTCTGGTGGGGGTTGGTATTTTTGCACGTAGCATTCGTGTTCCAAGTCCACGATGTGGTGACAAATGTGACATTTTTTTCCCCCTGAACATACGTGTGCCTTGGTATTATTTGTACGTAGGCCTTGTCCACATGTAGGGCACAATCTGAGGAGTTGACAAGCACATTTCTGCTGTGAACCTTGCGTCTTCAGATGTTGTTGGTAACAGGCAGGGCTGACAAACGTGCGCAGACAAGCAGGACAATGTACTCTTTCTTGTCCTTCGCTCAGACAGGGTGGAGAGGCCAAACATCCTGAGCATTTCAATCCACAATGTTTGTGTTGTTCTCGTTTTTTATGGCCATAGTCACATTTCTCACAATAATAAACATATCCCAGGAATCCATTGATACTGGTAATGGTATCGAAATGGTCATCGTGATGATAAAGGTGAATATATTTTCCATCCTTAAAGTCTTTCCTTCGAAACAACAGAGGTCCGCGCATTTCTTGAGGGTGCACTTTCAAGGTGTAGAATGGAGCTAGGACATCTTGCAATTTTGCATCTCAGGAATGCCACAGGGTGTGCCTTTGTACAGTCCGGCTTGTTGTAACAGGAGTTTTGCTTCATTTCGTTGTTTGGCTCGGTCCGATTTTCGAATAGTCTCCCAGGCTCTTTTCCATTCTACCGTGTCGTTCTTGTTGGCATAGGTTCGTCCCACCACGATAACTCGGGCTAAACACATCTGGTCTTGAGAATTGTGAATTCGGACGAGACTTGTTTTGGTGTTGCGAAGGTCGTCCACCAATAAGACCTTTTTGCGTCCAGTCCCTTGAGGAGGAGAGACGTGGGCCATTTTCAGTGTGGCTTTACCATCGGTGATGTCAAACTGATCATTAGATTGTTGTACGTGTTGAATCTTGTCCATGACTTTGGAAGGGGTTAGTTCTGCGGGTCTGCTAAACTCGATCCAAACAGGGGATTTCAAGCTGTCGTGATCTATGGATAGTGTCAAGCGATCGTCTTCTTTGGGTTGACATTGTCGCTTGAGTGCGGTGAGCAAAGAATTCCACATCTAGGTGATAAACCCTTCTGCTTTCTCCAATGGTACGTCGGACTTGAAATCTTTAAACTTCACTGTGTAGGTGTAAGCCGTGGTTCTAAATTTTCTAGAGGAGCGCTTTTCCGTCTCTCGAATGGAATATTACTTTTCAGGGTTGACTAAGGGTGGTGAACTTTGTTTAGAGGGTTCGGATTCTGGTTCACTCATGTCCTCTTCAAAATCACTGGCATGAATTTGTGCCAAGACTTCAGCTCTGGTACGAGGCGATAGATCACGTTTCTGCCTCTTACTTTCTTCTTCTTTCTTCTCGAATGAATAGGATCGTTTCATCATGAGTGCAAAAGGTCAAATGACTCAAGTTTAAACACATAGAATAATTTATAGTCATGGCAAACCAGCGTATATAAAAGGGTGTGTGTCTTGTCCTTTCACTATTCATTTCACTCTCAAACCGAGCACAACGATGGAAGAGACTACCCAGATGGAACGTTTCATCAGAGCTTTGTGAGGGGTCATTAGAAAATTCTCTTCAGACCAACCGACGGACTACTCTCCTTCCTTTCGAGATAAAAGTCAAGATACTTGCTATATCTGTCAGAAGAAAGGGCATTGGTCTTCAGAGTGTCCAGACCGTCAAAAAAGAAAAAAAAACAGGCGCTAGAAAAGACAAAAGTCAAGATACCTGTTATTATTGTAAAGAAAAAGGACATTGGTCTCCAGATTGCCCAAAAAAGAAACAAGAGGAGTCAGAAGAAAAGAGGGATTCTTCAGAAGAAGAGAGAGATTCTTCAGAGGAAGAAAGCAGCCAGGTGAAGAAAAAGAAACAGGAGAAGAAAAGAAGAAGGGAAGAAAGTGAGGAGGAAGAGGAAGAAAAGACTGTGACGGTGAAGAAATTGAAAAAAGAGAGTAAAAATAGAAACAGAAGAAGTGAGTGTAATTTATAAAGTGTTCTGATGTAAATTGTGAATTGGATTGTAACTATGGAGAAAAGAATACATTAATTATATAAGGTAAGTGTCTTTGAGTTTTGATTTTAAATAAGAAGCTACACTCACGCACTCATACACAGACACGTACTATAAGGGTAAACTGTTTTTTTTTGTTGTTGATTTTTGAGTTATTGGCAAATTGAAAGTGTATCTCTTTTCGAGAGACGTGGGTGGCCCTGAAAAGGGCCTTTTTTTGGTGTAGGGGTGAGTTTAAGCAATCAACTTTAACTGCCTTAAGCCTTTGCCACGGCCGAGGCCTACTTCTGACGATGATGACTGGGTTGAAATCACTATGGGTGGTACGGTAGGCTTAGTCACAGGGTTGGCGTGTTTAGCTCGGGAAGGTCGTATTCTCTTCGGTCGTGATAAAGAAGTCTGATACATTTGTTTCAGACTTCTTAACTCCGCTAAAATGTCCAACAGTACCGTGGCCGTTTGATTTTCACCCTCTTGTTTCTTTGCTGCTACTTCTTCTTGTTGTTGTTTTTTTCTTACCTTTTCTTGTTGCTGTTGCTGTTGCTGTAGCAGAAAAGCTTGTTCCGCTTCCTTTTGTCGTTGCATAAATTTCTCCAATTCTTCTTTCTGTCTCTGTCTAAAATTCTCCACTTGCGGTAATGAAGAATGAGACGAAGGTTCCGGAACAAATTCTTGCGAGGTAAGAAAATCCACAAAATCCCAATGTACCTCTTCTGAAAGTAAGTCCGGGTTCCCTTGGGCGGTCTCCACTGCTGGTGCACCCCAGTGAATCGTTTTCTGAGTTTCCGTCATGTTGAATCACTGTCGCATAGATTGACTGCACACAGGCGCTAGCGAATCTATATTGACCACGTGACGTCACAGACTGCTCTCTTCGGATTGGATGCGGGCTGACTGAATTTTGTCACGCGTGTTTGGATTGGTCAATGAACTCAATCCGTTTGAATCCTTCCTCTACCTATAAATAAACGCAGTTCAGCGCAATCACTCACCTGTTCTCGGAGCCTCAAGATGTGGACCGACGTTCAATCTTCCACCCTTGTGTCAACAATGATGTTCAGGACGGACATACCCATGTATGTCCGGTCCAAGTGGACTGTTGTCTATAGGACAGATACTAGTCTATGGATGAGAAGAGTTTACATAGAAAGACAAGGATGCCTCAAGAGGGTACTTGTGTATGGACCTGCAGTTAGAAGGAGTTTAAGAAGAAGAAGATGTGACAGATGCCGTCTATGTTAATATTAACATAAAACCAAAGGCCCTTTTCAGAGCCACCCACATTTCTCGAAAAGAGATTGACTTTCCATTGCCTACCCCTTTTTTAAAAATTTAAAAAAAAAAAAATCCCATGTTCAATTCCCCTTGTCCCTATACAGGCCCAAACTCTATTCCCCATTTTCAATTCCCCTTGTCCCTAGACAAGCCCAAACTCTATTCCCCATGTTCAATTCCCATTGTCCCTAGAGTGACCCAGCAATATCTCCCATGTTAAATTTCCATTGTTCGAATGCCTTTGTCCCTAGAATGTCCCTAGCATGGATATTTCCTTTCTCCAATGTTAAATTCCCTTGTCCCCAGAGTGACCCAGGGTTTTTTACCCATGTTAAATTTCCATTGTCCCTAGAGTGACCCAGGGTGGTTAATGTTAAATTTACATAGTCCCCAGAGTGACCCAAGGGTGTTTTTAATGGTAATTCCCATTGTCCCTAGGGTGACCCCTTTCACTACTCAAAATTAGTCTGGTACCCTGACCTTCATTCCATTTCTCAACGGAAGAATGTACGAGTGGAATAAAGTTCAGGGTACCGTGGATCTCATATAAAAGCTTCGGTCTTGAGTTCAAAACTTTCGAACTTCAGACTGAGTTTGAGAATTGTGCTTAACCATTCGCAACTAATTTCAAACTCAAGCTCAAAAGTTGTCTTATTTCTTGGCCAGGCTTCTCCGGCTTGTATTCATTATTTTACCACTGGCGCCATCCCTGGTATTATCCAAGCAGTTGTTGTTCGTTAATTGATTAGGTGAGTGGTCTAGGCTTTTGTTCCTATAGCGCTTTTAACAGTAATTAAAATTAGGATGTTTTTATTGTACAAGCAAAATGTGTTACATCAAAGCAGACCATTTCATTCCCTAAATCTTGTAAGTTTATTTATTTAAAAATAACGTAAATTACTACGGCTAGGAGTTATTACATGGTATTAACGATAATGTCCGTGCACACTGAATGTTTTCTCGTTTCGGAAACAGAATTCTCATCAGTTTACTAAAGGTGGGAACTGGCACTGATAGGAACCCTAATTCGATTTATTCTGAACAAAAATAGAGAAAACCATTTATATCCAACTGGAACTATTTTCCTGTAAATTCGAATGTAGTGACCTGGGCAAATGACCAATTTAATTGGGCGGTGGGGTGGGGGAGGCTGGTGCTTTAAAGCCCCTAAATCGGTCGAAAAAATATTCTTGCCCTGATTTGTAGAAAAAAAATTATATATAATTATAAATATTATCGATTATATTAATTGAAAAAAGTAGTTATCCTGCGGTAAAAAAACCAACCCCAAAATATAATGGTTCGAAAACAATTACATGCTCTCCACTCCGAAAATTAGATGTTCGGTCCCTTATATGTGTGTATCGTATAGACGTGCCGTACAAGCAAAGTAAATTGACCAAATTGATTGTTTCCTCCCGCTTACTGTATTAAGCTGTTCTCCCACTGTTCAATAAAAAGAGCAAAATTTAATAGTGTACGTGTATTAGGAATGAGGAAAATCGAGGTAGATAGTTTACACACGGACATATAAACCACTGCATTCTTGTGCCGTGTACAGGGTGTCATGTATCTCACTACATTCCCTGCGAACAAACTACGTTCTTTTTATTTCCATTTGTAATCTAAAAAGTGCTTAGTCATCATGTAGAAATGCCAAATAGACTATGTCGATCTGCAAACAACTGCATCATAATGTGAATGAATATCAGGGTCTATGGTGTTTGTTCCACTGATTACGCCTATCAAACTGCACAAGCCCAGATCTGCCGGCGCCTTATGAGATGTGCAGATTGTAGTTGGAATACTATAAGTGAGTATATAAGGTATAAATTTGGCGTAAAAAAATATGCAAATAAGGCGGATGTGACACGTGTCCTCCAAAATGGGTTGATCGAAGACAAGGGTAACGTGTAACCACAGACGATTTATTACAGTAAATAATTTATCTATCCATAGATATAAAAATTATTTATGTAGAATTACGACAGACTAATGCCTGTTTTGGGGATGTGGTTTCCAAATAAGGTACGGTATCTGTCGACACGCATTTTTCTCCGAGTCCGAGACATTTTTGGAATTCAAAGGGAGCAGACTAAGAGCACGTTTTCTTTGCTTGATCTGTCTGCAATACAAATTACAACGTGGTAACGTTCAGACGCCAACTTTATGGTGGACATGCCAGATTAGGTGACATGTTACCGAGATTCCGAGTCGGAATTTTTTTTTAAATATATGATGTTTCATGGTTAGCGAATGCAAAGAGAGTTAAGTTCTAAATATTGGAAGGTTCTTTGATTATCCTGTACAGGAAAAAGTGTTGTATCTCGTCAGTTCAAGTCGATTGTACTTAAGTACATCAATCGATTACTCATTATTAAAGCACCCCACCTAGCGCATGTGTGTGTGTGTGTGTGCAGGACAATACTAAAAGTTCGCGTTTGCTAATAACTGTGCTCGCAAATCGTGGAATTTTTGTATTTCATACCGGCTCCTGGCACAAATGGTATTTTATGGGTTTCTTAAAAGAATGTTGACCGTAGAAACATTCTGCTTGCGGGAGGGGGGAGGGAGAGGGGGCTTTTGGGAAGGAATATACTCTTGCAAATAATACATAGATATGTGTTGGAATTCCAGAATGAATGTAAAGGACATAAATGTTTAAACAAATGAAGAAAAACATCAGAGTCTAGTACATGGAGAAAAAAAATTGGAAAAGTCAATTTCGAAAACTTAGAATCAAAGAAATTGAAACTTGAAGTTTTAGAAGCTGGGACTCTCAATGCAGGAAGTTCTGTATGATAAATGCAAACATTGGCGATATTCAGAAGAGGGTATATAATCGTAACCAGGCTCTCCGTAGGACGTTGCTGAGCCCTACAAAATTTGAGCCCTGCAATTTTGAATTTGTTCTGGATTTTACCAAAGAGGCTGGGGATGCAAAATGGGATTAATTTTCAGTCTGTCTGTCTGTATGTCTATCTATCTATCTATCTATCTATCTATCTATCTATCTATATATATATATATATATATATATATATATATATATATATATATATATATATATATATATATATATATATATCGAATTATGGACACAACGTGCTAACTGTGCGATGTGTCCCGTGCCGATACTCAAGCTGATTAGACCTTTGAAGTTTTAAAAGAGTGAGATTTTTTATGTAAACAAACAAAAAACAAAAAACACCTGACTTAGTATTTTAAAACTTATAACTGTTAATGACTTTGAAGAGTGAGCTTTATTTTATTTTTTAAAACTCACAAAAGAACAAATAAACCAAAATAAACCTGACATCGTACTTTAAAGATTCTACCAGTTTGACTGTTGCAGTTTTAATTATGTCTTTTGGAAACTTCTTGCAAATTCTTTTTTTTATGCCTTCTTCAATCTTTTATCTCAATCCTTTCCCAAAATATGTTCACTAATGGCTTGATCAATCTTGTGTTTTGTTTTAATGAATTTCATGCTTTTTGCAATATCTTTTTTCTTTTGTCTTATCTTTACCCTTTTAATGAACGTGCATATCTAGTTTTTGTTCGGCTTGGTAGTGGCCTCATTTGCTTCGATAACAACACTTCTTTTCTCTTACATTGACATTTATTATCGAATGTGGCCCAGGCTGTCCTCGCAGAGCGGTCTGAACTCATTCTCAACCCGGCCACTAACTAATGACAGTCTGGAATCGAACCTTTTTGTTGTTGTTGTTGTTGTTGTTGTAGTTGTTCTCATAGTCCGATGCACCAGTAGACTAAATGGTCCAGACAAACAAGGTTGGTTAGCATATATCGTTATGTTCATAGACAACTCGAGAGATATTTGTTTTCATGACAGTATTTTGCCTTGACACCTTTTGCCACGTATCGTTTGCTATATGACCAGGAGTGTGCTGATGTGTCGACAAAACCCCACACACGTTTTCACGCTCAGCTCGTTACTGCTACAGTCAAACATCAAACACCCTGGGAAATAAGAAAATTGGTCGTTACTGCTACAGTCAAACGTCAAACACCATAGGAAATAAGAAAATTGGGCTGCCGATGCAGAGTCTTGCTTCATTCAGTTCATGTGAATGGTACTTTGGAAAACCGGTTGTTGACAGCGGGTTGCTGAAACAGATGGAGTTGACTTTACGGCATATTTGACTGTACATGATGAAACCATTATATTACTTTACGATATACGCCTGTCCGTCCTTCTGTATGTTTTCGTATACAGGGGCGCTCACAGAATTATTTTCAGGGATGGGTGGATAAATATGTGATGGTAAGCTTTTACGAATGTAGGCCAAAACATATTATAAGATGAAATAGGGTGTGGGGGTCTCCTCCCCCGCTTCTTTCCCCATATGCTGGCTTCTATGTTCGTATCAGTTTATTTCTCACTCTATCTACTTTAAACAAAGCATGTTCAAACACATACATGTACGTCGTAATGGTCAAGTTAATTATCGATTTAAACACGAATGTATATGCTTCTTGCGATCACAGCAAATGATTGTAACAAACAAGTACATACAATATATCAAGTGTACAATGAAAGGACAAGGTAACAATGCTCACATATAATAGTATGCCGGAAATATAGTTTAGGACAAATTGACACAATTACTATGTCAGGTATTGCCATTTTGTAAGTTATTTGTACAACTACGCAAATATATATTGCACCCTAACCACAGGTATTCATACATTTGCCTGTACATGCACGCACAAAAATGGACCGTGCCTCTAATTTTTATTATCATAATACCTGAAAATATTCAGACTGACAGAAGAACAAAGTCTGGAAAGAAACCTCAATTATTTAACACATTCTTCTTTTTTTCCATTACACTCACGGTCGTCGTTCAAGTACGTCAGTGCATTGTACAGTACTCGTGTCAGTGGGCGTTCAATGAATGGGGTAGTGTTTCTTCCGCAATTTATTCTAACTAGGTACTATTTGTTCCGCCGTACAAAGTCCAACTGAAAGAATTTCGCGATTGCGAAAGATCTTAAACTTACCTGAATGAAATCAATTTCGATTCCTCAGGCGCGTATTGCGCCAATTTACGTTACAGCACTGAAGTGCCCTTAATCAGTGTACCAAACACAAATGCGTTGGCGGGCTCAAGTATTTTTCATTCATTCGATGGCCGCGTGATTTCGACGGTTATTTATAGTGATGTATAACTTTTATGGCTGTTGAAAATGTTTCTCACATGATAATATGTTTATGCAAGCGCTGTAATGCAAGTGGAAACTTCTGACAAATATACTGATAACCACATACAACACATGTTTACGAACAACACGTTCTCGACCCAAAAATAATACAATGATATTTATTGGAAGCCTTTTGTGTATAACTGACGCAATTAGTTCAGGTTAAAAAGGACTACATGATTGAGTTTATTGAGCTGGGTTTTTTCCCCTCTTCTAGTCCGTGAGCGTGTACTTTCTACTAGTTGATGTTTCTGTGACGTAGATTTGCGCCTTTTGTCGGTGTCGAATTAAGTTCAGTGTATGTGTTAACTTTCACGTTATTTGAACACAGACCCAGGAAACACGTGTCTGGGAGCAGGACCAACCATTGGCGTAGCAACCGCTCAAGCATCCCATGCAACTGCGTGTTGTGTGTGTGTGTGTGTGTGTGTGTGTGTGTGTGGAGAGAGAGTAGCAGAGCCAGTGGGCAGGGACGTCATTTCAACTTTTTTTCGTGGTGGTGGGGGGACTTGATTAATGCAAACATCAACGCGCTGACTCAGGCTGAATAACAGAGTAGAGAGATAGTAATGGCTGGGACGTATCTTCACTTTTTCCGGGGTGGGTGGGTGGGAGCAAAACTTAACGGGCTTTTATTTTCGAATATAGGCTACAGCAATTTTACTGCACGTGCAAATTCGGGGAGGGGGAAATACTCCCCTGCCAGTGGGGACCCAAAATTCACATCAAGCATGGGAAATTTTATTAGGAGAGGCCCCATAATAAAATTTGGTGGGGTGGGGTTTACAGGGAAAACTAATTTGTTGCGATGCTACTGCGATAACCTTATTATAGTGAAGTGAGGGATTATTACGATTTCGTAGTCAAAACTTAATCGGTAGATAATCACAACGTCCTTTTAAAATGCAAAGACACTGACTTAATTTCAGAAACGTTTACCCCCCCCCCCCGGAATTTATTACGAATGGTCCAGTGATGGTGGTTTTAATATTGAGGGTCATGGTTATATAGTACCAAATGTAAATGAAAGTCAAATGTACAGTTGATTTTTCAATATATCACTTTTGAGATCCGAGGGCGCTTGAATTTCTTTTATATTTAAATCCAATTTAATATCACAAATCTTCCTGACGACATGCTGGATGAGAAGGATACTGACATACGACAATTGGATGGGTATGTGCCACTCCCCCCCCCCCCCCCATCTTACCTATCCAGAACGAACCCAAATGTTCAACACAAACAGCTTTACAAATTCCTTTCTGATTATCGTCGGGTTCAAGACTTTTCCTTATCAAGTTCATATTCTTGGGGTTTGGTCAATGACAAGAGACCTGTCTATTTAGTTCTTAAAAACGTCCACCACCAATCTTGACAGGCCCCAACAGGGCACATACTTTCCAAAATGGGGTGGAATCGGATAGATTGTACTCAACCGGGTACATTTTGGCTATTATATTCTTGTTTCGAGTGCGCGTGTGTGTGTGTGTGTGTGTGTGTGTGTGTGTGTGTGTTGTTGTTGTTGTTGTTGAAGTCCAGAGGGCATGTTTCATTTTCTTCAATATTCTGATCTTTTTTCTTTCGGGGCGTGGGATGAGAAACAAAGTCACTACTTGTTCTACTCAGCGTCTGATTGGCTTTCCAAATATCAATTCGCACGTTAAAACAAGAAAAAAGACTAAATAAAAATAACAAATCCTTTTTTAGAGGAACACAAGACACCGTAGTACAAATCTTGTTTAATCAATAAAAATGTACAATTTGTGGACCCTCGTACGCTTAAGGTTTTGTTTTGTAACTTTCCTATCTTAAAAGATTTGCTGATGTACTATCTATAATATGATTTATATATAATATTAGACGTCAGCAAGTATATGAGAAGATTATCTGGCTTCATTTTTCACATGTTTCCTTGGAGCTAGTTTACAAAATTATGAGAAGACCAAATAACCGTTTGAAACTGCTTACATTATCTGTCTTATCAAAAGTGGCTGCAATACGGTTTCAGCATCTAACGTGTAACCGTACTACATGTGTGTAATATTTTTAAAATAAAGAAACCAGAGTAAGTGACCGTTAAAAATTCAATGCAAAATGACACGTGAAGTAAACTAAGTATGTGTGTGTGTGTGAGAGAGAGAGAGAGAGAGAGAGAGAGCACTTTTTCAAGCACTGTCACGCGCGAGCATGTCGGCCAACACTGTTGATTACACATATCGAACACTGACGTCGTTAGTTCTCGAACTGAAAAAATATCTAAAACTATGATCTTCTTAAACTGTTCAGAATAAAGTATGTTTTCATTAAAATATTACATTAATTTTATCATCAGTAAATTTATATGTACCAAATGTAAATGAAACAAGGTAGTTATTGTTTTGTGAGACCAAACTAGTTGATAATGACATGTAATCTTGATCCGATTGTTTTGTTTGTTGTTTTTATCTTCATAGGTAGATGTTTAATTTTTCTTTTTGTAGGCATTCGTAAAGCCAGCCTGCCATTGTACATTATTTTAGTCCCGGAAAGCAATTCATGTTGTATTTTCATTCATAAAATCTTTATTTTTTATTTGTCTAGATTGGGGAAGTTAAATCTGATATGAATTGCATCAGATTGCTCAAATACCTTTGGGACGATATGCACTACCTAAATGTGATGAGTAAGGAGTGGTATGATATTAACCGCACCCAGGGTGTCAATTTACTCATCGTAGAATATGTAAAAAGTGGCATCCTGTCTATTTTAAAACCATTCTGCATGCATTAAAATCATTCAAAATATGTTGAGCAAGGGAGAAGTACACACAAAAACCTCTTTGTGGTAAAAGATCGGAACCGAGTCCTTCACGATCGGATCAGTACTCAGCTATTTCCGTAAGGTCTTTTTGGAATTGAAGGAAAGGGCCGAGGATGTTCAGACTGCAATCGCTCCCTTTGTAGATGGAATCGGGTCACAATTTACGAAAGTAGTTCTAGTTTATTTTTAGAACATTTTTTCCTCTCTCATTTTGGTGGTGATAGAAGTTAGATTTATGCATTTTTGGTAGGGATTAATGGTAATTGTTTATTCTTGAGAATATGAGTTGAGGGTGTGGTAGTCCGTGTGTATTTCGGCGACAGTGCACAATGAGTAATAAGGTCTTGGTGATGATCCGGAAGTGAAATCTGTGTTCCGTTTACATGCTGCTCTGTTTACCGTCCAGCATCTAAAAAAATGCAGGTCAATCTTTGACAAGAACTTCAAGTCATCTTTGAAGGTATTTTAGATTAATAAATGATTTGCATTGATTGTCACACAGTGGAAAGGTCAGCACTGAGAAACAAATGTAGAGAACATATAGTAAAATTAATTGTATTCTATGTCCAGACTGGACTGGTAACAAAGGCAACGAATTTTGCCAATAATGTGACATTAGGTCCTCATCAGTGGCGTCACTAGGGTTGGTGTCACCCCATGGACCTCCTTCTGTAACAGATCATACAGAATTCTTAGTAATAGACATTTTTATATACCCCCCTCTGATGGCGTCACCCGGTGCTGTCCGCCCGCCCCCACCCCCCACCCCGCGTGACACCACTGGTCCTCATTACAAATCCGACATTTGGTGAACCTGTTTTGATTATTTGCCCGTACTGCCTGTCCTCGATCCACCAATTTGTCCCCAAGTGGAACCGTCGTGTTAAAACTGATCTAAGTTTTAATTATTGCTTTTCTTTTGTGTCTACATAAATAAATATATGATGCTGATACATACATATATATATATATATATATATATATATATATATATATATATATATATATATATATATATATATATATATATATAGATTATTTGCTTTATAACAGCTCAGCAGTACATGGAAACACAAAAATGCTGGAGCTTCTTTTAACTTGGCACCCTTGGCCCTACCAGGGATTTCACTGTACTTGTTTATGCCCCTCCTAAACGATATTCCTGTATCCAGCCCTGAAAGTTGCATCTGTTGCCAGGTCTGGAGATTAAATTTATAATGTCATGCTCAAACTCGGACTCAAAATGAAACGTCTGCTTTCTGATTGGCTAATGTAGTAGCACTAACTAATCAGACATGGGTAATTTTAGACCAACCAGACGTAGGAATTTTGATCTGTCTATGGATCTGGCCATCAGGATGTTTATCCTATGGCCAGATGTCCAACTCAAATTAGCATCCCGAACACTTGGATTCATTCTGCTCATTACTTAAACACCCGATGTATTCCGAGTGCCCTATTCAGATCGAACTTGCTTGACAGTTAAAGATCATTTCATTTTGGAAAGCTATTGATCAAAATTACAGCATTGTTTTCATATAATAATGTCCAAATTCAGGTAGCATTAAAAACAGTAGATGGTCGAATATTCCAAGCGTAGAAAGCAAAAGGGTATATACACTTAGTGACATGAATACAATTTTGGATGAGTACCATGCAATTATTGATTGATACAAAAAATGTTTTTTCTTTAACGACGGAACTGATGCTGATAAATTTACCCTTCCTCAGCTCCCAAAATATGAAGTAGAACATATTACCAAATTTTGAAAAATGTTACATTTATAAATGACACTTCTTTTAGTCAGGGAAACTGCTTCATATTTGCTTTCTACAATCGTGATGGATTGGAAACAGAAACGTATCGAAATACTTAACGTTTTGCATAGTTTGCAGTTTTAAGAAAGCCAGCACCTATATCAATAAGGCAAACACTAACAAACAGTTACTTGCATGTATTTATATCGTTAATTAATTATACTAATCCGAGTGCCTGAGTCGACTGATGGCCAATTGGATAAAATGCAAATGTAGATCCTTTCGTTACTGGCTGGCTTAAAATCTTGAGAAAGGGTTGTGTTTACGAGTTCATTTGTAACACTTGTTTAGCCGTCCCAAAATACATACATACATACATACATACATACAGACAGACAGACAGACATACATATAGGCATGCATGCATGCATACAGACAGACAGACAGAGACATACATACATACATACATACATATATACATACGTACATACATACATACAACCTTTTGTAATCTGAATCGATTAGACTTAAAAAAAAGGCAAAATAATGCTTGTAAAATGGTGGCCTTGAACTCTGGTTTGTTTTCCTGTAAAATATAAATTGCTTGCTTTGCAGGTCATGTACTAATTCGATGACTACAACAAACGGAAATTTGTAGGAAGTATATGACTGCAAGCTTTATACCACTATGATTTATTATTTTACCAAGCCTTTGTAACAAGCATATAGACTGGTTAACTTCTCATCATGTGATACATAAAATTATAATTATTAGTTCATAATTATTAGAAAGAAACCACATATTTTTATTGATTCATATGCCCATCTTGTGTGCTTTGATAATAACTGTAACTTATACTTGATATATAATTATCCTATTTGTTATGTGAGGTTTATTATTATTTGTAGAACTATTTGCAATTTTAAGAACTGAATATCATATTTTTATACGAGTTTGTTATATACGCTTCAAAACGGCCGTTCATGCAGCTTGTAATCGATTTTCAAGTTTTAGAACTTCGTGTATCCTGTAGATTGTAGAATAACATTCTCAATTCTTGTATGGATTGAAAGATGTATTCATCGCTCATTTCTTATATGGAGTGAAAGGTGTATTCATCGCTCATTTCTTGTATGGCTTGAAAGGTGTATTCATCGCTCATTTCTTATATGGCTTGAAAGATGTATTCATAGCTCATTTCTTATATGGCTTGAAAGATGTATTCATTGCTCATTTCTTGTATGACTTGAAAGATGTATTCATCGCTCATTTCTTGTATGGCTTGAAAGATGTATTCATTGCTCATTTCTTATATGGCTTGAAAGATGTATTCATCGCTCATTTCTTTTATGGCTTGAAAGATGTATTCATCGCTCATTTCTTATATGGCTTGAAAGATGTATTCATAGCTCATTTCTTATATAGCTTGAAAGATGTATTCATAGCTCATTTCTTGTATGGCTTGAAAGATGTATTCATCGCTCATTTTTTGTATGGCTTGAAAGATGTATTCATCGCTCATTTCTTGTATGGCTTGAAAGATGTATTCATCGCTCATTTCTTGTATGGCTTGAAAGATGTATTCATAGCTCATTTCTTGTATGGCTTGAAAGATGTATGCATAGCTCATTTCTTGTATGGCTTGAAAGATGTATTCATAGCTCATTTCTTTTATGGCTTGAAAGATGTATTCATCGCTCATTTCTTGTATGGTTTGAAAGATGTATTCATAGCTCATTTCTTATATAGCTTGAAAGATGTAATCATCGCTCATTTCTTATATGGCTTGAAAGATGTATTCATAGCTCATTTCTTGTATGGCTTGAAAGATGTATTCATAGCTCATTTCATGTATGGCTTGAAAGATGTATTCATCGCTCATTTCTTGTATGGCTTGAAAGATGTATTCATAGCTCATTTCTTATATGGCTTGAAAGATGTATTCATAGCTTATTTCTTGTATAGCTTGAAAGATGTATTCATAGCTCATTTCTTGTATGGCTTGAAAGATGTATTCATAGCTCTTTTCTTATACGGATTGAAAGATGTATTCATAGCTCATTTCTTGTATGGCTTGAAAGATGTATTCATAGCTCATTTCTTATATGGCTTGAAAGATGTATTCATAGCTCATTTCTTGTATGACTTGAAAGATGTATTCATAGCTCATTTCTTGTATGGCTTGAAAGATGTATTCATAGCTCATTTCTTATATAGCTTGAAAGATGTATTCATAGCTCATTTCTTATATGGCTTGAAAGATGTATTCATAGCTCATTTCTTGTATGGCTTGAAAGATGTATTCATCGCTCATTTCTTATACAGCTTGAAAAATGTATTCGTAGCTCATTTCTTATATGACTTGAAAGATGTATTCATAGCTCATTTCTTGTATGGCTTGAAAGATGTATTCATAGCTCATTTCTTATCTGGCTTGAAAGATGTATTCATAGCTCATTTCTTGTATGGCTTGAAAGATGTATTCATAGCTCATTTCTTGTATGGCTTGAAAGATGTATTCATAGCTCTTTTCTTATACGGATTGAAATATGTATTCATAGCTCATTTCTTGTATGGCTTGAAAGATGTATTCATCGCTCATTTCTTATATGGCTTGAAAGATGTATTCATAGCTCATTTCTTATATGACTTGAAAGATGTATTCATAGCTCATTTCTTGTATGGCTTGAAAGATGTATTCATCGCTCATTTCTTATATAGCTTAAAAGATGTATTCATAGCTCATTTCTTATATGGCTTGAAAGATGTATTCATCGCTCATTTCTTGTATGGCTTGAGAGATGTATTCATCGCTCATTTCTTATATAACTTGAAAAATGTATTCATAGCTCATTTCTTATACGGATTGAAATATGTATTCATCGCTCATTTCTTATATGGCTTGAAAGATGTAATCAGAGCTCATTTCTTATATAGCTTGAAAGATGTAATCATCGCTCATTTCTTGTATGGATTGAAAGATGTATTCATCGCTCATTTCTTATATGACTTGAAAGATGTATTCATAGCTCATTTCTTATATGGCTTGAAAGATGTATTCATAGCTCATTTCTTGTATGGTTTGAAAGATGTATTCATCGCTCATTTCTTATATAGCTTGAAAAATGTATTCATAGCTCATTTCTTATACGGATTGAAATATGTATTCATCGCTCATTTCTTATATGGTTTGAAAGATGTATTCATCGCTCATTTCTTATACGGATTGAAATGTGTATTCGTCGCTCATTTCTTGTATGGCTTGAGAGATGTATTCATCGCTCATTTCTTATACGGATTGAAATATGTATTCATAGCTCATTTCATGTATGGCTTGAAAGATGTATTCATAGCTCATTTCTTATACGGATTGAAATATGTATTCATCGCTCATTTCTTGTATGGCTTGAAAGATTTATTCATCGCTCATTTCTTGTATGGCTTGAAAGATGTATTCTTAGCTCATTTCTTGTATGGATTGAAAGATGTATTCATCGCTCATTTCTTATATGGCTTGAAAGATGTATTCATAGCTCATTTCTTGTATGGTTTCAAAGATGTATTCATCGCTCATTTCTTATATGGCTTGAAAGATGTATTCATAGCTCATTTCTTATATGGCTTGAAAGATGTATTCATAGCTCATTTCTTTTATGGCTTGAAAGACGTATTCATCGCTCATTTCTTGTATGGTTTGAAAGATGTATTCATAGCTCATTTCTTATATGGCTTGAAAGATGTATTCATCGCTCATTTCTTATATGGCTTGAAAGATGTATTCATAGCTCATTTCTTGTATTGCTTGAAAGATGTATTCATAGCTCATTTCTTATATGGCTTGAAAGATGTATTCATAGCTCATTTCTTATATAGCTTGAAAAATGTATTCATAGCTCATTTCTTATACGGATTGAAAGATGTATTCATAGCTCATTTCTTATATGGCTTGAAAGATGTAATCATCGCTCATTTCTTATATGGCTTGAAAAATGTATTCATAGCTCATTTCTTATATGGCTTGAAAGATGTATTCATCGCTCGTTTCTTGTATGGTTTGAAAGATGTATTCATCGCTCATTTCTAATATAGCTTGAAAGATGTAATCATCGCTCATTTCTTGTATGGCTTGAAAGATGTATTCATCGCTCATTTCTTATATGGATTGAAATATGTATTCATCGCTCATTTCTTATATGGCTTGAAAGATGTATTCATAGCTCATTTCTTATATGGCTTGAAAGATGTATTCATAGCTCATTTCTTGTATGGCTTGAAAGATGTATTCATCGCTCATTTCTTGTATGGTTTGAAAGATGTATTCATAGCTCATTTCTTGTATGGCTTGAAAGATGTATTCATAGCTCATTTCTTTTATGGCTTGAAAGATGTATTCATAGCTCATTTCTTATATGGCTTGAAAGATGTATTCATAGCTCATTTCTTATATGGCTTGAAAGATGTATTCATAGCTCATTTCTTTTATGGCTTGAAAGATGTATTCATCGCTCATTTCTTGTATGGCTTGAAAGATGTATTCATCGCTCATTTCTTGTATGGTTTGAAAGCTGTATTCATAGCTCATTTCTTATATAGCTTGAAAGATGTAATCATCGCTCATTTCTTATATGGCTTGAAAGATGTATTCATAGCTCATTTCTTATATGGCTTGAAAGATGTAATCATCGCTCATTTCTTATATGGCTTGAAAGATGTATTCATAGCTCATTTCTTATATGGCTTGAAAGATGTATTCATCGCTCGTTTCTTGTATGGTTTGAAAGATGTATTCATAGCTCATTTCTTTTATGGATTGAAATATGTATTTATCGCTCATTTCTTATATTGCTTGAAAGATGTATTCATAGCTCATTTCTTGTA
Organism: Sinohyriopsis cumingii; assembly: GCA_028554795.2. NCBI lineage: Eukaryota > Metazoa > Mollusca > Bivalvia > Unionida > Unionidae > Sinohyriopsis > Sinohyriopsis cumingii. The sequence goes on from CM068829.1 coordinate 163,543,740, forward strand.
TGGCTTGAAAGATGTATTCATAGCTCATTTCTTATATGGCTTGAAAGATGTATTCATAGCTCATTTCTTGTATGGCTTGAAAGATGTATTCATAGCTCATTTCTTATATGGCTTGAAAGATGTATTCATAGCTCATTTCTTATATGGCTTGAAAGATGTATTCATCGCTCATTTCTTGTATGGCTTGAAAGATGTAATCACCGCTCATTTCTTATATAGCTTGAAAGATGTAATCATCGCTCATTTCTTGTATGGCTTGAAAGATGTATTCATCGCTTATTTCTTATACGGATTGAAATATGTATTCATCGCTCATTTCTTATATGGCTTGAAAGATGTATTCATAGCTCATTTCTTATATGGCTTGAAATATGTATTCATAGCTCATTTCTTGTATGGCTTGAAAGATGTAATCATCGTTCATTTCTTGTATGGTTTGAAAGATGTATTCATCGCTCATTTCTTATATATCTTGAAAGATGTATTCATAGCTCATTTCTTATATGGCTTGAAAGATGTATTCATAGCTCATTTCTTGTGTAGCTTGAAAAATGTATTCATCGCTCATTTCTTATATAGCTTGAAAGATGTAATCATCTCTGATTTCTTATATGGCTTGAAAGATGTAATCATCGCTCATTTCTTATATGGCTTGAAAGATGTATTCATCGCTCATTTCTTATACGGATTGAAATATGTATTCATCGCTCATTTCTTGTATGGCTTGAAAAATGTATTCATGGCTCATTTCTTACATGGCTTGAAAGATGTATTCATAGCTCATTTCTTGTATGGCTTGAAAGATGTATTCATAGCTCATTTCTTATATGGCTTGAAAGATGTATTCATGAGCTCTTTTCTTGTATGGCTTGAAAGATGTATTCATCGCTCAGTTCTTATATGGATTCTACAAACAATTCATCACTCAGTTCTTATATGTACAACTTATTCACTGCATAATTCTTGAAGGCTCCTATAACTTAGCCATCGTTCAATTTTTGAATGCCTTGTACTACTTATTCATCGCCCAATTCTTGTATGGCTTGTACAACGAATTCATCGTTCAAATCTTGAATCGGTTGTATAACTTGTACATCGTTCAATACTTGAATGGTTGTATAACGTCTTAATCGAACAATTCTTAAAGGGCTTTTACAACTTATTCGTCGCTCAATTCTTATATATGTATATATATATATATATATATATATATATATATATATATATATATATATATATATATATATATATATAACTTTATTTATCGTTCAGTTATTATCTGGCTTGTACAATTTATTGATCAATCAATTGTTATATGTACAACTAATTCAACGCTCAACTCTTGTACGACTTGTACAACTTATCCATCACTCTATTCTTGAATGACTTGTACAACTATACCAATCTTATTTGGCTTGTAGAATTTATTGATAACTCAATCGTTAAATGTATAACTTGTTCATCGCTCAGTTCTTATATGGCTTGCACATCTTATGCATCGCTCAATTCTGATTATATATATATATATATATATATATATATATATATATATATATATATATATATATATATATATATATATATATATATAACCCTTATTCGTCGTTCAATTCATGGCTTGTACAATATATCCATCACTCAATTCTTGAATGGCCTGAACAAACAATTCATTGATTGCTTAATTCTTGAAAGTTGGTTTATTTTGCCCATTCTTCTTTTATGTCCTTCAAAGTTCTTTTCTTTTATAATTTCCGTCAGTTTCAACAAATATAATTTTTGCTCGAAGCAAGTGCCCCACATTAATACAGATCGGTGGGTGAATGTAATAAAATGCTGCATTATGCAAAACTGTAGCAAAACAGGCTACTCCTTGTTAAGTAGAAATAATCAAATATACTCTTTTTTGTTCTGTCACACATCTTTAATTTTGACCAGGATTTAAATTAAAGTACAGCCAAAAAGGAGGAACAGCAGTGGCTCAGTTGTTAGCGTATCCGACTCGCGACTAGAAGGTGCTGGCCCACATCTTGGCCACACCAGATAGGCCAGTCGCTGTGCTGTGTCCTTGTGCAACTGACCTTACTATAATTGCTTCGATTTAGTGTAACCATTAATATGTTAATGTGTCGATATATATCAATCAGTCAACATTTTAACCTGTCTGTAGAAGTCATCCGCTGTACGAGTTCTAAGTATCCTTCAAGACAAGGTGGTCACTCAACATTCCTTTTCACAGCAGCTCTCCATTTGTCAGGGTCTTTGGCTATCTATTTTGCTTCCCTCCAGGACATGCGGATGGTCATAAGTTCGATGTCCTTGGTTCTTTGCCAAGTCACGGCTGATCGTCCTCTTTTGCGTTTGCCTCGAGGGTTCCAATCCAGGACAAGATGAGCGATGATAGGATGATCCTTCTGCAGAGTATGTCCAACCCAATTTGACTTGCTTTCCTCAGTCGTTGAGCCATCAGCCATAACTCCTGGATGGGATTCGGTCTGGCCATCTAATGCACAGGATCTGTCGGAGGCAAGTATTGTCGAAAACATATATCTTATGTTCCAAGTGTTATGTGTGTCTGCATGTCTCTGCCATTTATAGAAGCACTGATCTGAGGTTGCATTTGAACAGCCTAAGCTTTGGTTTCAAGTGGATATTATCATTCTTCCAGACTGATCTGAGAATGCCTTGGCAATCCTGGCCTTGGCGTCCTCATCTGTTCCTCCTGACTTGGCTTCTCTTCTTTGTCCCACATTTCCCGACGAGGGTCAGTCAAGATACATGATATAACTGTGGAATCTATTTTTAAGGCTTTTAAGGCTTCTTCAGGGATTTAATACTTTTCATTTTTCTGATTGCTTGTATTGTTCCCCTCTTGATAATGGGCCCTATCTTGATATCCAGATCTTCTCCTATGATGGATGGGTTTCACAGGTGTGCCTCTGAGCAAGCTACTGAAATATTCCTTTCACCAGTCTGAGCTGTTCTGCTGGTTTGCTCAGGATATGCCCCATCCTTTCCGTTTACAGGCTTTCTTTTGGTTGTTTTACTTCATGACGATTTCCTTGTGATGTTATATGGGTTCCTCCTGAAAACACTGTTTCTGTGCTCTGATCTTTGCAATTACACGCCTATGTTTGATTTCTCATCTGTCTTCAATCTTCCTGATTGTATCTGTTGTCGTATAAATCTCATCATCTCCTCACAAACTGACGTGAACGTCCCTATAACTCGTTCCCACTTATTTTCTGTGAAATCATCAGCCAGGTCAGCAAGAACATGGAATCTATTGGAGAGAAAAATAGCGAACTGCTGTTGTTTCTCAAGAGTCATGAGCATGGAGCTGTCAGATAGTTCGTGTCTCTGCAGTCCAGTCTACTTTTGCTGCTGATTATTGTTTTTGTCTTTGCCATCGCCATTACATGGTCTGAGTCAACATCTGCGTCTATACAATCTCTCACACCATTAGAGTCATCCACCATGTGTGGGAGATACCAAGGTAGTCGAGCTGATTCTAAAGCTGAATCCAGAGATTTCCATGCAATCATATGGATCCTACAATTAGGAAAAACTGTCCAAGGTGGCCATTATTCTGGTTGTTGTTGTTGTTGCAGGGTTTGACGCCATTTTCAGCACAAGATAGGCTATATATGGCGGCCAGTATAAATGGTGGTGGAAGAACCCGGTAAAACCCCAGAAAGAACAACCGACCCACGAGAAGCTACTTGCAAGCTTTCTCACATACCTACATTGGCCAAACCTGAGACTGAAACCCACGCAAACAGAGGTGAGATGGCAGTGATCCGTAACGGTGAGCGCTTTAGACCACTCGGCCACTAGGGGCCCCGCATTAAGAGGTTAGTGTTAGGACTGGTCGGCCTGGTGTCAGGATAATGTTACCGGGTGGGACATTATGCTACGTGTCTGCATCATGATGTCCAAATGCTAGACATCACTATAAACTGCCACACTGCACACATCGTAGCGATATGACTGAAAAATTGTTAAAGCTACGTTAAAAATACAAGTCACGGTGAGGGCTTTAGATTACTCGTCCATTCCCGGCCCCCATTACTGAGGTAAATATATAACAATATAAATTATACTTATTTTACATATATGTTGATGTTGAAGATAAGTTCAGCAGTCATATTACACTGCAGAAAACTGTGCCACTTTTGACTAGGCCTAGGTGTCTTTGAAGGCCCATCCTTTAACTATTCGCGGCCGCTGGTCTTCAATTAAATCAAAGGTGGGCATCATTGTAATACCTCAAACGGGTTTATGGGAGAAATAATAAAGTTACACCTCCCTAGGTTCTTGTACTTTAATCAGACGTGATAACAACTAAATGAATCACCAGAAGAAGAAGACCTACAACATATACACAGGAGATATACACATAATTAAAAGTAAATGAAACACGTATTTTCACAAAATGATAAGGCGCGGAATTATTATAAAACTTTCACAATGTAATTACCTAAAACTTATCAGCGCCGTGTATTATTCTGATTTAAGTAGTTAGTTTCTTCGATATCATTTACAAGGTATCGGGTAACTTATTGCACCCAGAAATGTTGAAGTTGACTCCTGGAGTCATTGGAGGAGTTAACAATAGAACAGGGACTTGTTAATATAATAGGTGGTTGCATGTTAGGCACGTGCAATGCAAGCAACTCACATACTACTCACTCACAATGCGTACCACAAAACAACATGTATATGGACATTGGACATCACTGTACTGAATATGTAACATCAAAATACTAAGAGCACACAAATAATAACAATACCAAACGGTGGTTTAGATAACCATGGCACCAAATATTGTATTTTTCTGAAGATGACTGTATTTGATACTAGGCCAACAGGCATACATGTACAAGTAAACCTGAAATTCGATTGTATCCCTTCCAAAATATTATTTACTAATAGCAAACTGATTGTTTACCAAAAATGACATATTTATATATTATACATGCACGCCTGTTTACTCTATCATTCAACTCTCAATACTAAAACCGCTTAATGTAATAAATTCAAACCCCAAACTAAAATAAATTGCTCTGCTCGTGAATGCAAAAATATATGCACATATTGCAACTGTGCAGAAGAAAGAAAGGCATGTTGTTACCTTGTCTAGTAAAATATTCGTTTCTTCGGCATAGAAATGACAAGTCCTGATACAGCCAAGATTGTGCCATGGATTTCATCCAGCTCTTTGGGACTTGACCCTGAACGCAGAAACTCTTCATACCCGCAACCTTTAAGTATCCACGCTTATTGCACAATCTGTGCAGTCAGCATGGATGTCTGGATCTGTCCTGCCCACGTGGTTTTATAAGAAGTTATTAAAACTTTGTCTGTTTTAGCAACATCAGCCATGTTTGAAAAGCAGATTGGTGAAATTTGCACAAACTTAACAGCCCACTATGCTTTCGCCAAATGCTGGGTCAAATTTAGTTGAGAAAGTTTTAGAAACAAGTTGTTAACAGGCTTTACCATTATAGTCAGGCGAACATATCTGATGGGTAATTTGTATCATTTTGCATAATTTGTATCATTTTACACAATTATGACAGTCCTTATTGCCAGAATACTTTTCTTCAATGTGGTTATTTCTACTGAGCAGTTTCGGGGAAGTAGTTTAAAGTTCCTACGAAGTGTCGAATTTTGAATTGCAGCGAACTTTAACGTTGAATGCATTGAGCATTAACATTTTATCGCATTTAAGCCAGAAACGTCTTTGTGACGGGTCACTTGGACTTTCTTCGTTCATCTCCCCCATTGTCAGTGTAAATTTCAAAGGGACTGAATTCCAACTCAGTGAAATTGACCGAAGTATCTTAACACAGTCCTTAAAAAAGTAAACATTTGAGCTACCAACTCTAACCGCTTGGTAGGAACCTATGTCCATTTATCATTTTGTCAAAGGGAAATTGTTACGCACTTGCATTCACATATTCCGAGCTGTCTCAACCTGATGAAAGGAATTATTTCTTTGGGAAAAATTAGGGACCGCTGCCTACGATTGGGCAGAATAAATTAACGCGTACACTTTAGAGCAGTCAGACTTTAAAGTGACGACCTTAGTCGAAATTCCTTAGTCTGAAAATTTCCTAGAAGAGGAAACTTAATCTCGACTCCGTGGAAAGCATAAAATGATTAGTGCTTTCCGCGTGAAACAAGAAAGGGACCAAGTGGTCGTCTTGTAAAAATACATGTTTTAGTGCTAGGACGCACAAGTTCTGAAAGAGAACAGCAATAAGGTACGCAATTTTAGTTTCATGTAATATTCTATTATTTGATTGTTTGTTTTATGCAAATGTGTTTGCTATGACTAGGTTTCCATATTATGTATCGTTTATTCAATTTCCTGGAAGGTGTTGATGTTAGAGTTATTATACAATTTATTTTATTCATTTTCATATAAAGTATTGATGCTAGAATTGTTATGCAATTTACCTTTTTAATTTTATAGTTATTAGTTCATTGGCAGAATTGACTGCATGCGATCCAAATGTTCATATGTGTAGAATTTCATAGGGTTATATGAAATAACTTCCTTTGTTTGTTAGGGCGATACAGATTAAGGTTAAGGATTGCCGTGAGTTACAATCTGTGAATTTCATGCAATAGTAATCGAACATGTAGTAGCATATGTAAAATAATACGGTAATATTCGATAGACGCTCACGTGGTAATTAAAGACTTGTCGCTGGAAGCGAGGTCTATGTCCTACCGTACTAGGTCAGAATTTATGCAGTGTGTGGATAGCAACATGCTCTGAATAACGTAAGTGAATTGTATGTAACTTTAGGGAGTGTGGTATACAGAATCATGGGGTAAGTTTGTCCTTTAAGGAACAGCTTTCTGAGAGAAAGACGAGACAGTCTGAAGACAGAAATCCGGGGAAAGAAAGAAGGACGAGGTCAGAATAAAAAAACAGGAAGTCCATGAAGGTGCAAAGCATAGAGCTCAGGAAGCAGGAACTATGAGACGTTGATATATGGACCAGACAGGAAGGTGATGTAAATCGGTCGTGGACATTGTGCTCTTTTCACTTCTCGTTATGATGATGATGATGATAAAATAAATCCAAATTGGACACACCTGTTAAATTCTATTGATGTAATCTAACTTGAATTGGAATTGCCGTTATTAAATTGTTTTAATTAAATTTGTTATTTTCTTGTCAAAGGGGGCTCGTGTTGCTTTATTTTTTCCCAGTATTCTCGCTCAGTTCCCTGTTGAAATTCCATTCTTCTTTCACTCCCGCCAGGCTATAATATCGAGGGAGGTCATCCTCTAGATAACGCCAGCCAAATCCAATTAACAATTAACCACCCCTCTTACTAAGAGGGCGATGTTACAGTTCCATTTTTTCATTAACGTCAGATATATTTGATGGAGTGGACTGGCATTTTATGTCATGCCCTTTATGTCACGATGCTCATGGTGAATTTGGAAACTTTTTTTGAGCTGTGCTTGTTAAGTCGTCTTATGTTTATCTATTTTTAGCAACGATGGACATTTTTGATTGCGGATCATGATGATCATATTTACAAACTTGAAAGCACCTTGTGGTATAATTTGGTTAAATTCAACTGAGCAGGTTTGTAGAAGTCGTTTAAATAGTTTAAGTACTGGCGTCTATATTTTACGGTGGATCGAGATCTTTTTGAACAAATTTGGAACACCATCACGCCAGGAATAGTTTTTGTCGAATGTTGGCAAACTCCGTTTAGTGTTTTTACGATTTGTTGTTTAAATGTTTTTAAGATTTTAATTAGCGAAGGCTGTAAATGTTGGCGGATCGGCATCACTGAACAAATGTAAAAATGCGTCATGCATTAGCCTTTCTTTCAAAGGAATATATTGAATAAAGGCCATTTCTGCCCCGGTTTTTATGTTGATAAAGGTTGAAAATGTCATTACTATTTATCTATATGCATTATTCCAGATACAAATCTCATTCTTCCATATTCATTATGCTTATATATTTGTTTTTCATACCAAAACATGACGTTAAACGTTGGCTGATATTGGATATTGAAGATAAAATTATCCATTTGAGCAGCTTCAAACTCGAAATAAAATGTAAATGCAGGCGTGCTTCTGAAATTTCCATCGATTTTTTGGTTGAGGCACTAAAAGGAGGATTCGGAAAAGAAAGTAAACAGATACTGAGCGATGTCAATAAAAATATATTGTTTTATTTTACGTTGCCAATTTTTCACAAAGAGATGATGTAACTAATAAGAAACTACGTATAAACAAATCATAATAAAAGGGGTAAACGTTTTTGTATTCCTTTCTGTTACGATACTTAACTTTGTAACTACAAGATATGCGTACTGTACTCATGACAGTACTGTAGTACATTGCCATACGCACAGATAAATAATACAAGAAGTAGTCAATTTTTAGACAAAAAGGTTACAACATGTGTCTATTTAAAAACAAATTCATATTCTGTTGAGCGGCTCTCGAGAAAAAATTGTAAGGAGCAACTGTGAAAGGACCGTGCATGCCAGACGAAGCACGAGAAAAGAAGGTTCATACCATAAGTTTACTTTACCTCATCGGCAAATGATTAAACAGAAAAGTCCAAACAAAACAAGCTGCCAATATCGATGTGTGTGTTTATATATATATATATATATATATATATATATATATATATATATATATATATATATATATATATATATATATATATATATATATACATACATACATACATACATACATACATACATACACACACATCTGGAAGCAATGCTTGCAACACCGAAGTTGCAGAAGACTTGGAACGTTGAATCCCTGCCACGGCAATGCTTGGATCACCGAAGTTGTTTGTAACAGACCTTGAACGTCGACACAGCTTCTTCCACGGTAAAACTAATAATAACTTAAGCTTCAGTGAAACGTTTTAATTCACATTTCGAACTATCAAAAAGTGTATTTTACAAGTTCATACCACGTGTCATTTTTTGAGAGTCTCTAACATGGTACAATCTGCTTCCAGATAAAGCAGCAAATAAACCAAAAATCAGTGGAATATTTTTACCTCAAAATTCAATGCTGTGTAAGGATACAAGCATTGTACACAGTCAAGAAATATAACGAAGATACCTATTCAAGTTTTCCTCATCCAGACGTTACACCAGAAAACCGCGACGAAAGAGACAGGAAAGGTCACAGGGCTTCCGGTTCAGACTATCAGAGATTACATATACTTATCTTTATGTACTTTTGTACAGAGATGCATTCGAAAGCAACTCTACTTCAGATAATAGCACCATTGAAATATGAAGTAGGGTTGTTAATGAATCGCTGAAAATGAGAATTGGACTGTATCGCCAACGCAGTATTTACACTGAACAAATGTTTTTTAAATAAACTCCATTCACTACAGTGAACGTGTTGAGACTCGCCAGCTGTTTCTTCGTGTGTCAACATATTTTATCAATTGTGTCAATAGACTCGCACTACACACTATTGATCATGTTGTATATGAAGATCACGATAATTACCTGCAAACATGCGAAGATGTTGACTTGAATCAATTAATTTTTTTAGAAGACTGATTTCCATACTTATTATCACACCTGTACCAAAAGAACAGCATGTTCAGCAGGAGTCCAGTTCCACTCTTGAATTATTTTGGTGCATTTCCTTAAATTCACCTTTTTAAAACCAAGCCCTTTCCTTATTCGCACAAACAATTGATTCAACAAATGAAGTAAACAAGAAAAACACATCAATATAACAGCAAACGAGAATGTAATTTTATAAATAGAGATTTAGCATATGTTCCATTTTAATAGGTGGTAATAAAATATCGGTAATAAATAAACAAAATACTATACGTACACACACACACACAGACAGATATATATATATATATATATATATATATATATATATATATATATATATATATATATATATATATATAAAATGAATTTGCATGTACATGCTTACTTACACACACACACACACATCCACAGAGAGAGAGAGAGTATTATTGATCCTGGACAACGAGATCGATAATACCGAACTTGTTTTGAATGGAAGAATAATGAGTTGTGAGATTAACAGATCGCCAGGAAAGAGATCAATATGGTGTCATCTGTTTAAAGTGTAAAAGATCACACTAGAATAGACATCTGTTACTAAAGAACCTTTTTTTGACAGATCAAATATATCTTCCTTGCGGAAAACATCTTTTTTTTTACTTCGCTCTAAAATGACGAAATGGTCAAAACGTATCATAGGTACATGTCTCGAGAGAAACGAGGAGAGTCAGATGGAATGATGGAGAAAGTGAACGAGATGCGACTACAGTAACTTATTTAAGCACGATACGGACATGATTAAAAAGTTACAAAGCAATATATAGGTTGGAACAGATATTTATTGTTATCACTTATTATATCGGCATTGAAATTAAACAAATTGAATACAAGCACTTATGTAACACATACAAAAAATATAAAATATTCGATTATTCCCCTCGATTGCTCTCTATTCTAAAATATATCACAACTGTTTTCTGAGAATGGATCGTCTGGAACAGTACACATACGAGAGACATAGCTCTCAGTGCAAACCTTAAGTACAAAATATGTATGTACGTTTGTCTGTATGTACGTAATAAAATAGGTAAGTCTTACAAGAACTCTAAGAAAATCAGAGGAATGCAGACCCGTTTCAAACAATGGAATTCGAAAAACTATGAAAATATAAATATTAAATAGAATGATACTGTTGAAATGCTTATGATCGGGCCTAAACTAAACGTTACAAACTTTGAGCAAACATATAAGGTGATAATTCTGCCAAAGCAAATGTCTGTAATTCTTTACTGATCGATATCAGTAAAGACTGGGACAACTTGTCAAATTTCAGTACTGTAACAGAGGTAAATGCTGATGTTTAAAAGAAAAATTCCAATTAGGTTATCACTTTAAACCTCAGACACGACTCATGCAACAAAAATGGAATATAGTTCTACACCACGTACAACAAGTGTAAAAATAGATGACAACATCAAAATAATTTGTCATTTAAAGCACAATTTTCGCCATGAGCACTTGTCAATAAAACCACAGTCTACATGATCAACTCTTTAACAATAGCGTCACTACACTAATTTTCACCCATCAAAAGGGATTTCAATCTTACTGCCATCTGATATGACGTCATTATTAAGGGACATAGCGTCACCTTTATGTTAACTCGATGTGTACTCTCTCCAGTCTTTACTTCTTTTTGACAAAAAGCATAGCAGCCTAGGGCAGACTGTCCTCATTGCGCATGTCCAAAAATATTCCATTCTCTTAACAAAGTGTGCGTCGTCGACTAGACAAAAATGCACTCCAAAATGTCCTAGCGATGTATAAAATCAAGTCATCTTTCAACAAGAATTGGAGTAAAAACATTTCCTTCCGTCACGACATTCAAGCCTCTCTCCTTTGGGCAGATTAAAGAACTGTACTGCCACGATTCAAACAATCAGCAGACAATTGCTGGGCACAACTCGGAACTGTGGCACAGTCCGTACAAAATGGAGAATGTGGACAAAGTCACTTATTCTTTGGTTCGTGGCGTTTCATATGCAGAGCTAAATGGTCGGAACGAGCAAAGCAACGCTCACAAACTTTACACTTAAAGGGTTTGGCGCCGGTATGTTTTCGTATATGTCGGGTGAGTTCGTCTGATCTTGCAAATCGCCACTGACAGCTCTGGAAATGGCACTTGTATGGTTTTTCACCTGTAAAAGACAAAGATAAAAATACAATGTTGTACTGTACACTTATCAAGGATATACCGCCTAAGCATACAATTAGTTGTTTAGCATTTAGAGTCTTGCTGTTAACATGTTCAAAAAGGTAATTATTACCCATTTTCTTCACAAATTATTTACTTTTTTGAAAATCAAATCAAAACATCAAAATGAATCTTCTTTTGGTTCATTTTTTTAATTAATGACGACAAATTACTTGTTTAGCTTTCAAGAATGTTCGCTCAGCATCCGTTCATAAGACGGTATTCTAGCCAATTCCCTTATTCTGCACACAAATAATGAATGAATAAGTGTCGATGTTAAATAAACTGAAGTACGAACCTGTATGAATTCTCTGGTGTGCTTTTAGATGGGAACTCTTTGTGTAAGCTTTTCTGCAACCTGTGAATAAACAAATAAAAATAGCGTTCATGAAATTAATTTTATTAGCGCATTAACAGTATGCAAGAACGTTGTTCAGATAATATAGACACAACACAGTGACACTGCTAGAATCATCGGACTCGATCATAATTGTGTTACTAAAAATAGACTTATCAGCGAGAGACCTTCACGATTTTTCTGCGATGCCATGCAGACTGCTTTTCAAATTTGGATACTTCCTGGTACTCCAAGGTCAGAATGTAGAAAAAGCAGCAGATGTCCAGTGAGATATGCTAATCTTATCATGTTTCAAGTCATTGCCCTAGATGATTAATTTGAGGTTACATGAATATATAGAATAGCAAATATAGCAACAGATGCTTTGAACACGAATTTCATAAACCTTATTGTCTTGTTGAGAATATTAAAGACATGGTTATATAACAATGTTTAAGTCAGAATGTAACTGACATGAACTTTTACCTGGAAATTCACAAAAGTGTATCCTTCTCTTCTCCAAATCTGGATTGTTTTTTCTGTTGTACTTGATAGTGGAACATCCTGGGTGGGTCAATGGTAGCCTCTTCGAATGATTTGATGAACCCTGTTGAACTGTCGGCACAGTCAAGACACGACTGAGGGGGATAAGGCCGGTCCCTGGGACACACATTCTCTGGGGCACATTGGCATGACTTTGGCCCGGGTAAGGAGGTGGTGGAGTTCTTCTTAGATGTAGCTCTTGGCTGGGACTACCTGGCTGTGAGTTTGGTGGCGTTGGAAGCAAGACCGGGACTGTATGTGGTGGGGTAGGGGCTGACGTATACTGTTGTGTCGTAGCGGGAATATGCGACTTCACTACTCCTCCTGAACTGTATTGGGTCACATAATTAACGACCGAAGCCGTTGTAGTTGAGTTAAGTGTAAACTGGGGCACTGGAATGGATAAAGTTTTTGGTCTGCATGACTGATCTGAATTGATAGTAGTTTTGTCCATCATACAGCTGGAAGGCTGATGTTCCATCTTCACTATAATATTCGAATCAACCTTAGAGTTCCTACCAAAACCTTGAAATTGGCAGGACGATTTTTCATCTTCATTTTCCAGTTTAACTATTGTCTCCAAACTGGATCTAGTTCTATCATTGTCATCAATGTCGTTTTTTTCGCTTTTCTCCTCATCAATTATGTCCATACTGGCCCTGATGTCCTCCCACAACGAATCAGAAACCTTCTGACTTTGAGCTCTCAAAAAGACATCATCGTTCTTTGATATGGGCAACTGATCATAAGCCACAACGGTTCCATCAAGGTCGAAACCATTGTCTAACTTGGAAGACAATAGCCCTTGTTTGGCTTTCTCGATGCTGCTCTCCTTGCCTGTCTCGCTTCCTTCGGTAAGAACCTCTTCCACAATCGAAACGCTTTCTCTTCTACTGACTCCCCCAACCGCTCGCTGCAGAATCTGTTGCTTAGTGGCATTCAGAAGCCCCGTCTTGAGAAGAGATATGTCATGGTTTCGGAATACCCCCGCTGCGATCATCTGCTTGGCAGTCTGAAGCTCCAGAGTGCTCTTCGTGTCGTCGAAGAACTCGTCAACAAAAGCCGCACTCTCACGGCGCGACTTCGAAACTTCATTGGAGTCGAGGTAGAAAAATTTCTCTAAGTCTTTAACCTGTAAGTAGACATATTCCGTTAAGATACGTCAAAATTCGAAACTAAATTGATGATTATTATAAAAGAATAAATGCTTAGTGTAACATTTTACATACACTGTATGTATGTATGCAAGTATGTATGTATGTATGTATGTATGTATGTATGTATGTATGTAATCATTTACTCTTTCAATGTCTATATCCTGATGATAAAACATGCAATCGAACATGTTTCTTCATGCAGCTGTTTCTCTTTTGTGTACGTTAGTTGCAGACAGTACCATATGGCGTAACGTGCAAATGTACAGATTGACTATATACATACAACCTGGGAGGGTTCTTTTCAGAGCTGCCAATCATTTCTCTGCTGATCATGTGACAAGATACGTCACACCTAACGAGTAAACAAGTGGCGGACGTGACTAACTGTACTGCGTACTTCGACAGTTATTTCGTCTATGATTTTATAGCCCCACAGAAATGATAGCATGCACGAATGTGATATTAAGTGATATAGTGCGACTAATTTTAAATGACTGGTTCTGTATCGTTGTTTCTATATATTATCCTTTTCTCTAAGTAATGTCGCCATGTCTACGTCCAACTTCTGAAACTTGTAAAAGTATGGGAAATTAACTCAAACGATACGATTAGTTAACAAACTCTAAAGATTTATTGCAATGCTGACTTGTCTGAAATAATGGCATGGTGTTTATAAGAAACAAAACGTGCCCATATACATGCACATATTTGACATAAAATCGGTTGCCTGAATAAAAAGAGTCTTTAATCGCCTGTGGCAAAGTATTGCATAAGAAGACAGCCAGACATTAGCTTATTTGAACAAGAAGGGTAACAACGCCTCCGTGCAAGTCCTTGCAAACAAGCGCTTAGCGGTTTATCGACCGCCATGGCGGGCAATAATTTCTTGTGAATGAACAAATAGTAAATTGCCACCTACTCGGTCTTCCGAGGGTTCATGCAGTGCTGAGCCTTGAATGTCAGCCAATCAGATTTGAATATTGGCCAATCTGCTAACTGGTGTGGAAATCTTTTCAGCGCAGGTGAGCGAATAAACACATTCCAGCCATTGATTACAACCATATGGAATTTAAATCAGATTCTTTGAAACATCTACTTACTCCTTCACACTCGAATCAAGCATGCCACGTTTGAATTTAGAAGAAAAATATGGCCAATAAGTATAGAGTCATGGATGAGAGAAAATAAACACGTATTCAACAAACCGCCGTATATGTGTGATCTATACCAACATTATCCTCTTCATACTTTAAAAAGCCGCTTTCATCTCTGTAGGGTAACGTTATAAGTACCCTGCAAGGGGCACTCTTCTCGCGGACAGGATTAGATACCCCTCGTTTTTGATCCCAGTTTGTGGATTTAGACAAATTCGAAAGTGGTTTTTTTGTTCCATTTTTTTAAAATGTGGACCTCTACTTGAAAACACAACACGTCTTTTCTCTTTTCTTCACCAAAAGGCCACATACTTGTCAGAATGTAAGCAAAATAATGCAACATATAGACAGCCAAATTTCATATCCACAAATGTCATGTGTGTAATCTCGCTCTTTCTTTCTTTCAGATATATATATATATATATATATATATATATATATATATATATATATATATATATATATATATATATATATATATATTTCAGCTCTCAAAGGTAACGATAGAAAGTTACCGTGACGATAGGAAGGAAATAAATCGAGTGAAATTGATAAAGTCTTAAAAATTAAGACTGCATTCTTTTCTCTCTTTTATCTAAATTCCACATTTTGGAGATCAACAAAATATTTTATCAATAGCCGATTTATCTCGTATCATTTACACATTATCAATTCAAATGTTCCTCCTTTGTAATTAAATAAATTTTTTGGGGGACAAATCATAACAAAACAGTCAAGCGATTACTTACATTCCAAGGTGCTGCAAATGTAGGCAAGTTGGGCGCCTCAGTTGGCGGCAGGAAACAATCGTCGGTGTCGGGTACGATTTGGTCATCGAATACTTCACTTTCCATAGGCACATAACATGAAGTATCAGCCATCCCAATTACAGTGGGATTAAATTGTAGCTATCCGATTAAAGTCCTTTTTCAATTGAAAGTAGCCAGTATAATCCAAAAGGTAACGATTAAGATCCTTGTTTGTAGTCGGGCTGAACGTGGTATGTCTACTGTTTCGAACCAGTTTCGTGAATGAATGAGGCGAGACGATCAAAGGCTTTATCAACGGCAGCCTTATTGATATGCATACCGGAACAAAATTAGTAACAGAGGGCGGAGTTAAAGTACGTAATGCGCAAACATATGTAACTCCGCCTTCTTTGACAGTTGCCCAGAGTGCGTAGCCCCATAGCTAACAGTTTTAACTAAGGAATCTTGATGTTTAGACACAGATATACGCTCTACAGACAACATGCAAATATTAAACTTATAAGAAAGTTTAAACGTTTAGGTTTTATTCAAGTAATGAAACAGAAGAAGCACACAAAAATGAATAAAATACGTATACATATAAAAATCTTGTTTTTCCATTCATAAAATTCTGACGTCATCGTCTAAACGTCATTGGAGTTCAAAGGTTAGTGTTCTAGATCGAAATTTTATCATGTTCATAACCAGTATTAAGTAATGGCTAGTTCAGTGCTTTTGTCGTAAAAATTAATAGATTTCTGAAATTTCTGGTGGCATTTAAAAACCACAAACTCGTTGAAACGTAAGGACAGCATAGGAAAAGAAAGGGCCTATTTCCCTGACCTCTATTTCATCATTGGGGTTCAAGATAGGGATGTTTTGCTCAACATTTTTAGCAATTGTAGGTATGTAGAGATCTAAATAAAAATTTTGTTTACATATAAAACATTTATTTTAGGATATATAAACGTCAGAGATGATACTGTTCACTATTACATTTTAGCGATATTAACTTATTTGCTGCTAAACATAACCGAGACGGGTATATACATTCCAAAATAGGCAGCGTGAAACATTGTTGTTTAACACATTTGGCCTCTTTGGAGCAAAGTGCGTTAAACGTTTCGCAAGAGAGATTTTAATGGCTTTTTGACGACCATTGCGCGTAAATAAAGTCGGCGAGTAAAAGTAGAAGCGTAAACATCATAAATTAGTTGACATAAACAAAACTTTTTATACATGTGTTCCCTTATATTTGCGATATACCAAGGCTTGTTCACGTGTAAACGATTTTTTTCACACACTACTTCAATTCAGCTAGATTTAGAAGTATGTAATTATACTCTCCCAGTATGAAATCGTACAGAGAGAGAGAGAGAGAGAGAGAGAGAGAGATTAAAACTATAAACTGCATGTTGATTCATTTAGTATGTTTGGGTGTAACAAACAAAACTTATAATGCGGTATTTACTATGTTTACGTATGTTAGCAGTATATTATGTTGATTTCATGATGCCTTGTCATTCTGGTGACATATATTGTGACTGACTTTACAATAAAGTCAAAATTAACGTTGTATATGCCGACTTAACACCAATCACTAAGATGAATAAACAGTTAGAGGTATAAATATAAATCAGATATATCTATATCAGTCAGTCCGCACTATATTTCGTGCACAAGTTAACTTTTACTCATAAAAAAAAAAATCATAGAGGGTTTCTTTCACTTTCATCAGTCGTCTTTAGACCAGCTTATGGTATGTTTAATACCAATCACTCGTGTATCATCTTTCAGATACATGTTGAAAAACTTTTTTCCATTTTTGTCTGCATTCAGAAAATATCCTTTTTTTAAATTCCATCCAAATACGTTTCTTTTATTTTCACATGAATACTGGATTTCAGATGTCAGTCAGTTAACTACATAAATCAAGTTTAATGTTTCAAAAGAATATTTAAATTTGAATCTTTCGCCTAGATCAAGGACACATTGATGGATAAAACAGTGTAGATCAAGGATATATTGATGAATAAAACAGTCTAGATCAAGGATACATTGATGAATAAAACAGTCTAGATCAAGGATACATTGATGAATAAAACAACCTAGATCAAGGATACATTGATGAATAAAACAGTCTAGATCAAGGATACATTGATGGATAAAACAACCTAGATCAAGGATACATTGATGAATAAAACAGTCTAGATCAAGGATACATTGATGGATAAAACAACCTAGATCAAGAATACATTGATGGATAAAACAGCCTAGATCAAGGACACATTGATGGATAAAACAGTCTAGATCAAGGATACATTGATGAATAAAACAGTCTAGATCAAGAATACATTGATGGATAAAACAGCCTAGATCAAGGATACACTGATGAATAAAACAGTCTAGATCAAGGATACATTGACTGATTAAAACAGTCTAGATCAAGGATATATTGATTGATTAAAACAGTCTAGATCAAGGATGAATCAATGAATAAAACGAAGAAACACAATTTATATACTTTATATATCAATGCATGGATAGATCATGAAACATAACGAGAGAGAGAGAGAGAGAGAGAGAGAGAGAGACTATGTCAAAAGGCGTCAATGCAAGGTATATCATTGGACTCAACATTGTTTCGATACCAAATATGGGGAAGCCAAACCGAATGGTAAAAAACTGGTCAGTTTAAGATATCAATTGAAGGGAACTAACTAGATAAACTTAATGAAAAGCGCAAGCAAGGATTATTTTCCGTTCACAAGGCTGTGGTATTTACCTCCCTTTCTGATTCAACGTTGTTCTTCAACACATATTTATATTACGTTGACCCTAACAAGTCAATACAACAGGCAACGTAAAGGGACCATGTGTCTGGAACGTTTTTGTTATATTCTTGACATCTATATATGTTCCCCCAGCTGATCGGCGTAATGATCATATCCAAAATTGTATAGTAAAACGCCAGATAGCAAAAGCGTTCACTTAGAGGCAATGGTGCAGAGCGGACAAGAAAGTTGTTCCAGAACCGGGCGAGAACCCTGTTCTCGGACTGAAAACTTACAGCAGGCGTAGACAGTAACAAAGATGGCGGAGCATGAAAAGCCTTGAGGTCTCACTGGACAGTTTATCAGGTGAATTTTCATTCGACAATGACCAATTACAGAAAAATGAGAATAATTTTACACTGAAGATACAAATAAAAACAAACTAATGATTTTTGTAGAAAGCATACATGTGAGATTTTAATTACAGTAATCAGGTTAATTCCTGATGCAACTGGTGGTTTTTTATACTGAACCAACACTGCCACCAACCCCTAAATTTTACATTCATTTTTGACAAAAAATAGCTATTTTGAATATTTTTGTGTGACAAGGCTAAAAGAACCAGTATGTGCCTTATGCATGAATAAAGTTCACTAGTACCATAACAAATTAGCATACTTTTCATCACCCTCAACCATCTAGATTTTTAGATATTTACCTCTGTAGCATAAATACGTAAACCGAGTCGGCAGCTCATTTGCAGCCCAAGTTACGCATTTGATCTCCAATGCTCATCTAACTGTGACAGGCAGTCACCATCAAGCCAACCTATTTCCAAGCCTAACTCAAAGTAAATCTAAACCACATTATAGATTTAGCTTATGTGTGAATTTATAAATGCTAGGCTTGTAATAATTAGGTTCATGCCGTCTACTTTAAAAATTAGGCGGGTGTCAAAATACGAAACTATCCAGTGAGACCTGATGGTTTTTGTTCTGATATCATCTCTACTTGTTTGGACGAACCTGCTCAGGGCAAACGAGATCATACGAGAACCTGGTGTACTTTGTGTTTTGGGCGAAATCCCAGAACAGTCCCCCCAAAGACGAACTTGGACATTTGGTAAAGTTTTAAAAAAATTTAAAAAAAATTAAAAAAAATAAAGCTTCAACCAAAAAGACATAATCACAGGACAAATCATTACCACCTTTAAGGGTAGATTAACAAGATAGCAACACAGTTCAAATGGTTGAAGTCAAGATCTCAAGTGTTTTGTAGTCATCATAAATAGCCGAATTATCTACTTGTAGAAAGGATGGACTGACTGTGCTCCCTGTCTTCCATGCAACAACTGACTGAGTCATATATTGTGTACTTGTGACGAGGAACCTGAAACGGCATTCCATTGTTTCTTATAGTGTAAGCGATATGAATTCCATTGTAAAATAAAAGAAATTTAAAACTGACTATTAAATATCACTTTATGTGTCAGAGGATTTGCTTCTTTGTGGTTCGTAACTTTCACCAACCGACAATCAATACACTTTTTTTACCCTGTGTATTCGTTAGCTTTCTCTCTCTCTCTCTCTCTCTCTCTCACACACACACACACACACACATGCGCGCGTGCGCAGAGGGTTAGAAAAAGAAGGATTATGAAAACATATTTTATTTGCCTCTCTATATATTGTTATTTATATTTGATTTAATTTAATTTATATTTGAGTTAATTTAATTGTTTCTTTGTTAGTTTTAATTTTTTATATTCCATTACATGCTACTTTATTGTAATTTTATTTACAGGATTTTAAATTTTCCAAACATTCAGTTTGACCTGTCTGTTTTTCGTAAACAGCCTATAATAGAAACGTTGTATCTAATGCTGACCTATTTCCTGACCTTGAATCAGAATCAGTAAGAGCTGAAGTATACAACTTTCTTTTTAAAAAAATTAAATTCTTTCTTAGTGTAAGATTCATAAAGTGAATCGAGGTCATACTGGGAGTACGTGATGTAAAGCATGTAAAAAGCTTCTATGTTGTTCTAGAAGGGTGATCGTGTGACCCTCATACGGGAATCTGTTTTGCGTCTTAATTTAGTGTATACTTTTTTTTTTCTAAAAAGAATTTGGGCAGTCGGGATTTGACCAATGGACACTTAAAGGTGTTTTGTTGTGATCAGTGTGAGTTGAATTTTTAATTTTTCTTCAAATTATTTGGATTCCAAGAGATCAGTTTCCCCTGGAAATACTTGTGCTCTAAATTAATTCTTAGACAAAGACAGCTATATAAATTTGCACAGAATTCAAACACTGAAATATTCTTTTCTGTGATTCAACAAAAAAACAGTTGACACATCAGTACGACACTGAACACAGCATAAGTCATCGCCTCTCATTTTGGATTTCATCGGGATACGAACTCAGTTTCATTAGGACATTTTATTACTAGGACTTCTATTTTTGAACTCTTGGATAATTCTTGGATTATTTCTGGATTTGATTCGTAAAACAGTAGTTCTTTTTCTCATTTTGACCTTGTTTTTCTAGGGAAATACATTATTTGTTAAATTTTACAAAGATTGTTATCTTAACACTTTTCTTGTTACATTTTGTAAGATCCTAAACGTAACAATATGTCAGTCATGTCTCCCACAATCTAGAAGAACAATATTTTTCTTTCATGTTCTACCTAGTCCTCTGGAACGAAAGTCTGTCGTTATAAACACTGTAATAGGGCTTACGGGTGAGCAAGTGTTCCATGAGAACACAGTATTTTACACGCGCTGACAAAGTGTAGGCCGGCAATAGGACGATTTGAAGCACCATGAAAAACAGCCATATTGTATGGAAAATGATTATTAACTAAACGCTTGTAGATATTCCACTTAAGAAAGATCATGCTTATCTGCTTACTATTTCAGCGTGATTGATGCTGTATTTATTTACATATATTTTAAAGGCTAGTTTGGCAATGTAGTCTAGGTGGGTAGGGGTGCAATATAATCATTGATCAATTTTTTCGTTGCCGCTTAAAATATTGTTACAAATCATACCTTGTCTAAAAGAACGAATGTTAATCATCCGTCAACCATAGTGGCATGCTTGTTTACTTGTAGATCCAAAGTAAATCCAGACCAAATCATCCTCAATCCAATATTAGAAAAATCAGTGCGTCACCATTTCCTAAGTCAAAGTTACGTGAGGGGCCCCGAGTGGCCGAGTGGTCTAACGCGCTTTCCGTTACAAATCACTGCCATCTCACCTCTGTCTGCGTGGGTTCGAGACTAGGATTCGGCCAATGTGGGTATGTGAGAAAGCTTGCCAGTAGCTTCTCGTGGGTCGGTGGTTCTTACCGGGGTTTTCCCGGGTTCTTCCTCCACCATTAATACTGGTCACCATGTATAGCCTATCATGTGCTGAAAAATGGCATTAAACTCCACAACAACAACAACAACAACAACAACAACAAAGTTGTGTCCTATTCTGCGGAATTGTCTCCCTTTGCTATTTGCATGTAAACAAGTTCACAAATATACATCAAAAGCAAATTTTATAAGGTTTTAATTTCAGCAATATATCCATAGATTTTGTAAATAAATAATAACCGTGATGTTTTATTATTGTTTAAATAAAACATAGAATTTAAATACTAAGGGACTATCCAATTCAGCAGCATATGACGATGAGTGCTTTCTCGCCTGGCGACGTAGTCCGCGACCTTGCGTTTTCGCGTACTAATGCAATGATTCCAAGATGGCTAAAGTTGGTATTGGCACACCATAGTGGTTCCAACACTTAATTACTATGAAATTCTCACGTACATTATATTCAAGTGTATATGAGGGCCATGAAAATACCGTTTTCACGCAGATATACATCGTCGAGTGGAACAAAATCACTATCGATGTAAGCATCCCCTGTTAGCCGGACCAACACCCCGTCTGCAAATTCCTCAACCTCATGACCACGTTCAGAATCAATCACTTCTATGTAATAATAAATTTTAAGTACCCGTCCAGAAAGATGCTGAGTCCTTCGAACTGAATTTTCATATTGAGCGACCCACGGCCCTGTTTACTTAATTGCGAGAGATTCTGCAACACAACCATGGTTGTCCTGTGATATGTTCAGACCATCATGTCACTTGTCAATTTCTACTATTGTTATTTTACCCTACCCCCATTTAGTTCCGGTGAAGATGAATAAGAATGTTCCAGACTTGCGCACTTTTAAGCCAGGTTTATGCGTATTAGAAACATCCTCGACGACATCGAAAACAAGTCGGCCATTTACTACGCTTCATATTCACATGTGTTCCATGAACTTACTACGTGCCTGGCAATTTCAAAACA
Source organism: Sinohyriopsis cumingii (assembly GCA_028554795.2). Classification (NCBI taxonomy): domain Eukaryota; kingdom Metazoa; phylum Mollusca; class Bivalvia; order Unionida; family Unionidae; genus Sinohyriopsis; species Sinohyriopsis cumingii. Next base: position 163,566,642 of record CM068829.1, read on the forward strand.
ATATTTAGGACGTCCAAGTTAGACTTTTAAGTTTTCCAGTTTGATCGTGGAAAATCACAAGCTCTCCCGGATCTACGCCAACAACACCCCAGATGTTAAATTCTCTAAGATCCGTTTTGGTGCAAACCTGGCAAGATCCACATCCGGGCAGCGTCGGGTCCTTGCGCTGTAACATCCGCAAATGTTAAGGACATTTCATATAGTAGGAAACTTACTAAATGACAAGAGAAAATAAGAAAGCGCGTAAGGTGTTGTCGAACACTCAAGTGCATTCATTTCTTTAAGAACAAGATGTCCATATATGGTGCCGACCAGCAGAGTTTGCAACAGCAGCGTTGAATAAAACAGTGGTTGTTGTCCAGCACCCGAGGTTAAAGAATTAACAACTTCACTAAGTGGTGCAAGCCCGTAGGAGTCAAAATTAAATAATGTCAATGCGTTATCACGTATATGACCCAGTAATTCCCCTATCCTGTTGTTCAATCGAGGTTAACGAAGCCGGTTTACCTCGTACGGGGGATCATCGATGCAACTTCATCATGCATAACGACACCTCGTAAACGTTTGACTGATTTTGATATTGCAAATAAATTAAAATTTAGCAATGAACCCAATGCGGTAGTCGACCATGCCATTTGCGGGTCAACCTCCGCCTGAGGGTATTCTGCTAGTCGTTCTGGGTAGTCGAAGACATTTTCCTTTTTAATTCGTCCTCCGACCGCAGAGAAACTTCCGACACTCCTGGCTTGTCAAAATTCATCGTGCTACAGGTTTGATTGTTAGCCCGAGTTTCATCTTAAAACTCCACGAACACGTGTTTTGGTGATCTTATGCCATGTTGGGTACTTAATTGCCGTTTAAACTGTCCCTGAAGGAATTGTTCTACTCTCGAGTCGTTGGTAACCTCGAGAAACGACAGCGTTGACGCGGTTCCAGACTGCATAAAAGGTAACAAACGCGGTAACAAATGCGTTTCTGGAGTCAGTGAATGATTAGGGTAGGCGTCCGCAATGCTAATGTTGACAATACAGCTTGACCAGCAGCCACGCAAGAAAAAAAAAAAACTTTTGAACACCTCTGCAAAACCCAAATATGTGATCTGAGGGTAATCGCACACAAATCGATTCTGTACAAAAGCTAAGGTTGAAATGGGTTTGTATTTTATATATGGGAACCGGTAACAAAAGGTACGACAGGCATACCAGCGGGTTGCGGGTTTAGGAAAGCGACCCGGGCAAGTTGATGATGAATATATAAAATCTGATCTGCATATTCGTTCGAGTCCTTATGAGTCCTTACGAAGCATCACAAACAGGCTAGCCGGCCTCCCAAAATTATTGCAATATCAAACGAGTCCAATATTTTGTCGTGGCCGTGTCAACTTTGTCGAGAATAGCTTCGATGGATTGACGCAGTGTGTCGAAGAACGACATGACACCGTTGTAAACAAATGCAACTTTAGCATCGTCGGGATAAGGTACATTTTGGCCCGTATCAGTTTTCCCTCTTTGATGACTTCTGGTACGATGTTGCCCGCGCGAATATATCCCATGAGTGTTCCCTACCAATCATCAGGATCGCGAGGGTCACACACTTTCGGGCTCGGATTCAAATGAGTGTCCTGGTAACTGTTCGCGTGAGGTGAAGTTGGAGGTGCATATGCACGTCTTTGTTGTAGTTGATGTTGCTCTTTTCTTCTTTGATCTTGGACTCTCGAGGTGCAGGTAAAGTTTTGCTTGGGGTGCAGGTGGAAATACTGATACCCGTCTTCTTTGATCGTTTTGGGAAATTTTGCCCGTAAAAGTAGAAGTAAATATTCGCGTGGGGATGCAGGTCTTTGTTGTTCAATTTCTGTCTGTTTTCTCCTTTGCATGAACTAGTGTATAGAAAATTGTATTGGTGAAGGTTCCAGGTTAATACTTCGGTTCGGGTTCGGATTTGCAATGTGCGCGCTTGCCGCCTGGGACCTAGTTTTATGGTTTTTCCATATTCTTTTCGTCTCATTAAATCTTCAAACTTTGCCTTGCCTTCATTAACGTTTTAACCATGAAATGCATAAAATATTTCACGACACTGTATCCACGGCTCGTGCACGGCGTGTTTAAATGTTTAAACTGGAGTTGGGTACCACGAAAAATGTTGTGCCACGATAATATACCGGTACATCTGAACATACAGCGATACGCACCACGGAATACAGCAATTATATTAGAGACCAACAATGTCATATTCTGTGGCCAGAAATTTTTATTGGAGGATGGGTGGGTGCACAATTCCGACTCTCAAAAGGCTGGGAAAATATATCTTGCTCTAATTTATAGCCAAATAACACCGTATTATATCCATTATATTATTTAACAAATCATTTATCTTCAGCCTAAAGAAAAGAAAATATCTCTGCTGCATAGATAGTAGATAGTCGCTTACCCATTCACCCCAAAAAATAAATGATCAGTAGGCCTATTTATAGCAGATGAATTTGATATGAGGATGCTAATTGTGCTAAAAAAGTAGTCGTCTGAAAACAGTACCTAAGGTGATTTAACTTCCGTTATAGCTGACACCCTGTGAAAAGCATTGTGCTACCATTAGAAATCTTGTTGATAACAATAGAAAAAGTTGACACTGAAGCCAACAACTTACTAGCTATACTGTTGATATAGCCAGGGAATCTTTGAGTTAGATGCAAGATATTATCAGAGAGGGACAGTAAACATAAAATATTCTGACTCAACAAACAAAAACATATTTTTCGTGGACTTGAGAAATTACGTAAAATTCAGACGGAAAACAACTGTTCTACTGAAAATCTTCGGATGGTTCTCGGTCTTACATAGAAATAAAGGTACCTAACTCATTAATATACGCAAGTAATAATTTAAAAAAAGGATATTGTTTTTCAATTGATCTTTTTTAAAATCTGAAATTTTTCCAGAAGTTGACAGTGGTCTAAATATTTCTCACAACATTGCCTCTAGCCGCCATGCTGGCATAGGTATCATGTCTGGGTAAAGGTTCATAAACATATGTATATTTAGGGTTTTCAAAAATTAATTTACGACAAATGCAACTGTTTTGTAGAAGAAAATAATCATTTGTGGAATTATTTTGTGGCGAAAACATGCTTTTGATATCATTAAATTTGCAACAAGATTGCTCGAGAAATTTCGTCCATTCCTTACTGACGGAAACTACCCATGTACCGGTACAGTAAAAACGTACTGTGCTGTGTACAAACGGGAATAAAATACCAACTCAGTCCATACATTATTTACACTCGATGATTTGTTGACCACGAATTGTTCACATGGGGGTTGGGGTTCATCATTGACTTGTCCATGGGTGTTGATGGTGGTCGTTGAGTACTCAAGTCTCAAGTGCCGCTTTGACGTAGTCGTCAAGTAAACGAATATATATATATATATGTATGTATGTATGTATGTATGTATGTATGTATGTATGTATGTATGTATGTATGTATGTATAAGCTATAATCTACTATAGTCTTGGAAATATTACTGCGGCCATGTGTTTTGATGTATAAAGACAGACGCAGGCTGGTGTTAAACTCTTACACAATGTTACCGTGACCCGACAGAGACCGGAAACTTGAGTTGGCGAAGGCAACCGTTCGCATCATTTGACAAAGGCTTACCGTATCACACCTACGTGTTACAGCATAGTCCTAAGGTCAGAGTGAAGCCCGCGGGGTGAACGAGGTGTGTTCTTATCAGTACCTACGTTGACAGACGGGGAGAGGGACATTGTCCGCTAAGCTTGATTGGATCGGTTCACAGCGATATAAAATCGGAATTTAGATAAAGGGTGTGATCAGGGACGTCATTTGGGGTGGGCGGGGGAGGGGCAGGGGGCATTGCACACACACACACACACACACATACACACTCACACATTTGCATGTGCTGTAAAATGTAAAATTGCTGTTGCCTATATACTAAAGCCCGTCAAGTTTTGACCCACCCACCCCGAAAAAAGTTTAAATGACGTACTCGGTGTGATTACAATGCAACCCGAATTATAACTTTCATAACTCGTAAACGAAGTTAGTTTCGCCTGGAAAGTTTGCTAAACGGGTTACTCCGAGAGAGCCACTCGTAATTTGGCGGTAAAACTTAGAGGTAGATTCTAAGGAAAGACAAAGCTTCGAAAAGGTCAGTAAGTTATTTTCTCGGATTTTGCAGAATATTACGGCATCACAATTGTAATTATTTGTAGTATGTACACTTAATTACTAGAATCGTTTAGGATGTAGAATTACTTTTCTAGTATTTCATTTACATGCATATTTGACAAATGGGATTGGGTTTACGCAGAGAATTATGTAGATTATTAGCTAATGGTCAAAATTAATTTTGTAATTCGCTGTTAGGTAAACTAGTGCATTTATTATTGTGTTATGTTAGAATTTATACATGCTTGAATTGTCAATTTGGAAAATGGTTGAAGTATGTAAGATATGTTACTATAGATATATGCTTGTATATGTTCAATATGTGTGTGCTTTGTATGAGTGTAAGGTAAAGAAATGCGTCTAGTTGTTGTGATATTGTTTAGTATAACAGGATTAGGAATATGAATTGATGTGACAAATTTATTGATGTATGTATAAGAAGCAATTTATACCGTGCTGTATTATGACGTTTGTTTTACCATACAAGAACGTATAGGTATCTCGATGTGAACGAATGCGTGACCGAAGCAATTTAATAGCCGTTATCTGTTGATAGGCTATGTGTAGTGTGAGATGAGACGGAGAGGAATAAAGGGAAAAGATTGTACCGTCCTTGTACCGTCCTTGTGTTTTCACAGGAAGCTTTTTAGGGTTCGATTGAGTTCCGACTCTTCAAGAGTTGGAGACGGAAGTGAGACTAGCTGAAACAGTCGAAGTCGACGGAAGTCTAGTCGGTGGAGAGAAGGTGGAGGAGGAAAAGGAGTCTGGAGGAGAAAGTAGAGGAGGAGGAGAAGAGGTATAGGAGGAGGATCGATAGGCTATTAAAGGATCAAGCGGAACGAGTGTAATTGGGAATTTGAATCATTTGATTATTGACTTGTCATTAAATTGTTATTCATTGAACTTCAACCTTTTTGTATATTTAACCATCTAACCGTCGGCATATATATTAAACATCAACAAATGACATTTTGATTGCTTGAACAAATTAAAATGTTTTAAAACAGTTACATTAAAGTACTTACACATTTTTAAAACTTTGTCAGAATAACCAAAGTGCATTTAAATGTTTAACATAACGATTATGGAGTGCACATGTCAAACTGAACTGCACTCGATTTACTACACACATGCATGCACATAAGATTGGTTGTGTTAGTTTTCAAACCCGCGTGTAATTTATAACTACTTACACCCACACCACACATCCACTCATTCGTTGCAGATGCATTTCACTCCTTTTGCAGACAAAACTATATTTTCCCTCTCCCAAGCTCTATAAACGATCTCAAGAAGGTAATTAGTGTATAATTCTATTACCAAAGTACACATTTATGAACTTTTCAGATGGACTCGATCGGCGTGAGTGGAGCTAATATGAACTCTTCCTTCCACTCATAACGCATGCACGGACAAAATCACTAGATCAATTCTTTTTCTTCTTACCCGTGAATAACGGTTAAAAACTGAGGACAATGAAAAACTTTAAATACTTCACAGTTTTACACAGCATGATAACTAAATTTTGCGTGAAATATTTATTTGTTAAGTTGCTTATCAGCGTTAAAAGTAATTTTATTCTCTTCTCGTGCATTGCGATTTGTTAATCTCAACCCCAATAATGACAATGTTTCTGAGAGTGGGCGCTTCGTCCAGTGAGTGCAAGAAGAGGTTAACGTTTAATACGAGGACGCACGAAACACGGTTAACATTTAATACAAGGACCCATGAAACAGGTTGAAAATTAATAGGAGGACCCATGAAACAGGCTCAAGGTCGTTACTTTTAAACCTATCTGTAATACGATCCCCAACACTTTTGAGCCTAGCGGTATTCTTTCTGGGTCTTTATGATTGTTACTTGCTAGTACTCAGAAAGCCGATTCTTATCAGATAGCTATTATAAAATATCTTCAATGTCGAAGGTATTCGAGTGCTCGTGAGGCAATAATTATCTCTTTATGATTTTCTCTCTGTAGGGGTGAAAGTACCTCATGCACCGATATTTTAGTCTTGACGTCATCAGGGCAAGCAGACATACATTGTTTCTAAGTTGAAAAGTATTACCGCATAACCGAGTGTGGACAATGTAAACAATCTGTGTTAGTTTATGCACACACCCGCATGCACACAAGTATAACATCTTATAACGTTTTACTGAGTTGCTACGTGTTTCGCGTAATTATACTTTTCTCCTGTCATTTCTTGCAAATTAACATTTCCTAGACGATTTATGGTTTTGCACCGTTTTATCTTCTATCTCGAACATCTGGGCTCCTAATAATGATTTTTAGGGTTACTTTGGTGGGAAAACACTGAGTTAACACTTGAATTCTGTTCCGGTAAAGACATTAACTAAAGGATCTTCATTGCGTGTCAAAGATTGTAAAATAACAATAATAATAGTCTTAATAATAATAATAATAATAATAATAATAATAATAAATAAATAAATAAATAATAATAATATTAATAATAATAATTGAGACTGTTTACAGAGGGTGACTCGGTTATTTATAAATGAGAACTAATATACTTTGAGGCCCTATATTATATACAAATTACATACAAACTAATAACAATATGTTGTGTTTTTTTTCTTTCTCTCTCTCTCTCTTACACACACACACACACACACACACACACACACACACACACACAAAAGCAAATTAACTGTATGCAAACTAGTCACATAAATGCTACATTGCTCCAGAAATGAAAATGAAGCACAGGAGGTGAGTGGTGTAACGTGTGCTTTAATAAATACACAATTGCTTTAATAACCACGCCTTTTTATATATAAAAAAAATATGATTTCATCAATTTAATACACCTATCGTGGAAGGAAGAGATGCTTGGATCTGATTTTATATCATGTGGAATGTTCTTCCAAACACGCTCAACTGAAAACTGAAAGTTGTTTTTGAATAGATCCTTTTTGGGGCTTGGGTACTTTGAAATGTTACCCTTTTAATGATTTTAGATTTGGCCTACCAGTAGATTCTCTTTCCCGGATAATGGGGGGGGGGGGGGCAGATTTTGTAAATGCCTTTCTTAAAATATTCTTTCATCTATTGATAATACTTTGAACGTAAGCATTGCAGTTTGAACATTCTTTGTTTGCTGATCAAGAATTATTTTACATGCCCTTTCCTGGAGTCTGGGCACTTTTCTCATATTTGTAGCAGTGTGTTCCCTCAAATTGTATTACAGTAGTCAAGATGTGGTTGAATGTAACTTTTGTAAAAGGTAACTGCAATTTAGTATAATAAAGGCCTTGATTTTCTCTAGGAGCTAAAGGTAAGCGTTTATTTATTTTTTTTGTATATTTTTTTGTATATAATTTCTATGATGACACCATTGCAAGATATTCTCTACAAATATTCCAAGAATTATATCTAAACACGTCATTTTTAGATCAGTGTCATAATAGGGAACATGCAGCATATCAGTTTGCAGTCTTGCTCTTTTCTGTCTTTAGTCTTGATATGTGGCATTTATCAATCGTGATTTAAATAAAACAATAAGAAACAAATATATTTGTTTCATTTCAGTGTCGATCACATTACTTATCATGTTCATTTTTCATTACTTATAGCCAATACAAGGATCACCAACTGTTGCCTGGCATGAGTGATTGTACACCATTATGCAAAGCAGGTAAATATGTTGTAGCAAAAACTGTCCCTCAAAATCGTTATGCAAAACTCTTCTGTTGGTGGTGTGTGTTTCTTATGTGTTGTTTTTTTTTTCTTGTTTTTTTTTAAATCTCAGTTCTCTCCTTGTGTTCAATTCTTTTCTTATTATTTAAGTTCCATATTTTTAATAGCTGTCCTGATAAGTGGTACAATTGTCATAACCTGAAAAGTTATGAATAAACATTTGTATTTATTTTTGATATGTCTAATTAAACATTTGTATTTATTTTTGATATGTCTAATTAAACATTTGTATTTATTTTTGATACGTCTAATTAAACATTTGTATTTTTTTTTGATATGTCTAATTAAACATTTGTATTGATACGTCTAATAAACATTTGTATTTATTTTTGATATGTCTAATTAAACATTTGTATTTATTTTTTATATGTCTAATTCAACATTTGTATTTATTTTTTATATGTCTAATTCAAATTGCATTCGTTATATACATCGTTTGTACGTTTGCCTTTTTAATGATCTTTTTCTTGCACCGTCTTTTACTTGTTTTTTTATATTTGTTTTCCCCACATATATGCTGAATTATAAATATCATAGGTTATATATTTTTGAAACTTAGAAAATGTATTGAAAACAAAGGGGTTTGGTTTGATTTAATATCAATATTGATTTCGAAAAGATGTTTTATTTCGTTTCTCGGCTCCTAGGTTCCCTCCGCTTCTTATCTTTAGGGGCAAGTTTACTCATCGTACTTAGAATTTATGCGGATAGCTTCACTCGGACCACCCGTTCAATCCAGAATCAAGCACAAAATGTGTTCACCTTGCTACATTTCCCTCAAAACCTTCAGTCCGTTATATCTCTCTGACATCAACCATGCGTACACTCTGTCTGCAAACTAACGCACCTCTCTGTGAAAACTAAGTCATACGAACAACGTTCTTTTGCGTACCAGGGCCTGCTGCGTGGAACGCATTGATCTTACCCCACAAGGACACGGTGATCTCATTCAAGAGTGCTCTTAAAACTCACCTGTTTCGCCTACAACAACAGACTTAAAGACTTAACAATATTCCTTAATTATTGTTAGCAAGATTTTGATTTGTAATTTCAAGTTTGTTTTTGTCTCTTCGTGTACTGGTGCGCCAGTACAAATATTTAGATCTTCGGTCGTCGCTCAAGCACGGTTAAAATCAACAAACTATAAACAATATCTTGTTCTTAACGCTAAATGCATTGCATGTACACCAATATGTAAAGATATTGCGATAGTGTGTGTGTGTGTGTGTGTGTGTTAAATTTAAGACAAGGTTCATGACTGCATGGCTGAAGTTTTATCCGGGTCTCGTTTCTTTTTAGGTATCATGCTTTTTTATATAGCTGGGAAGCATTATTCATTCAATATACGAACATTCATTCACAGTAATTTCCAACAAGACTGCGAACGACATTGTTTATCGCATTCTATTTGCAAGTGTTTAATTTTTGAAACTATTAAATATCTGACGCATTATACCGCTCTGATGCATATAATTTCATTTTAAAATCGAATACACGTTTACTAACTAGAAAAAATGCGTATTGTACAGTTATTTTTTAAAAAATCCCAAATTCAGAAAATAACAACAACAAACACCAGTCTCCTCCTCAAGCATTGTGTAAACGGCACACAGTTAACCTCATGACACGTTATAGCTGACAATCGCTTTGATTCATTCTGAATCACACAGACATTATGCATGATTCGCGTGATTAGATATCATATTTCTAACTGGCCAACAATAAACACTGAAATATAACCAGGATTCTGAATCATTATTTCCACTCAGGCTTTAAGAAAACATGACCAGGTGATCACGTTTCCCATGTACCTACTTGACGTACGGTGCATGCAATTTCAAGTCCATTAATTGATTTTAACAATTGTCCCCCTCCCCAAATATGCATATCAGTTTCTTTATAATCAGAGGTTTTCCTGTAAAGAATATCAATACATATCCGAACAGTACAGCTGAGCATCCACTCAAATTTTCTCATTACTTGAGCAAATAATGGTAAAATGGTAACTATAAAGTAACCAATGGTATACATCATGATATGGTCCCCCATCCGCAAGGAAATTGTATTCTTTAAGTACCTAGCAATATTATGATAGTTCACTCTGTACATATACATGTAAATCTATAACCCCACACCGCCGACAATTTTATATATATATATATATATATATATATATATATATATATATATATATATATATATAAGAGCTTAATCTTAATATGGATAACAAGTACCGTCGTTCAACCTATATCTTTTATTCCCTTTTTACTGTATTGCGTTTGTAAATATCTACAAGCATCATGTAATTCTGTACAGTAATTACATTGTTGTGGTTGTTCTTGTCTCGTTAGTATACCGGTCCTATGTACTTTTCTTTTGTCCGTGTTAAAGGAATCGGCTGATCATTAAAGTGCTCCGACTGGTTTCACATCAGTTTTGCACTTTTGTTTCCTGGTCTTTCCTTTAATATGTAATCCAATTCCGTTTTCCTTGTCGCTAATTATGTTTAGACTGACAGATGACATGACGTTTGAACCCTTTTATAGTATTTTTCCTTCAAATTCGAAGATGATAAGACATCGCTAACTAGTTTGGTTCCTGTGAGTTCCTGAGTTCCTTGATTAGGCCAATTGGTGCTCTGAACTGTCAATAGCACACCTGACAGGAGATGCCGTTTGGGTTTATTTGGATAATAAAGGGCATGCTGGAGTTCTGAGATGTACGTTGTTCGCGTTTCTGCACTGCGTCTACAATTCTCCTCAGTTCATAGTCTATAGCTCCAGTATGGACGAGACAGCGCCAGGTGGAGCGATCATGTGCGAGATCTTAACTCAGGGTCAGTGTTAAAATGTTTCAAGGATGACTTGAGGAAACCTTTGAAGCGTTTCGTTTGACCACCATGAGATCACTTTCAATCCTTCGGCACGCCGTAGAAAATATTTTTGGCTAGTCGCTCGTCTGACATCCTATTAACGTGGCCTGTTCATTTCATATGTCATTTCTTCAGCATGTGGATGATTGAAATGCATGCCCGTTTGAGAACCTAAGTGTCTGGGACCATGTCCAGTAGTAGTGAAGTGGGCCACTTTAGCGACAATGAGAATTAACATTAAAAACACCCCTAGGCCACTTTGGCGACAATGGGAAATTTAACATTACGAAAACCCCTGGGCCACTTTAGCGACAATGGGAATTAACATGGGAATAGATTTTGCGCTTGTCTAGGGACAAGGGAAATTTAACATGGGAGAAAAAAGCAATTTTAGGGACAAGGGGAATTTAACATGGGATTTTTTTTTGTTTTTTTTTTTTAAATTAAAAAAAATATTTAAAAAAAGGGGTAGGCAATTGAAAGTCTATCTCTTTTCGAGAGATTGGAGTGGCCCTGAAAAGGGCCTTTGAGTTTTATGTTAATATTAAGATATATTAACATAAATGGCGCCGCATTGGTCTTCTTCTTGTCCTTAGGCGGCGCCTGACTGCAGGACCGTAAATCAGGACTCTTTTGAGGCATCCTTGACGTTCTACATAGACTCTTCGCATCCACAGGCTGGTGTCGGTCTTGTGGATAACTGTCCAGTTGGATCGGACATACATGGGTATGTCCGTCCGGAACATCATCGAAGACACAAGCGTAGAAGATTGAACGTCGGTCTACATGTTGAGGAGCCGATAACAGGTGAATCAATGCAGTGAACTGCGCTTATTTATAGGTAGAGGAAGGATTGAAACGGATTGAGTTCATTGACCAATCCAAACACGCGTTACAAAATTCAGTCAGCCCACGTCCAATCGGAAGAGAGCAGTCTGTGACGTCACGTGGTCTATATAGATTCGCTAGCGCCTGTGCGTAGTCAATTCATGCGACAGTTTTTCAACATGACGGAAACTCAGAAAACGATAAATTGGGGTGCACCAGCAGTGGAGACCGACCAAGGGAACCCGGACTTACTTTCAGAAGAGGTGAATTGGGATTTTGCGGATTTTCTTTCCTCGCAAGAATTTGTTCCGGAACCTTCGTCACCTTCTTCATTACCGCACGTGGAGAATTTTAGACAGAGACAGAAAGAAGAATTGGAGAAATTTATACAACAGCAAAAGGAAGCGGAACAAGCTTTTTTCCTACAGCAACAACAGCAAGAAGAAGAGGTAAGAAAAAAAAAACAAGAAGAAGCAGCAGCAAAGAAACAAGGGTGTGAAAATCAAACGGTCACGGTACTGTTAGACATTTTAGCGGAGTTAAGAAGTCTGAAACAAATGTATCAGACTTCTTTATTACGACCGAAGAGAATACGACCTTCCCGAGCTAAACACTCCAACCCTGTGACTAAGCCTACCGTGCCACCCTTAGTGATTTCAACCAAATCATCATCATCAACAGTACGCAGTCCAGAAGTAGGCCTTGGCCGTGGCAAAGGCTTAAGACAGTTAAAGTTGATTGCTTAAACTCACCCCCTACACCAAAAACCAAAGGCCCTTTTCAGGGTCACCCACGTCTCTCGAAAAGAGATAGACTTTCAATTGCCAATAACTCAAAAAAAACCAACCCATTTTATCCCTATAGTACGTGTTTATGAGTGTTTGAGTGTACGTTCTTATTTTAAAATCAAAACCCCAAGACACTTACCTTTTATAATTAATTTATTCTTTTATCAATATTTACAATCCAATTCACAATTCACAACAGAGCACTTTAAAAAGTTCATAGACTTCTTCTGTCTCATTGTTTACTCTCTCTGTTGTTTCAATTTCTTCACAGTCACAGTCTTTTCCTCTTCTTCTTCCTCACTTTCTTCCCTTCGTCTTTTCTTCTCCTGTTTCTTTTTCTTCACCTGTCTGCTTTCTTCCTCTTCTTCTTCTTTCTCTGAAGAATCCCTCTCTTCTACTGATTCCTCTTGTTTCTTTTTTGGGCAATCTGGAGACCAGTGTCCTTTTTCTTGACAATGATAACAGGTATCTTGACTTTTGTCTTTTCTAACCCCTTTTTTTCTTTTTTGACGGTCTGGACACTCTGAAGACCAATGCCCTTTCTTCTGACAGATATAGCAAGTATCTTCACTTTTATCTCGCAAGGAAGGAGAGTAATCCGTCGGCTGGTCTGAAGAGAATTTTCTAATGACCCCTCACAAAGCTCTGATGAAACGTTCGATTTGTGTAGTCTCTTCCATTGTGCTCGGTTTGAGATTGAAATGAATAGTGAAAGGACAAGACACACACCCTTTTATATACGCTGGTCTGCCATGACTATAAGTTAGTCCATGGTGTTTAAACTTTAGTCATTTGACGTTTTACACTCAAGATGAAACGATCCAATTCATTTGAGAAGAAAGAAGAAGAAAGTAAGAGGCAGAAACGTGATCTATCGCCTCTTACCAGAGCTGAAGTCTTGGCACAAATTCATGCCAGTGATTTTGAAGAGGACATGAGTGAACCAGAATCCAAACCCTCTAAACAAAGTTCACCACCCTTAGTCAACCCTGAAAAATACTATTCTATTCGAGAGACAGAAAAGCGCTCCTCTAGAAAATTTAGAACCACGGCTTACAAATACACGGTGAAATTTAAAGATTTCGAGTCCGAAGTACCCTTAGAGAAAGCAGAAGGGTTCATCACCGGAGTGTGTGATTCTTTACTTACCACACTCAAGCGACAATGTCAACCCAAAGAAGACGATCGCTTGAAACTTTCCATACAACACGACGGTTTGAAATCCCCTGTTTGGATCGAGTTTAGCACCCCTGCAGAATTGACCGTTTCCAAAGTCATGGACAAGATTCAACACGTGCAACAATCCAATGACCGGTTTGACATCACCGATGGAAAAGCCACACTGGACATGACCCACGTATCTCCTCCTCAAGGGACTGGCCGCAAAAAGATCTTATTGGTGAACGACCTTCGCAGCACCGAAAAGAGTCTCATCCGAATTAACAACCCTCAAGACCAGATGTGTTTAGCCAGGGCTATCGTGGTGGGACGAACCTATGCTAACAAGAATGACACGGCAGAATGGAAAAGAGCCTGGAAAACTATTCAAAAATCGGACCGAGCCAAACAACGAAGTGAAGCAGAACTCCTGTTACAACAAACCGGCCTGTCCAAAGACACACCCTGTGGCATTCCTGAAATGCAAAAACTGCAAGATGTCCTAGCTCCACGCTACACCTTGAAAGTGCATCCTCAAGAAATGCGTGGGCCTCTGTTGTTTCGAGGGAAAGACTTTAAGGATGGAAAATACATTCATGTCTATTATCACGATGACCATTTCGATACCATTACCAGTATCACTGGATTCATGGGATACAGATATTACTGTGAGAAATGTGACTATGGCTATAACAATCGAGAGCAACACAAGCATTGTGGATCGAAATGCTCAGGATGTTTGGCCTCACCACCCTGTCTGAACGAACGACAAGAACCAGTGCATTGTTCAACTTCTCTGCGCACGTTTGTCAGCCCTGCCTGTTACCAACAACATCTGAAGACGCAAGGTTCACAGAAGAAATGTGCTTGTCAACTGCTGAGATTGTGCCCTACGTGTGGACAATGCATACTTACCAATAATGCCAAGGCACACGTATGTCGAGGAAAGAAAAAATGTCACATTTGTCACCACATCGTGGACTTGGAACACCAATGTTACGTGCAAAAATACCAACCCCAACCAGAGAAAGAAGACGGTCACAAGAATGGAAAAGGCAATTTCATCTTTTTCGATTTCGAATGCATGCAAGAGACCGGCATTCACATTCCTAATTTCTGTGTGGCTCATCGAGCGTGCGAGAAGTGCATTCAAGAACCTATCTTCAGTCATTGCCCTCACTGCAGTAAGATTCCTGGAGGGCGTGAAAAAATCTTTCGAGGACCGAACACGTTAGCCGATTTCGTTCGATCGGTTTTAGACCCCATCGACAAGACGTGGAGCCAAGAGGACATCGAACGTTACGGAGATTGTCATCGTCATGCCACGGTGATGGCTCACAATTTCTCCGGATACGATGGACAGTTTCTTCTTAGATACTATACAGAACACGGAACCGAGCGTCCTAAAGTCACTTTGAACGGAGCCAAAATCATTTTCATGCAAGTGGGACAAGTGCAGTTTAAAGATTCGATGAGTTACTTGGCCATGCCTTTGAGTCGAATGCCTAAAACGTTTGGAATGACAGAAATGGCTAAAGGGTACTTTCCACACTTTTTCAATACGGAATCCAATCAACATGCCGTTCTACCCCATTTACCTGAGGCTCACTATTACGACCCCGACAACATGCGTACCGAACAACGAGAAGCTTTCTACGCTTGGTACCAAACTCACGCCTCAGACCCTTTTGACTTTCAGGAAGAAATGTTAAAGTATTGTCGTTCCGACGTGGACATTTTACGACGATGCTGTGGAAAATTTCGAGAACTGTTCATGGAACACGGAGGGGTCGATCCTTTGAAAGAAGCTTGCACCATTGCCAAAGCGTGTTCCTTAGTGTACCGCCAACGATTCATGCCTGAAAACACCCTGGCTGTCATCAGTCCTCAAACGACCAACTATGTCAAACGTCAATACTCGGTCAAAGCCCTACGTTGGTTACATTACTTGTGCGACAAGGAAGACAAATGGATTCGGCATGCCCGCAACGGAGGGGGCGAAAAGACCATCGGAACGCATTCGGTCGATGGCTGGGACTTAGAAAACCCCAAGATCGTGTACGAATTTAACGGTTGCTTATTTCACGGATGCCCCGTCTGTTACCCTGACCGCAGCACTAAAAATCAGTTTTTACAACGAACCATGGAAGACTTATACCAGGCCACTTGTCAGCGACGTCTAAAGTTAGAACAGGAAGGATACCAAGTGGTGGAAATGTGGGAACACGAGTACGATCACCGTTTGAAAACCGATCCCGAGTTTAAACGTGCCGTGGAAAGTTACCAGTTCATGGACCCGCTGAACCCGAGGGATCGTTTGTACGGAGGAAGGACCAATGCCACCTGTTTGCTGTACCAAGCCGACGAAGACAAAGGAGAAGAAGTGAAATACTTGGACGTGTGTTCGCTGTATCCCTACGTGTGCAAATATTGTCGCTTTCCTGCAGGGCACCCACAATTGTTGACGGAACACATCGACCTGAAAAACATTCGACAATACGAAGGTCTGATCAAGTGCAAAAGTTTGCCTCCCACGGACTTGTACCATCCCGTCTTACCTCACCATTGCCAAGGCAAACTGATGTTTCCTTTGTGCCGTACTTGTGCCGAAACGTGCAACCAAGACCAGACTTGTCAGCACACCCAGGAAGAACGGGCCTTGACGAGAACCTGGGTCAGCGTAGAATTGTTCAAAGCTCTGGACATGGGATACCAACTGTTAGAAGTGTACGAAATTTGTCACTTTCCCAAGATACAACAATGCCACAAGGGTGACCCCACGCAGAAAGGCATTTTCGCAGACTACGTGGATGCCTTTTTGAAACTAAAGCAAGAAGCCAGCGGCTATCCGTCCTGGTGTCACACTCCCGAAGACCAAAAGACATTCAAAGAGAAATACTGGGCACAAGAAGGCATCACTTTAGATCACATCGAGAAAAACGAAGGCAGGCGATCGTTTGCCAAAGTGATGTTAAATTGCTTGTGGAGTAAAATGGCACAACGCCCGTGTTTACCCAAGACGGAATATTTGACAGAACCCTCTCGCTACTTCCAGATGATTCACGACAAAACTAAATTCATGAAACACGTGGACGTCGTTCGCGAAGATTTGATTTTAGTGAATTACGAAGAAGATCTGGACTTTGTACAAGACGACCCCTTTGGAAATGTCATTATTGCGGCTTACGTGACAGCTCATGCTCGCTTAAAACTGTACGAAGCTTTAGAGCTGTTAGGGGAACGTGTCCTGTACTTTGACACGGACAGTTGCATTTACATCCATCACCCGAGTCAACAGCACCCTGACATCGAAGGAGACCGTTTAGGAGCCTGGACAGACGAGCACCCCGACGACAAGATTCTAAGTTTCGCCAGTGGCGGTCCTAAAAATTACGGCTACGAATACCGGGACAAACAAGGAGAAGTGCGCACGAAGTGTAAAGTGAAAGGATTGACTCTGAATTATCGTACCAGTCGAGTGGTGAACTTTGGGGTATTGAAAGAAGCCTTGCAGTCTGGAAAAGATGAACACTTTAAAGTGACCACCTATCAACCGAACAAGATTGTACGTTTACCCACTCACCACATCGTCAGTCGACCCTTGGAAAGAGTCTATCAAATTGTGTACCAGAAGCGAGTGCGACTTCCCAATCATTTCACTTTACCGTATGGACACGTCAGTATTGGTCTGTATATAAAAAGGAACCCTAGGCAAGATCGATAGTTCTTTGTGACTACCAAGACCAAGCGAACAAGATGAATACTTTCAGAGAAAAACAAAACAAGTTTAGACAGGCACACTTCAAGTGTGGGGCTTCTGAAGTGGAATGCGATTGTGAGCCTTGCGATGGGTACGATGCTGTACGCTGTGACCTTAGCGATGCCGTAAAGCATCATGGGAACTTTGTTTTTACTACCCCTATCATGGAAAGTGATGCTGTGCGTGCCAAACCTGAGAGATGCGAAAGCGATGCCACTCGTCCTCTTGGACACTTTACTGGGTTTCGTTTTAAAGGGGAATGTCAACCTTCACGTCTACCCCACTACGGATGTCATCCAGCCCTGAGCAAATTCCTGTCCATGTCACCCAACCCTCATCGAAACGAACCTGTGAAAGACGAATATTCGTTTCCCGTGTGTTTGTCGGAATACTGCGACTTTGAAAATCGTCTTCAATCGTTCAAAGGAAAATGGCCTAAGTATCTGGGAGGACCAACCCCCGAAGAATTAGCCAGAGCCGGATTGTTCTACTTGGGCGAAGGGGATAAAGTCAAGTGCTTCAGTTGCGGTGTGTCACTTCGCCACTGGGAACCACAAGATTCGGCCTACGTAGAACATGCTCGATGGTCACTGAATTGTCATTGCTTACCCTTAGTGGGACCGAGACATTGAAGTAATTTACCATGTCGTTGAAGAAGAAACCAGATTGGCTAGGAATCAAATGTTGGACATCACCGAGACCAGTATTTGAACTTCATTTCAAAAACGATATTGAATCATTACCTAAAGAACTGCAAGAGAAGATTTACAAGGAAGTTTGGCAGGGACTTGCCAGAGTGAAATCTCAATGGGTAACTGTAGAACGTTTTGCCGAGAAATTCACAAGAGGAAAGTGAAAAAAATTAATCAAAGTGTTAGATTTCTCTGGGTCAAGTGTGCATTCGTCCTATTATATCACTCTAGACCGTTTACATCAAAAGAGTTCAGTGACATTCTTGGACGTTACCCCGAACGGCAGTGGTCAGAAATTACTCACTGTGTGAATTACTTTTGCTCTAGGAGAAGATTGTGAATTGTACGGACTAACCTCTTTATGGATACTTTAGAAGAGAACATTCGTGCTTTGCCTGTGGAGTTGAGAGAAAGGATTTACCGAGAGCTGGTCAAAATACAAGTCAAACGTAAAGAACAATTGCATCCGTTACGTCACCGGTGTTTGAACCACTGGTACCTGAATGCTATACAAGGACTGATTCAGTTGAAAGTGTTCCATTGGACAGACATTGATCAACGACCCCCTGGTTTTAAAAAGAATTGGTTTGGTATTGATAATTCTATCTACTACATGGTAAACTTACTGGATCGAATTCCAGAGGAAGAGTTAACGAATTACCAACATCTTTTACGCAATGTCAGCTTAGTGAAAGAGGAAACCTCTGAACGAATTGTAATGTGTAAATTAGTGATTAAACGATTTAGATTCGACAATGAATTAAAACCATGTCTGTGCAAACAATACATTTATTGTGTCAGAAAGAGAATTTAGTATGACCTTTTCATGGATACTTTACAAGAGAACATTCGTGCTTTGCCTGTGGAGTTGAGAGAACGCATTTACCGAGAGCTGGTCAAAATACAAGTGAAACGTAAAGAACAATTGCATCCGTTACGTCACCAGTGTTTGAACCACTGGTACCTCAATGGTATAAAGGAACTGATTCGTCAGAAATTGTTTCAGTGGTCAGACTTTGTTCAATACTTTGAGTTAGTGAATGAACGAAATGTTCATAATTTTGGTTACTTCGAGATTCACCTAGAGCAACGCATTGAGGAAGACAAGTTAAAGGATTATCAACATATTTTACGTGGAATCTGTTTAGCGGAAGAGGAAACATCTAAACAAACCCTGAAGTGTAGGTTACATTATGCAAGATTTAAATTCCCCACTGGAGAACGAAGATGTCTAGTTAGAAAGTACCTTTATTGCTTCCGAAATAAAGAGACTATAAAATCAGGAATCCATGCCACGGCTTATTTCACATGTGATTGAACAGATTCCGTGGAAGGAACTCAATGACCATATTCAAACCGTGGATCATTACCATCGATTATTACAAGAACTGTATCCATTCAATTTGGGTCGACAAGTGGTGTGTGTCTTAGTGACTTATTTTCTAGGATTTCGTTTACCAGCCGATTCCTTGTGGACTCTCTGCGATCAGTACTTACCACCCAATGGCCTTAAATGGTCACGAAAGACTCCTTTTGCTCAAAGCCTTGCGGTTTCATCTGGATACTTCTCGACCTCTACGGGAAAAAAAGATTCGTCAACTTTTACCTACCCGAGACGTGTATGACGATGTGTGTGTAGCTTGTGACTTACACCCCCATTGGGCAGATGTCCGTGCCTGGAAAGAATGGGATTTTGAGACTTGGGCCCAAGAAGTGGCCCAGTATGCACGAGAGTTGTTCAAGGAAAAAAGTCACTTTTCAACCTGTGTTAGTGACGGTGCCAGAAGAACCCATCACCCAGGACAGGACTGTCGTGGACATGCCTGAAAGACCCTTTCGGGAAGACACTTGTGTGACCTTACCCCCTATAGAACTGGTCAGAACCTTACCCAAAACATGTTGTACAGACACTTGTTTCTATTCCACGCTGATAATTTCGATGTGCCTTTTATCGTTGTACTTAAGCCTTTGGCTTTTATGTATTTTTGTCCTTCGTATTCATGTTTAAAACATTCAATAAACGTGTCCTGAAAAAGTATATAAACTCTTGTCTTGCCTGTTTTCGTGTCACAAGTGACATTCCTCACACTATGGCTACCTCTCCTGTCTCTGCTTCCTCTTCCTCTACTGTCAAAGTCATCGACGAACACTAAGATCGTGCCAGTTGGGAGGCTTTGTATCTTCACCATCCTTTTAACATGCTCATTGCTGGACCTAGCGGTTCAGGCAAAACCGACCCCGTCCCCCACACCCCAACGAGAAGAAATGAAAGCTTGGGTTAAAAAGATGATGTCCACTCCTCCTTCGACAGAAGTGAAAAAGAAAGAAGGGAAACCAGAAGTGAAAAAAGAAAAGAAGACCAAAGCCATTCCATTGCCACCTCCACCACCACCACTACCTTCGACTTCTACTCCCGTAGCCCATCGGACACGTAAATCCGTTTCCAAACCACCTTTCGTCCCACCCAAAGTAGCATCCTCGAAGAGTGGGTACCTTATTAACAAACCAACAAAATGGAGAAGGTGTTAGCCAGCATTTACCACGATCCCTCCCATCCTGCAGGTTACGCAGGAGTTCAAAAATTGTATCGTGCTGCCAAAACGCGACTGAAAAGTCTCCGTTTACCTCAAGTGCAACGATGGTTACAAGAACAAGCTACCTACACTTTACACAAACCTATTCGACGCAAGTTTTCCAGAAGTCGCACCCGAGTGGAAGGCATCGATCATCAATGGCAAGCCGATTTAGCCGATGTCTCTCATTTGGCCAGCTACAATCGCGGCTACAAATATTTGTTTTGTGTCATCGATGTCTTTTCCAAATTTGCCTGGGTCGTACCCTTGACTTCCAAATCGAGCAGCGAGTTAGTGCAAGCCCTGCAACGGGTGTTGAAACAAAGCGTTCGTCACCCTCTTCGATGGCAAACGGACAAAGGTACCGAATTTCTGAACCAAGCTTTCCAAAAAGAATTAAAGAAACGTGACATTCATTTTTTTACCACCGAGAATCCCGAAACCAAAGCCAGCATCGTGGAACGTTTTCAACGCACTTTGAAAGAACGCATGTGGAAATATTTTACGCATCACCACACTCTGAAGTACATCGACATCTTACCGCACCTGGTGCAAGCGTACAACCAATCTTACCATCGAAGCATCGGACGTGCCCCGCAAGAAGTGACTCCCGAGAACGAAGTGCTGATGTTTGAGCGCCTCTTTGTTACGTCCCCGACCAGGGCTGTCCCCAAGAAAAGAGGAGTGTTGGCCATTGGAGATTGGGTGCGCATTGGCAAAACCAAACGCACTTTCGACAAAGGATACTTACCTAACTGGACGACTGAATTGTTTCGTGTCACTGGACGAGTGCATGGCCGTCATCCTGCCGTCTATAAATTGGAAGACATGAACGGAGAAGTGCTCAAAGGAACGTTTTATTTGCCTGAGTTACAACGTGTCACCAAAAAAGAAGACGACGTGTACGACATCGAAAGCATTCTCGAACGCAGAACCCGTAAAGTGAGCAAACGACGTGTCAAAGAAGTCAAAGTACGTTGGAAAGGATATCCACCCAGTTTCGATTCTTGGATCGACGCTTCACAAGTCATCGACTATAAAAAGAAGTGACCATCATGCCCTTTCACACAGACGCACCTACGTCAACCACTCCTTCACCCAGTTCTTCTCTGCAAGATTTACAGAAACAACCCTTGTGGGTGTGGTGTGGAGAGCGTGTGCCTAAAACGCAAATCGTCTTTTTCTGCCAAATCTTCGTGGTGTATTGTGTCATCGGAGCAGCCATTGCCAATTTGAGTTTGCAACAAGGAGACAAACAATTGTGGACCATTTTATTGAGCAGTTGCATCGGTTACCTGCTTCCTAATCCCTCCCTGAAATTCACCTCGAACGGGAACATCTGGAACCTTGTGTCCAGTGTCAGTGCCAGTCACCACTCCAATAACAACAATAACCCCATTTTGGGAGGAGACACGCCTCTGACGTCCAGTAACCCCTAGGACAGCCACAGAACTCTGGAATTATCAGCAATAACAACCAATTTTACTTAACCTTACCCAGTGACAGTTCCATGGAGGTGTTTCCCAAGAACACGTTGTGCTGTTACACGGTCAAATTACCTCAGGCCATCCCATTAGATCACGAAGCCCATTGGGAAGTGGCTTTAGTGGAAATCATTCACCCGACCCAAGTCCTCAATGTCGTTCCTAATCAAAATTTTTTTACGGTGGAAGTTCATGACAAGCCAATGCAAAAATACTTGAATACCCATGTCAAATATGATCACAAAACCTATGATGACAAAACTCAAAAGTGGTCCTACCACTTGTTCATTTCCGCAGGCTATTATTTTAGTGGTCAACATTTGGTCAGCACCATTACCTCCAGATTTAATGTCGTGTTTCTGAAAGCTTTGGAAAGTGTCAAAAAAAGTGTCACCATGGATTACCACAAAGCAGCTCGTCGCTTCCTGATGAAATTTGACGCGGGTAAAATCGTGTCCATTTTATTTTGTCCTGAATTGTTTGACATGTTGGGCGGGGACATGGACATGAGAATGGTCATGATCAAGAAAAACGAATTACCAATCATTTACGACAACGAGTCTTTTACCAAGTTATTTCATTCCCCGGTAGAACTGAACCAAGGACTGAATTTGATGTTTGTGTACTCCGATGTGGTGGAGTATAACGTGGTGGGACACACCTCCGTGCCGTTACTGCGTGTCATTCCTTTCAAAGTGGATTCTGCCACGGCCACTGACGAGGAAGGTGGAAACACTTATCACGTTCACCGCGAATTTGTACATCCTCACTATTTGCCCGTCAGCAAGTCTTATTTGGACACGGTCAACATTGCTATAAAAGGAGATGTGGGACAAAATATTCCATTCACCAAAGGGAAAGTCACGGTGAAACTCCATTTTCGAAAACGGTTCTCTCACGACTCGTAAGTCATGTATCCAGTGTACCGAGGGGTTGCTCGACAGCGAGGACACGGTTTAGGAGATATTTTAAAATCGGCTTTTCGTTCGGTGACTCCGGTGTTGAAACCGATGGTGACACGCGGATTGCACGCTTTGAAAGATGCGGCACTGACACAAGGCAAAAAATTTCTCCAAAATGTCATCATCGACAAACAAAACCCCAAAGAAGCTTTCTTGAAGGCAGGCAAAAATGTCTTGCTACAAACGGGTAAAGACCTTTTGGGTCGACGACAAACACCTATAAATACCCTGCACGCTACCGAGTCAGGCATTCAGCAAGGAGAAGGCAGAAAGAGACGACGAAGAAAACACCCTTTCACCAGACTTCACACTTCTAAAGCTAGAAAGACAAAGAAAAGAAGAATCGTTCGAGACTTAGACGTTTTCGATTATTGAGACACAGAGAAAAAATGATGCACCGAGAGTCTTGCGCTTGTTCCAAGTCGGAACTGGATCTGTTTGCCATGCCACCCCCCATGATGACGATGCAAGAATCCCAGTGGGTGGAATTTCATCCCGTCTCCTCTTTGACGGATTCTGCTCCCACCAAGTTTGACATCAAAGGTCAGCCCGAAGATTACATCGATCTGAATAGCAGTTACCTGTATTTGAAAGTCAGAGTGATCAAAACGGACAACACCAATCCTGGAGCCAATGATAGGGTAGCGCCCGTCAACAATTTCATGCATTCCTTGTTCAGCGAAGTGGACTTGTACTTGAATAACAAACTGGTCAGCAGCAGCATGGATACTTACCCGTATCGTGCCTACCTGGAAAATCTCTTGACGTACGGAAAAGAAGCCAAGAATACTCATCTGGATGCTTGCGTGGTATGGAAACCTGACACAGCGGGTGATAACACGTTTAACGATACAGCCCTCACAGCAGATGACGATCCTCACAATGTGGGGTTTAATACACGTATAAATAAAAATCTGCAAGGACGTAGTTTAGAACTAATGGATCGTTTGCATTTGGACATGTGGTTACAAGAAAAGTATTTACTGAACGGAGTGGATATTCGCCTGAGACTGAATCGTAGCAGTACCGCTTTCTATTTGTTGGCCCATGCTAACGAGTACAAAACCATCATCCAAGAAGCTAGGCTCTACGTGCGACGCGTGGAAGTGTTACCCAAAGTGGGAAACGACATCAATCAAACGTTGAGCAGAACGACCGCCAAGTATCCCATACGACGCGTGGGAGTAAAAACGTTCACCATTTCTGCTGGACAGCGATTCATGATCGAAGATCATCTGTTCCAAGGCCAGTTACCCAAGCGTTTGATCCTTGGTATCGTCAAGAATTCAGCCTTCAACGGAGTCCACAACGAAAATCATTTCCTGTTTCATCATTACAATGTAGCCAAGATCGAAGTCAGTCGCGATGGCAAGACACTGTGTACCCGACCGTTTGAGCCTACGTTTGGTGACAAAAATTACTTGAGGTCGTACTTGTCCCTGTACGAAGCCACCGGACAGTTAGGAACCAACACCAGTCACGGCATATCGTACGAGGATTATACAGGAGGCTACGGTTCGTGGGCGTTTGATTTCACTCCAGACCAAGGCAGCGACGAGGGACATTTCCACCCTATAAAATCCGGCCAGATTCGTATGGAACTTCAGTTTACTAATCCTCTACCTGACACAGTGAACGTCCTCCTGTATGCAGAATTTGACAATACCATAGAAATCAACAGTTTAAGAGAAGTCATTCTAGATTATTAGAAGCCATGGAAGACTGTTATCCCTCTTTACCTAGTGGAGAAACTTTGAAGATGGAATGTGAGGAGACCATGGAAGAAGAAGAAGAAGAAGAAGAAGAAAAAGAAGAAGAAGAAGAAGAATCCCAAGACGAAGAAGTTATCATGATGAAGTCAAGATGGCCAGAACAAGAAGCCCATTTAGTCTCCTGTTTTGCTACATTCCTGACAGATGTAATGAAAGAATTGATCAAGGAAGAGTGCTATGGATGTCACAACGATCATCCCAGTCAAATTCAACATGACAAATGTCTGATGTTGAGCCAAGAAGAAAAATTGGACGAATATCTGGACAAAGCTTGGGGTGTCATCGAGATAGAATTCGTGTTGAACGAGTGGTATAAAGGCTTGGATAAACATTCTTCTCCTCCATTAACGTCTCTGGAGCGCCGTCGCATCAAATCTCTCTTTGACCAGAATAAGAAGTCGGAGCTAAACGCCCTTTACTTGTCAGACATTTTCAAGCAAAAGGTCAGGATCGAATTGATCACTTATCATTACCTGTGAAGAAGAAGAAGAAGAAAACACACAAAACATGGATACCTGGGAACTTTATTACCTTTTGAACCACAGTTCGTACACTGCTTCTTGGAATCCTGTCGTCTGTGCTAAAGATGAACTCCCTCATCGCAAACCTCAAGACCATCAAGTTTATGTGATCAACACGGACGACAGTCATCTCCCAGGAACCCACTGGGTAGCCGTCTACTTTCCTCAAGAAGGATGTGTGGAATATTTCGATTCCTACGGATTGCCTCCTCTGGAAGACGATATCATTGACTTTATGAGAAGAAATGCTCAGACCACCCGATTCAATAATGTGAAATTACAAGGCACAGATTCCTTGGTGTGTGGACAATATTGTGTGTATTTTCTGCATCATCGCAGCCTGGGCTATTCCTTAGAACATTTAGTAACTCATTTTGATCCTCGTTCTTCTTCTAGAAACGATGTGAAAGTAGATCGATGGTTTTGTGACCAGTATGCTTATCTTTTGTCTCAAGCTAGGAAACGTAGTGTCCATCAATGGTCTAATGACTTCCAACAGTGGAAATCACAATTTCATTCACAACGTTGTCAGCCCTGTTCAAAATAATGTGTGAGTTGAAAAAAAATGTTTGGTATTTGAAAAAAATGTTTGATGTTATATTGTTGGATTATTGTTAAAAATGTTAGAGTTGTTTGTTAGTGTTAAGTGATTTTGAATAAAAAATGTTGTGTTTTGAAAAAAATGCCTTTGTCTTTTGTTTGGCTATAAGAATTTTGATTCATGCGCTTTGACTTCTTACTATCCCTCTCATGACACTCATTGAACGTTGCGGCTCGAAAACCGTGGAGGGATGTTTTCCTTCACGTCCGCGCTTTTACTTTAAAGCCGGGGTAGCCTCCAGTCTAACCATCCATTGTCGACTCATCCTCCTACGAAGATGTGCTCCAAACTAGCTAAGCTAAACGAAGCCTACGTGAATTTGCATAGGGTCAGACACAGTCTGATACCGAAGCCAGAAGAGATAGAGAATGTGAGAATGTTAAAAGTCACTGAAGACCTGATAGAAGAGCTCTTCAGAGAAGAAGTGAACAGGGAGAAAGAAGAATGGACAGAGAAGTACAGACTTCAGAAACAGCAGAGAGAGCAGCAACAGCAACGACAACAACAACAACAGCAGCAACCTGAACCTGACAGAGGCTTTGTCGATTGTCGTATCGACACCAAAGAGTTCTTCTTCTCTTTCCGAAGAAGCAGGCCTATCGTCAGAAAGTCTATCGTCAGAGGACGTCGCATTCTTAGAAACTAAAAGATCGCCCTAGCTTCAACTTCACGCAAGCAAAAAAAAAAACAGCCCTTTTCAGGGCTACCCCAATCTCTAGAAAAGAAATAACAATCGATTTGCCAATCTGTGTATGTAGAGTAGTGTGAATATAAACACTCACTCTTTTCTGGTGTGATTGTATATGTTTATATGTGTGAGTGATTGTAAGTGCTCAAGTACGTTTGTGTGGATAGTAGATTATGGTCATGTTTTTTTTATGTTTGACGAGCGTAAATAGTAGATTTGGGGTTTGATTTGACTGCTTTGCGTTTGTGGATAGTATATTATTGGTTTCATGAAATTTTTTAGAATAGTGATGGGTAGTATTAAAAAAGTCAGTGAGTGTTTCTTGTAAGTCCGCGCGTTGTTTGGTCATGATCTAGGTAATATAAATTTTGTTTTGGGGATGTTTTCCTTCACGTCCGCGCTTTTAGTATAAATTGAAAATCTCTCGGCAGTCTAGCTACCCTTGTTGATTGATCAACACTTGAGAATGAGCAGAAGGCTAGCGAAACTGTTGGAACTTCATGTGAACCTGGAATATGCCAGGCTCATACTAAATGAACTGGCCGCGGAGGCCATCGTGGAAGAGGGAAGGATGAAAGGGGGGGAGAGAAGAAACAAAGAAGAGGAGGAGAGAAGAAAAAAAGAAGAGGAGGAAAAGGAGAGAGGAATGGCTGTACCACAGCCAGAAGAAGGAAATTTCAGAATCCCAGAGACAGAAGATTGGGATTCTGAAGCCACTTATCCCGCCTCTGCTCTCCCCCTAAAAAGAGTGAAAAGAGACTGGGGAAGAAGATGTGTGTGTGGTGCCAGGCCTGGAAGGTGCCATCATTAACCAGGTGCCATGGAGTTAAAAAAAACAGCCCTTTTCAGGGCTACCCAAACATTTAGAAAAGAAATAGTAATCGATTTGCCAATGTGTGTATGTAGAGTAGTGTGAATATAAACACTGACTCCTTTTTTAAAATTGTGTGTGTGTGTGTGTGTGTGTGTGTGTGCTTGTTTGTAAGCGCTCACGTACGTTTGTGTGGATAGTAGATTATTGGGGTTATGTAAGAGCTAAAGTTGGTTTGTGTGGATAGTAGATTAGGGTTTCATTTTAATGCTTTGCGTGTGTGGATAGTAGATTTGGGG
Organism: Sinohyriopsis cumingii; assembly: GCA_028554795.2. Classification (NCBI taxonomy): domain Eukaryota; kingdom Metazoa; phylum Mollusca; class Bivalvia; order Unionida; family Unionidae; genus Sinohyriopsis; species Sinohyriopsis cumingii. The sequence continues at coordinate 163,594,364 of CM068829.1, forward strand.
TTTGTTTATTGCTGCTTCACGTATGTGGATAGTAGATAATATGAAATGAGAAAAGTAGGGGATGTTTTCCTTCACGTCCGCGCGTTTTAAGTAATGATCTCGGTAATATAAATTTTTGTGTCTTTGGGGGATGTTTTCCTTCACGTCCGTACTTTAACTATAAGAACCCACAAGGTTCGTCGTTCGCACCATTCTACGGAAGAACCCAAGAAAATGAGTATTGAACTATTTAATGAGCTAAAGGATAGTTGGTACTGGATGACAGATGCAGCCTATGTGGTGGAAAGGCTAGAGAAGGAGTGGTTGCATGAAGTTACTAAGGACTTTGTCAAAAGTCAAGTGACGAGTCTAAAACTTGCCAGGGATCTGATTGGGGACATGATTGAAGAGGAGGTTAAAAAGTTAAGAGGCTTCATACAACTTGACTATGTGAAAGTAGGTAAACTGAAAGAGGCCCTTGATTATGCTATTGAAGTGAGGTGTGTTTTAACAGATATTTTGGAGTGGACTGAGTGGTCCTATGTGAAATGGGGTTTAAACCAAATGATGAAAGCAGAGGAGATGATGAGGAAAGTGATGAGAGAACAAGTCAAGATAATGAAAGACATTTGGACTGTAGAAAGAAAAGAAAAAGAAAAAAAAAGAAAAAGAAAGAGCTTGAGCGGCTTAACAACAATTGGATGAAAATCCGAAACAAGTTCCGAGCCATGGGTCACCCGGACTGGATACCAGAAAATGAAAAGAGAAAGAAGAAGGGAATTTTGGCAAAGATAAGGGGATGGATAAAGAAGTTAAGGAGTTAGAAGAAGAAGAAAACCAAAGGCCCTTTTCAGGGCCACTCCAATCTCTCGAAAAGAGATAGACTTTCAATTGCCTACCCCCTTTTTTAAATATTTTTTTAATTTTAAAAAAACACAAAAAAATCCCATGTTAAATTCCCCTTGTCCCTAAAATTGCTTTTTTCTCCCATGTTAAATTTCCCTTGTCCCTAGACAAGCGCAAAATCTATTCCCATGTTAATTCCCATTGTCGCTAAAGTGGCTCAGGGGTTTTCGTAATGTTAAATTTCCCATTGTCGCCAAAGTGGCCCAGGGGTGTTTTTAATGCTAATTCCCATTGTCGCTAAAGTGGCCCACTTCACTACTTCCAGTCATCTCATTGTCTTAAGTTTCCTCAGGCGACCCATGTAAAAATGGTACAGGTTCTTGGCATGGCTTCTGTACACCATACAGGTTTCGCTTGCATATGGCAGATTCTGCAACACAGTGGCTTTGTATACCTTCAGTTTTGTTTGTAGATTGATGTCTCAGCGTTCCCACGCATTTGAGCGTAGTCTTTAGCAATTCTGGCTTTGGTTTCATCATTGATGTGGACTGCACGTGACAGTATGCTGCCATTACAGGTGAACTTTTCCACTGCCAGGAGGGCTTGACCATTTACTGTGATGGTAAGCCGTACGTAAGGCTTTCGTGGTGACGGTTGGTTGAACATCTCCGTCTTCTTGATACTGAAGACCAAAACTGTTACAAGCTGAAAAGAAATGGTCCATAATCTGTTGAATATCAGGCGCATATTTGGCATCCACGAAACATTCGTTAGCAAATAGATTACAAAATGTCACATCCAGTAACTTTATCTTCCCTTGTAGCCTCTACAGACTGAAGAGCTTGGCGTCAGCCCTGTGTGACATCAATCCCAGTACTATAGTCACGGAAGACATCATCAAGCATGGCAGAAACTACGATAATAAAGAAGGTTGGGACCAGCACACGGCCTAGCTTGGTGACCGAGAACGGTTCAGATAACTCGCTGTTTCAGATGATATTTGTGTAGGGTCATAATTTATTTAGGGAAGAAACACGTTTTTCTCAATGTGGTGATCATTCATATTTGCGATAAATCTTTCTTAACAGGAAAACATGCAAGAATGTATTCGTTTTTAATTTACCGTAGACCTTTACTATTAGATAGCATACCTAAAATCTGCATTATTGTATATTACACTTGTAACTATAAAAATTCCTTCTAAATGGAGTTTATTTCCTCCAAATGAATGCTAACCTTTTTACTCTAATTGCCTGGACACTAAGTAACCTACTTGTGTTGTAGTGCTGTAATGAACCGAAACCTCTAGACCAGTCATATTTTTTTGCAATACCAATTTAAATTGGGATATACGAGAAGTCTAAAAGAAAATATAAAAATGATATCTTGATGATTTAGGCTGCAAAGACAATTAACCAGCACAAGTTTGGGATTGTTTTAAACAACATACAAAGTGGCACTAGGCTGCTTTCGTTTTGACTTCGAACAGATTTTCGGAGTTGGAATATTACTATTTCATGATTTTAACATAAACATAACAATGTGAGAATCAAAAGATAATGCCTATTTGTTTATATTTTGAACGCGGTAAAACTATGGACATTTCTAGATGTATTACAAATAACATTAAAGGGAATAGAGTGTTAATTTTCTGATTGCAAACAAATTGTATTCTGCAATGTTTTAGAAACGATTTACATATTACATTTAACGAGGATCACACGGAGAGCATGACGGTTCAAAGAGAGCAAAACGAAGAAGGAATAAAATTACTTATTTTATGTGTGAAAACACGCAATTTTGCATCTGTAATAAATTTATAGCACAACTTGAACATCGGGTATATTTTTTCAATGTCGATCTACAACGGTTTAAGAAAAACAGAGATACAGCTTATGGCGAATAAATATAGATTTAAAACAAAATGTGTGACTCATTATCACAAGGAATGGTTTAATTTGGCATAAATTTGAAATCATTCATACGGTTGAAAATGATTGAAGAAACATTGTTGCAAATTGCTTATAACGATATTACATGTTTCAGACGGGCATACTGATGATTGTTGATAGTAGTAAAAGACAATTTATGAAGCATAACGTATCCACTGGATGTTTGAATACCGTTTTAAATGACTCATTCTAATGGTTTGCAGAACAGTACATAATTCATCTTTAATGCGATCCTGAGTGTCCAGTTGCTTATATAAATATCAACCAGTTGCGTGTGAACAAATTAACCTGGAGAAAACGAAAATAAAAGCACATAATTTAATGAATGGCTAATTGATCAATCTACTTCTTCATTACAAGCAGGCGAGATAAATTTTCTGCACAAAAGAGTTTATGGATGTCACGTTGATGATCCGTTGCAAGTAGACATCATTCACGTGTAAACATATGATGGAGAAAAAAAATACAGTTTATAAGAACATTTTTACAGTGATATATATTTTCTCAAAATACTTTTAGACTAATAAAGTAACAACAAAAAAGAAGATGGCATACTAAATTTTTCGTAAAGAAAACTTTAAAAGAGAAAAAACCTGAAATAATGTTAACTGATAAAGGAAAGGAGTATAACGACAGAAAAACTACAGATCTGCTGCAAAACCTAAAGACTGAAAACTTACTCCAACAAACAAAGTATCTCTTTTCGAAAGGCTTAAAACAGAATTAAAGAAAAAAACATGGATGTATAAGGAAAAATGGGTATATTCGGTCACATGACAACATATACATTTAGAATGACTAATTTTAAAATAATTTTAAAATCTGAATTTCGAAATACAGACAAGTTTTTAATAGGTCTACTTTCCTAGCTTTGCTGAAAAAATATTTAAATCAGACATGTTGTGGTACAGAAATTTACAAACTGGAAAACTAACGCAGAGAAGATATAAGGAACATGTTTTAGGAACAAAGACTTGTCCTGAATGAAAAACAAGATGATGCACAAAGTTGAAAGTGGTTAATTCGAAAGGACATGATGAATCATATTACTGGCTGCTTACCAGCCGAAAACATAATGCTATTTTTTTAAAGTATGCATCAAAGAGAGATCTCACCTCTAGAGACGATGTGTCAAGGACACACCTTTCATCAAGAGACCATCGAGGAGTACATAGAAGTTTTAAGCAGCCTGAAAACTTTAAGTTTTTTTAAATAAAAATCACGAGTTTCTGGAATGTAATATATCGGAAGGAAAAACAACGGATTAAAGCATGACGAAATTAAATGGTTTACACCTTGCGAATGTGTCCTAATTACAAAACCAGAGGGATAAAAGAATGTACGTTCAAAATCGTCACCAGTAAATAACAAAATGGTATAGTTGAAAAATGCTATGCAGATACTACAATACGGGCAGTATTATCCTGTTACGGTAATAAAAGATATTACAATACGGGCAGTATCCTGTTACGGTAATAAAAGATACTACAATACGGGCAGTATCCTGTTACGGTAATAAAAGATACTACAATACGGGCAGTATCCTGTTACGGTAATAAAAGATACTACACAGTCTAGAATTCAAAAGTGTGAAGTCAATTCAAACTAGTCCTAAAAACTAAAAAGAAATACATTCTTAAAGACTATCAACTAGTCCACGAAATGTTGACCAAATACGGGGTAGCAACAATTACATAAATGTTGACGTAATCATTGGGACATTTAACCATCTTTCACTATTTAGTCAAGGAAGGCATAGCAACGGCAACATCATCTATGCGTTTTTCCTGGACAAACATTTTACGGTGAAGAATTTCATTGTATCAATAGCAAAGAATTACCAAACTATTAACCAAAATTACCAAACTATTTACCAAAATTACCAAACTATTTACCAAAATTACCAAACTATTTACCAAAACTACCAAACTAGTAACCAAAATTACCAAACTATTAACCAAAATTACCAAACTATTTACCAAAATTAGCTAATATTGGAAGAGCTTTAATAACACATGGATGAAGTTAAATCCGAAACGGATTTTGCAGTATGTACTATAAAGGGACTTGAATGATTTAGTGTTTTTGTGACTTTAATTTGAAATCTAGCAATAATTACAATTATTTTTTAAAAAAATACAGGGAACAAGAAGTTGCAAAATATTGTATATGCAACTAAGAATAATTAATATCGGAAAAATAACGAAATACAACAACAACAAAAACAGAGATATAAATAGTGTACAATTAACGAGAATAAAACGTTGTAGTTGTAAGTAGGATTAACCCTTTTTTTTTCTTCCGAACATGATAGGTTATACATTGCGAATAGTATATCTGGGGGAGGAAAAGCATGGCAAAGTCCAGAGGAAGAACCACCAACCCACGGGAAGCTACTGGCAAGCTTTCTTATATAGCACATTGACCGAGCCAGAGTCTCGAACCCCAGGCGGACAGAAGTTGGATGGCAGCGAGCGCCTTAGAACACTGCTCCCACCCCCACCCCGTGGTCGCCCTAATAAAACGGGATCAAACTGTAGATAATAAAAAGACCAGAGAAGCAAATCAGTAAAGTGTTACATGTACATAAACAGTAAATAGAGATCGGTATATTTGCACAAAAAAGCTAACGTCAAATTAATTATTTGAATCTATAAAATGGACATCAGATTTCAAACAAAAAAGAACGCATTGCACCCATCCACCCCTCAAAAAACTGACATAAAACCCCAAACGCATGTTAATGCGATACGTTACCGTTTACATGCGATTCAGTTTAATACAATAAAGTGGTTGACTCATCTTAAACTAATTTAACAAAGGAAATGTATTTAACAAAATAAAAATGTACTATACTGGGGCTCATTCTTGACATTCAAAACATGAAACCTTTTCATACCCACTCATCAAAAGATTACTTTACGAACAAATACATTGCACAGTGCGACATAAGATTTTGGCAGACTCACTTAATCTGTGAGATATGCCTGTCAATGTATGGCAGGGAAATTTTTTAAGGTCTTAGATGGAACTTTAAAGAGTTGTTTAAAGCTCTGTTGAATTGTTCTTATGTTAATTTAAATGTTAGAAAATACCGAGCCAGTGTGTGATACCTCTACTTTGTGAGGCTATATGGACTCCAGCTAAGAATGTGAATACATACATACTGGTATTTAATGGCCAGGTGTGTTTGAAGATGTAAAATCAGGTTTTGCGGAGACTACACCTTCCTATATATTAATAGCGTACGAACATCGTTAACACTACGAAGCTGATATTGTTGAATATGTCAGCTGAAGAAATGAATTCTATGACAGACAGAACTGAACTGGCCAGAATTACTTATGTCCGCAAAATGCTGATTGATACAATGATGAAGGTGCTGCAAGATTAAACCAAAGTATAAAGTCTTATGGAATCTGAATCTAAGGTACACAATTTCAAGACGGAACATCTATTACTCAGTCTGTTTTGATAGTATCAGACACTGTTAAACATCAGCTGAGCTAATAAATGGAAAGCGATGTTAGGACAGAGGTTCAAAACATTACGATATAGATTATGCAATATATAACAGGTTCCAAATGCGGTTGTTGCTGACGGTTTCTTTTTATTACTGAGTGACATGATCATGAAAATAAATAATATTGTTGGATACAACAATTTATAGAAATCCAGTGACTCGTACAAACCTGGTGCCCAAGCCCATCATTAATATAAAAATAATATAATAAATAATAATATATAAAAGAAGGATATCTCAAGGGTTAATACACAGTCTGTGACATAGTGCCACGATACTGTAGAGGACAATAATAATAATAATAATAATAATAGTTCGAAAGTTAAACTGTTCTATAACATCTTGAATATAGTTCTAATCATCAGTTGGTATATTTGAATTGTTAAGTAAAGACTACTACAACTTGTTTATTGGTGATATAACCGTTATATAAAGTTATGCTAAACCTTTCAAAGCTTTCTATGTATTCATATGGTCGATGTCTTTCCTGAAATATGTAGACGTTGTCTTTGTAAGCTGTTTCAGTATTTATCTTGGTCTCATCTAATTATGGCTCTTTTGTTAAGTGCTCTGATGATTATCGCTTGAATCTGATGTTCTGTACGAACCTACTTGTCCTTATAAGTGTTATTTATTTTCCTTTTTTCGTGAACTTAAATACTATAAATTCCTTGTTAAAGGAAATAAATTTCTCATCATTGTTCGGTGTTCTAATGGTATACCTGTCATAGCTTGGAGTATTTAACACATGTTCCATAGAATACAAAAAAGTCCACTTAATATTCTTATTTTGCGTTAATACAAACATTTTTGTTCAAAGTGTAAACTTCATCTCAGTTGTTGTTATGCCAAACGTCGTATGATGATATTCATGTTACCTCTATTAAATATATTTAGAAGTTTTATTTATTCTGTGTTAAAATCTTGCACACCAAAGTTCCTGATTACATATCCTTTAAGGTTAAATCGTTGAGTCTAGCTCCAATTTTATTTTAAAACAACAGTCCATTTTTCTACTGATGCTGTTCGCCAATATGCTTTAATATTATTGTTAGATTCATACAAATCTTGATCGCTAGCAAGGTCAAAACATGTATTCATTGAAATACTTATATATATATATATATATATATATATATATATATATATATATATATATATATATATATATATATATATATATATATATATATATATATATATATAATTTCAAGAAAATATGCATTATTCATTACAACTATAAAAAGTATAGTAACCATTGGACACAGTCAACATTGATTACTATTATTTTTTTTACAAATATAATTTTTTTTTTAATTTGCTCAATACCAGCGATACGAGTGTGATATTTTCTTCCAACACCAGCCATTGTTCCTATAACATCCATGAGCTTAACCAAGCAGTTTCCATATTCTTCTATACACTCCCTTTCCTCCATGTATATCCCCGATACTGCAGTCAGTGATGTCGTTAGTTCGATTTTTGACACCTGTTTACTCAACGTGATGAACCAACATTTCAGGGCAATGGATCTGGTTTTTGAGGGCAATGGGTCTGATTCTTGAGGGCAATGGGTCTGGTTCTTGAGGGCAATGGGTCCGGTTCTTGAGAGATCCTTCGGCAGGCTGCGAGGAGCGAACCACACACCACACGAGGTCGTTCCTTAGTAGCTGTGGAAATTGGAATCTCGTGATCATAGCCTGTATATCGGTACATCGATCCTAAGTAGATACATATTCATATTTATTGATAATTCCGTGTGTTGATCACATATCAAATACATACGTTGAAAGTTCTACATATAAATCATATATATTGATACGCTCCATACAATGATCATATGTGTTGACATATTACATTACTTGTTATTATTTGTCGATTCCAGACTTCGGTCGTATCCATTTAGGAACGATATCATTGTGTTATATTGAGCTTTGAGTGCATGAGTGAGGTGTCAGATTAACTCAGCATTTAATTTGCATTACATATATAAAGCGCTCACCGTTACGGATCACTGCCATCTCACATCTGTCTGCGTGGGTTCGAGTCTCGGGCTCGGCCAATGTGAGCACATGAGAAAGCTTGCCAGTAGCTTCCCGTAGCTCGGTGGTTCTTCCGGGTTTTCCCGAGTGGTCTAGTAATTTTTTATTTTTATTTTTAAAACAGTCTATATTTCTGGACACTAATCTGTAAATTATTGATTTTTTAATGTTCTGTAAATTATTGATTTTTTAATGTTCTGTAAATTATTGATTTTTTAATGTTCTATTATCTCCGTTCAGAATGTAAAAGCACAAACTTTGAATGATTAATTACTCCTAATGCTGTTACTACTTGTCTTTGTTGTTAAAGTAACGGAGGGAATGCTATATAGGCAAGTAATATCGATTATGTGGTGTAATTCTTAAAAAAAGCATTTCATCTTTATTTGTTTTGTTTTTTAAAAGTCTCTCCCAATGCAAAAACTAAGTCCAATTAATCAATACGACCAAACTCAATGATTAATTGATCGACTTCACCGTACAGAGTTAGCAACAGGGGATGACTTTTTCATAATTATAGAATATATAAAAATGGAATGTTTTCTGCATAATTTGAGTGTGCAGATTTCAAAAATGAACCCATCTTTATGATATATTTTCAAATAAATTCACAGGAAGCATTCAAACACATGTACCGTCCACCATTTTTAATATTGGTCTTTGGCAATTTTTGAAAATTCTTGACCTCATATTATTTCAAGCTGAAATTTGCATATTTCTCACATATATTTTATATAGAAATGTTTTGTGAACATTCAGCTTTAAGAATAAATTGACTTTTTATATGTTCCAGGTAATTCAGAAGCCCCCCTGTGCCTTTTTATCAACCCCCCCCCCAACTTTTCTGCATGAAATACTATATTTTTGAGTCATATACTAGTTGAAATTATATGTTGCTTTTAAAATGGAATATTTTCTGCTTAATTAGAGTGTGCAGATTTAAAAAATGAGCCCATCTTTATGATATCTTTTCAAATAAATTCACAGGAGGCATTCAAACACATGTACCATCCACCATTTTTAATATTGGTCTTTGGTCACTTTCTGAAAATTCTTGACCTCATGTTACTTCATGCTGAAAGTTGCATATTTTTTACATATGGTTATATATAAATGTGTTGTGAACATTCAGCTTCAAGAATAAATTTACTTTTTCTATGTTCCAGGTACTTGAAAACTTTCTGTGCCTTTTTATCACTTGCCCCCAGCATTTATGCATGAAATAGCATAATCATGAGTCATACCAAGTTGAAATTGTATGTTACTCTTAAAACCAATAGTGCATATTCATTACAGTGTTCTTGTACATGTATACATTTATCTGAAATCACAATTTAGTAAATAACAATTGCTATTTTAGAATTTAGTTATCATAAGATATATTTGGTCAGTTTTTATATCTATAAAATAAAATCAATGACAAAAGGTTTTCCACTAAGTTTTCAATACAGTAAGTCAGGATTTCTGTAGTGTCAACTTAGGATGGTGCTACATTAAATTTTTTATGTCCTAACTTTGCGATATTTTTGTAATAATTCTGATCATTGTTTTGAGCAATATTACATAGTTCATGAAGTAAAGACAATTGTGGTAACAGAAATAGAGAAGAAACTGGCACAGAATTGGTTCTCAAGAAATATTTATGATTATGTATTTGTTTAAATGGAGAAATACTACAGATCGATTCTCTATTCCTTGGCTTATGATGACAATATTCATATTGATATTCACTAAAAATGGCATGACAATTTTAAATGAATTTGTTTTCATTCTTCAAAATTCTGAAAAATAGTTGAACTTTTACCTCTTTTCCATCCCTACTAAATATGAACATTTTAATTTTAATACCAGTGTCTCTAGATAAGAATCGTACGTAGAACAGATGACCTGACATTGATAATATCTCAGTGATCACAAGCACATACATATTATCAATACGTCTAGCAAGTATCACCGAGTCGTTGAGTGATACTGCCGTAGAGTCTCTAACCTCGAAAATATATTACACAACAAAAGTTGTACAAATATTTTGTAATAAGTTTGGTATAATGAATGACAGTACGTCTGTATAATCCGATTCCTTGGTATAAACGTCTGCCTTTTCATAAAATCAAGTTTTCGTGTGTTTTTGAGCCCAAATTATGTCGTATTGTTGTCATTGTTTACGTTTTGTACGTACCCATGTGCCGGGAAGAGTTACCGTTCTTGCTGGCATGGGTGACCTTAGCAAAAGACGTAATTCGTGGGTTTTCCGCAAATATTCGCACACATTTTACCATTATTCTCGTAAAAGGAACTCCAAAGTATTTAAAAAGTAGGCGTAGGTGAACGTATATGTTCGCTTATTTAGTTTTTCAGCGTTTGGAAAAATTCAGTTTTCGTTTTTTTTCCCGCTGAATAAGTTGTAGAAATGGCCTAGTGTCATATACGCTAAATATAGACATTTGACTTTTCAACCATGAATACATTCGGATGTAATAATGTCGGCTTTTTACATACAAAAGCGGAGAAAGTAATGAGGTTGACATTTTGAAAAAAAAACGTTAATCTTGATCGCCAGTGCCGTCTAGCGGTGTCCCCTGTTGTTACGTACAGGTAGTGCGAAAACCATGAAAAGTGGACTACAATGAAATAGAAAATCTGTTCATTCTTGCGTATCGTCAGCCATCATATGTAGGTCAAAAACTTGGAATCTGGAGGTCGTGTAATGCTTGCCGAGTCGTATACACACTCAAAATTGCTTCGCCGGAAAACACAACATGCTTAAAGTCTGTCTATAGCACACTTAATGCATTGTGAAAACAAACGGATAAAATTTAATAATAGCAAGCCATACAGTTGCGAGTGTTAGTGGGTCGATCATGTGCATTTGTGTGACTTGATTCTGCTTAAACTTGCTTTATCTTGTCCGTGTGATCAGTTGTATTCTATCCCAGATTAAGTTCCCCTTTTTGTACCATCGCGATGTAGTTGTTAAAATCCCAGCCATAGACGACTGATTGTAGTCATCTAGTTTCACCATGGCAAGTAAAGGAAAAGGGAAAACTCAAAACATTGTCTACTTGAATGGTAGGGTATACACTGTGGATAAGAATGGAAACGCTGACTGGTGTAAACAACCGCAATGTGCAATCGTGATCGAAGATGGTATTATTCGATTTCTTGGATCCAACGCCGATGCAGAAACGCACATCACGTGCGACACTGAGGTGATAGACTTAGAGGACGCTACAGTGTTACCCGGTATACACGATGTTCATGTTCATCCACTGGAGGCCGGGTCACCAGTGGCAGGAACGTGCAAGCTACCCAAAGACACAAGTCCAGAGAAAATGATAGAACTTATTAAAAGGTCCTACCATAAACAAAAAGGCACTACTTGGATCCTAGGGCACGGATACTCCTTGCACAGCATTTTGAGACACGTTGAAAAAGGGGGTCGCCCGCCAAAGACGATTTTGGATGAAGCTATACCTGACAGGCCGGCCGTCATGATGGAAGAAACATCACATTCTGTGTGGGTCAATTCCAATGCCTTGGAAATGGCAGGGATAAACAAGGATACGGAAAATATACCGGCTGGGATTATTATGAAGGATCCTAAAACCGGAGAGCCTAACGGAATTTTGTTTGAAAATGCTGGTAATTTTATAATGGACCTTGCAATGGCACCCACGAAAGAACTCGAAGAACTAAACTATAAAGGACTCTTGACTGGACTAAAAGAATTATCAAAAAATGGCATTACATCCGTTTGCGATGCTAGAGTATTCTGGAAGAGTCGTCACCACGTGGCGTGGGAGCGTGCTTTGAAAGAAAATCGACTTACAGCGCGAGCAATTCTCGGACTATGGGTCTATCCGCATCTGGACGACAACGAACAGATACAAACACTTAAGAGCATGTATAAAAATTACCCTGAAAGTATGCTAAGAATATCCCAAATCAAGATGTATGCCGACGGTCTCTTGGACTCTACCACAGCGGCCGTCATTGACCCGTATCTGATAAATTATCATTTGGAAGGCCTGTCAGATAACAGAGGCATGAACTATTTTCACGAAGTTCGTATTGGCAGGTACATAAAAGAGCTCCAAAACTTTGAGCCTGGCAAGGGTTTTGATTTCCACATTCACACAATTGGAGACCGAGGTGTGCACGAATCCATCAACGCGATAGAGTCATGTTTTTCAGAACAAGATCCCAAAATGCCATCCAGGCATCGCCTCACGCACTTAGAACTGGTTCATCCATCCGATATCCACCGCTTTTTTTCAGTGGGCGTGGTCGCAGATTTCCAAGTTTCCGGAGAATTCACGCTGCCAAAATTCAGAAAGTACAATGCAGAGCTTATTGGCAAATCCAGAGCTAAAGATGCAGTTCCGGTAAAGAGCTTGGTTGATTCTGGTGCTCACGTGACCCTCAGCAGCGACTGGGACGTGAGCGATCTCAACCCCTTTTTGGGAATTCAGCACGCGACCCAGCGAGAGCACCAGTCTGTTGACGTGAAAACTGCAGTAGAGATGTACACTATTAATGGCGCTTACGTCATGCGACAGGAAGATAAAGTCGGGTCGCTCGTGGCAGGAAAAGAAGCAGATCTGATCGTCATAGACCAGGATATTTTTGAGATCGCTCCCAAAGATATCGGTCGCACTAAAGTGCTTCAGACCATGTTGAAGGGAAAAGAAGTTTACAGAAGTCCAAAGTTCTAGGCGATCTGATTAAAACTGAGATCTCAGATAGAACAGATTTTTTTAACCAGACTGAAGTTTTAGCGACATTATGCTTTCTGTGCACTATGTTTTGTCGAATGTGACTTTTGAACAAACTACTTCAGATTCTTCAAGCGAACGATTGTCAAAACTTTTTGAGTGGTTTATTTGGTGTCAATATTTTGAGATCAGTTTAGTGATGTAAAGAATTATCATAACAATTTAGTAATTAGAAAATTGCCATCGTTCTTTGCAACTGTGTCGTCGAGTTCAATAAGGGGCGCTCACCAATTATTATGTACTTTTGAGAGAGTGGCGGATGTAAGGTGAAATTGCGTACATTTGCAACATGCACAATTGTTTTAAAGTGCACATCTGGAGTAAGGCCAAGCTGTATACTCTATAACCCATATTACATCCATCAATCATACACCAAAGTAAGGGAATTCAAGGTTCTTTGAACAATACCTAAGATATACAAAGTCTTTTCTTAAATAGCCAGTATAATCAGTGAGGAAACACAGGGAAATTATTTTTCTGTAAAATTCTGGCTGAATATATCGTCACGAATCAAATTTGTTTTCGTTGTCAGTTTGTTAATTTGTTAAGTTTCTTACGGAAAATGAGAACGAACATTAGAAGGCGTGAAGAATAGAAGAGTTGCTTGATACCGCATGCACATGATTGTTAATGTCATAATGTAGTGATTTTTCACGAAGAAAATCTTTCGGGAAAAATATTAAGCATTTTAGGAAAACAATCTCTTTCTTTATGGAGAAACTGTTTTTTTCCACCAGGATTTGTCCAACAAATACTGAAAAAAACCTTTAAAAAAAACCCAACTTGTTCACGTAAATAGTGTGGAGTGAGCACTCTGGCGAACCATTTTATAAAAGATGAAGTAACAATGAGTAGGTTTTTCTTGAAGGAACTTGTTCTTGGCAGTCGTCTTTATTCATGAAAAAAATCCCATATCAACATGAAGATTGTATATTCTCGTAAAAATGCACATTTTTTTAATGAAGATTGCGCATTTTGGTAAACGATTCTGTTGTAAATTTACATTGATGTGTACGTGTCTTATTTAAATGATACATACAATGTGCACACAATGCAGACAGTGTCAGCTAATACGGACACAGATCTACCACCCGCATCGTATTCGTGATTTGTATGCAATTAATAATTGCTCATAATACATTTAATACATTTTTAAACAAATTTTAGGATGCAAAATTATATATATATATATATATATATATATATATATATATATATATATATATATATATATATATATATATATATATATAATTTGTATGGTAGTTATCCATAAAGGGGAAGAAATAGTACCGAATTAAGGTGGTAGAAGGGCCTGGAGTAATTTCAAAATCCCTCCCAATCTGTGCCACCAATTCACTGAGTTGTGCCCCTACCCACATTTTTTGCCAGGCGGACGCCCTGTGGCATCTGCTCCATTTCTCAGCTTTTAAACTTGCCATATGTGACGATCATTTAAGTCGAAAATGAAAATAAAAATCATTAAAAAAATCGACATTCTTATTCACTCTGCGATATCTTTGATCTTTTGACTTTTCTTTGATAAAAGCAAAGGGTTTAAACTGTAACTAACGCACAACTTCGAGTATGCTTCAAAATAAAATGATTATTAATTACTCGCAGTAAAAACAGGCCTACAATATAGTTCTTTGATACAAGGGAGATAACTGTCCAAGCAACTCTTCTACTGAAAACGACAAAGAACAAAAAGTCCGCGTTTCTCAAACAATCACGAGTGGAGCACGCTTGTCAGGTAAAAAACGTTCAAAACAACAGCCCTACCTCTGTAAAACGGGTTTTGAACATAGAATGCATCTAATTATGTTAAAGTGATTTAATAGAAAATGTACTTTCCAAAACTGTATTTTCGAAAACAATACGGTTCAGAATTTATTGATAAACATTCTTGTCGTTGCAAATGAAACGGATAAACTCGTACCTTGCAGAGACTTTTAAGTTAATTTCTTTGTTTTTATGATTTTCATAAAAGGACCCAAAATGTGGTATTGACAAATTAGCTTTGAGAACCATGTGCTATGGAGAACACAGCCCAGCCACTGGAATAAGGGGACGCTCACCAGTTGTTAGTCCTACATGTAAGACCTCGACGCTGATATTGATGTTTTGAGCGTCTAGGTCTTACTGCCTAAATAACGGCGCAGTGTAGCGTGTTTTGATGTCGACTAACATCGTAACAAAAGTAAAATTTTCAGGAATATCTCACCCATCTGGCAGCCAGTAACGACGCTTTTCTACAAAGTATGGTAATGATGTTTTAGTCGGACTTTACTTATTCCGTTACGGATCAGTGCCATCTCACCTATGTCTGCGTGGGTTCGAGTCTCGGGCTTGGCCAATGTGGGTATGTGAGAAAGCTTGCCGGTAGCTTTGACTGGCGGCTGGGTGAGAAATTGTACAGATATTTACAGTGATTCAATTCATAATAATAATAATAATAATGAGGACTTTATATAGCGCCTAATTTTTAGAAGCTCTAAGAGCTTTGCAACATTAGACAACACCTATAAGATAAAAAACATATATAATGATACTACAAAAACAAACACCATGAAATTAGAAAACATAATAAAAAACATGCTGAGAATATTTAAGGTAGGAAACATTAGGTCTTTAAGTTTGTTCTTGCAGTCAAAATAAGTGAGTTTTGAGAGCACTCTTGAATTGGATCACTGTTTCTTTGTGTCTAAGTTCAGTGGGCAATTCTTTCCACATTGCTGGGCCCTGGTAAACGCTGTTCATATGACTTTGTTTTCATAGTGGGAATAATGAGTATACAATTGTCAGAAGAGGAGCGTAAGTATCTTGCTGGTGTGTACACATGGGTGACGTCGGATAGGTATGTTGGACTCGTCAGAGGCAGAAAGACCTAGAAATATACATGTCGTCATTTATAAGAGTATATTAAATAAACAACTTTAGCTTTCAGTATTGTGTTCCTTTCAGAAAGTAGCGGAATAAGCAGTGCACATGACCTCGGAATCAAGACATGTTGAGACTTAGACAAAATACAATTCGCAAATTTGAATAAGTGTTTTGGGTTTAACTGGCAAACTGATGATGATTGTAACAAGATTCAGAAGACTGCTAATGTTCGTAGAACTGACAGTTCGGATGGGACAGTAACAACGTGTAAGAAAGTGTGTGATGCCTAGCTTAGTGTTTGGAATAATTCTTTACTTGGATTGACAAAATTCAGTCTCACTCTGATGGACAAACAAGAGCTATGTTGGTGTTATAAAGAATGTAGAAATTTAAACTCTAGGGCAAGCAATAGTTTTGTAATTTTCATAGTTTTTAGGGATGGGACTGCGACTTTTGCTGCTGGTACTCCTATTTTAACCAAAATGGGAGTCCTGGACTCCTAGTTTTAAAATCCTAGCGAGACCTCTGATTGAGGTTTTACATGTAGGCCTAACCAGTTGTGTACTTTTGAAAGAGTGACATGTAAGGTGAAGTTGTTTGCATTTAAAACATGCACAATGGAGAGAATGTTGGCATACCTCAATGCTACTTTGATGTAATATGGCTGACATTTCTTTGGATATTGTACTTGTGGAAATTGTACATGATCTTGGCATACTGGTAACTAAAATGACTGCTCCCTTGTTCTCAAAAAATCCGCCTGAATTAGCTGAAAGTACACTATCCTTAGCAGCTATTAAAATAGGGAAAATGAATTTTTCCAGACTAGACAACACCAGCTTCTGAAAGTGCAATGAATGAGGTACTAAATATATTAAATAAATAAAAAATTAAAGGCTCTTTTTTTTTCTTCTTCAATTTACCTCTGAAGTTCAGGAAGTGAAAATGACCCAAGTTAAGCTAGCAGTTTTTTGAAAGGTGCACATCTAGAGTAAGGCCAAGCTGTACACTATTACCCATATTACACCCATCAATCATACAACTAAATAAAGGGAATTAAAGGTTGTTTGAAAAATACCAAAGATATACAAGGTCTTTTTTAAATAGCCAGTATAACCAGTGAAGAAACCCAGGGAAATTATTTTTCTTTAAAATTCTAACCTGTGCAAAATATGAAACTGCAGAGTGCCACCTTAACAAGTCAGCCCCCTACAGCATTTAGGATAGTCCTATAATGTAACTGTAAATGTCAGATCCATAGCAAAACTGGAAAATGCCAGAAAACAGCAAATAAGAAACTAAATATAAATAGTCATTTTATGGCATGATTTTATAAATATTTATTGTTTTTATAATTATCAAACAATTTTAACTTTGTTGGTACGAGTCTAGGCTCTTACAAAAATAACAGGAAAAAAGTGAAAACAAGCTTTGTAAAATTTAACAAATAATTTATTTCCCTAGAATATCAATTGAAAAATGAGGAAAAAAGAACTTATGGTTTTACAAATCAAATCCAAAAATAATCCAAGAATTAAAAAATAGAAGTCCTAGTAATAAAAGGTCCTGAATGAAACTGAGTTCGAATCCCGATAAAATCCAGAATGGAAGATGATGATGTCTGTTGTAACCTGTGAAGTGCTGCAGTATCAATGGTCTCTTGTTGAATCACAGAAAATATTATTCCAGTTTTTGAATTCTGTATATATTTTGATAAATGTGGGGCCGTCCATTTAGTATGTATGGGGGGTAACCCAAATGCATACACTTGCGGGGCCCCGAGTGGTCTAAAGCGCTATCCGTTACGGATCACTGCCATCTCACCTCGGTCTGCGTGGGTTCGAGTCACAGATTCGGCTAATGTGGGTATGTGAGAAAGCTTGCCAGTAGCTTCTCGTGGGTCAGTGGTTCTTTCCGGGGTTTTCCCGGGTTCTTCCTGCACCATTAATACTGGCCGCCATGTATAGCCTATCGTGTGCTGAAAAATGGCGTTAAACCCTACAACAACAACAACAACATACACTTGCATATGGGAGGGTGTCTACTGATAATATACGTACGCATAGAAGACGGGGTAGTGGGTGAAACCCTGATAAAATTTGTCTAATACTTAACCTGGTTGACTGGGTTCAGTCGGTGTTAGCGGATACTTGCCAGACAAACTTTTTAAAGTTATGCAGCTTATTTGTTTGATGCAGCCAGACATTCAGCGTCAGTGGACTATCTGTTTTTTAAACACGTTAATGTTATTAATCCTTGATCGTTTCTGTGTGGATTAAATATTGGCCATTCTATAGAATTTGGGTGTGTGTGTCATGCATACGTATGCAGATGGGTGTGTGTAAAAAAAAGTATGCATGTGTACGGGGGGGGGAGGGGTCAAGCTTTGCCAGATTTTGCGTATATACTAAATGGATGGCCCCTGTCCTTGTCCAAGAAGTAATTTAGAGCACTAGTATTTCCAGGGAGAATAATCACTTAAAATCAAATAATTTGAAGAAATTAAAATCTCGGCCCAAACTGGTCACAACAACATGTGTCAAAAGTTTAAAGCTCACTGACTACTTCTATACAAAGCATTAGATATAAGGCTAACTTAAGAAGCAAAACAGATTCCCGGATGAGGGTCACATGGTCATCCTTTCTTGAACAAAATAGAAGCTTTTTACATGCCTAATGTCACATACTTCCAGTATGGCCTTATCTGAAATCAATGGTTCTTACTCTGGGAAAGAATTTTTTAAAAAATAAAAAGAAAGGTTGTTTACCAGAACTGCCACTGTTTCTGAATCAAGGTCAGGAACTAGGTCAGCATTTGATACAATGTCTCTATTAAGTTATTTACGTCAAAAATAAAAAATGTAAGTCAGAACTGAACTCTGTTCTAGACAATATCAAATCCAGTATACAAAGTTATATTACAATAGCATGTAATAGAATTTAAAAAAATAAAAAAACTAACAATTAAATATACATAACAATTGACATAAGTTGTTAAGCTGCAGAAAAATACAGCCAAAAAAGGCTGTCTTTTTCAAAGCTATACTAGTTTTGATTACAGTTTTTGTTTTAAAAATATAGAACACATTTAAAAAATGTGCAGGAAACGCTGCCCAGCAGATAAATAGTGCTGGAAAATGGCATCAGATCTTATAAAGGTTCCTCTGATAAACATAATTGTATAAACATTCATTGTTTCTATGATTATCAGATTTTTTAGCTTTAATTATGTAACGTATAGTATGATACTTTGTGCATGGCCTAAGTGGTTAAAGTATTCACCTTAGATGCAGAAGGTCTTGGGTTCGAACTTCAGCCAAATCATACCAAAGACTTATAAAAATGGTACCAGCAGCTGCCTCGCTTGGCACTCCATGTTACGAGGTTAATGTTAGGACTGGTCGGCCTGGTATCAGGATAATGTGACTGGGTGGGACATCATGCTACATGTCTTCTGCGTGATGTCCCAGTGCTAGACATCACTATAAACTGCCAAACTTCAGACATCGTAGCGATATGACTGCAAAATTGTTAAAGCTACAGTAAAAATCCAAATGACATACATAACACACACTCAGTCCCATGACACTTAACTTGGACCAGGTTCAACTAGCACCCAAACCTGGAAAGTACCAAGCTGATCTTTATATCTATAGCATTAAGAAGCTGTATTTGGAAAACCTTGGAATGGATAATAAATGATAGACTACTCTGGTATCTCGAAGCCACAAATCTACTATCTGACATTCTTTGTGGATTCATATGCCATGGAAGCACAGCAGACCATCTTGTCAGACTTGAAGCCTTACATAAGTTTTCCTAAATAAAGAACATATAGTTGCCACTCTTCAACTCTATGAAAGCTTACGACACCTCATGAATGTGCAGCATAATGAATTACCTGTTCAACCTAGATTTAAGTGGCCCATGACCTTATTTTATCTCTAGTTTCTTTGTAAGATAGAAACCTAAGAGTTATGGATGGCAGTACACTTGTGCATTCAGAGCACAAACTGCATTCCACCTTTTGTCATATGAATTAATCCTCACAAAAAATTCAGTGCTAGAAGTATTGCAAAATTTTGTTTTCCCATATCACCACTGTAGATATTACAATGTTCATATATAATATAATACTTCTAAGAAAAATTACAATTGAAAAATAATTGACAGAAAAGAATTTCTCTTTTATTCCAGAATTACTTGATTACAGTAAAGTTAATAATTAAAACTGGTTTTAACAGAATGCCATTTGATATAGGATTATGCAGGTTAAATTTGTTCTTGTTTGGAAGAAAAAAATAGCTAAGGTTCTGGCCCTGATCACTGTGGTACTGAAGCTGTCTTGGGGATCAACACAGGAGCACATAGGGAAGAGCAAGCATATCCCTCATGTGTTACATAGGGAAGAGCAAGCATATCCCTTGTGTTACATAGGGAAAAGCAAGCATATCCCTCTTGTGTTACTAAGATAGGGAAGAGCAAGCATATCCCTCGTGTTACTCAGATAGGGAAGAGCAAGTATATCCCTCTTGTGTTACTCAGATAGGGAAGAGCAAGCATATCCCTCATGTATTACTTAGATAGGGAAGAGCAAGCATATTCCTCATGTGTTACTCAGATAGGGAAGAGCAAGCCCATCTCTCTTGTGTTACTCAGATAGGGAAGAGCAGGCATGTCCCTCATATGTTACTCAGATAGGGAAGAACAAGCATATCCCTCTTGTGTTACTCAGATAGGGAAGAGCAAGCATATCCCTCATGTGTTACTCAGATAGGGAAGAGCAAGCATATCCCTCTTGTGTTACTCAGATACTTATACCACAGTTACCTGCATAGTTTTTGAAAAACAACCAGAAATAGATTGTTGATTATTTGTTTTTATTCAACATATTAGGTATAGTATGACATAGTGTTACCCGTGTCCATTAGAGTGAACAGTATATGTTCTAGAAAGTGTCTTCACATGTAATTTACAGTAATAGGTATGCATTGGAATGGTTGAAGCTTATTTAAAAATAAAACCTGTCCATTCATCATCCATTTGCCATATATACTTGCCGTTAAGTTGGATGATTCTGTAGATTACACAGACCCATATTTCCACTGCATAATGTGCCAGTAAATTTGGAGGCACACAGTTTGTTGAAGTAGTCTGTAGACCCTTGTTTGCCAGCACATTACACAATTGCACTTCAGGGTCTATGTTGTTTTGCAGTTGGACTGAACTTATTATACTAATAATAAGAATAATAATAATGTGGACTTAGTACAGTGCCTAATCTTTAGAAGCTCTAAGAGCTTTACAATATTCAATAACATATGAAAACATGTACAATTACAAGATTACAAAAACAAACACGATGAAGTTACAGAACAAAAAACATGCTGACAATAATTAAGAAAGTAAACATTATTAAGTCTCTAAGTCTGTTCTTCTAGTCAAAAGAGATGAGATTTAAGAGCACTTTTGAAGGAGATAATATCATCCTTGTATCTAAGAGCAATGGGCAATTCATTTCGTGTAGCTGGGCCTTAGTAAACAAACGAATGTTCAAAATTATTCATTAAAACCGTGGGAACAATGAGAATACAAGTGTCAGAAGAGGAGCATGGGGTGAACACATGGGTGAGGTCAGAGAGGTATATTGGACTGGAGCCAGTCAATGAAATGTAGCATATTGAACAGATTTTGTATTTGATTCTGGATAAAAGGGGTATCCAGTGGAGGATACAGAGCACAGTATGGTCATTTCTTCATGCTCTAAGGAAAATCCAAGCAGCTGTGTTTTTAACTTTCTGAAGTTTCATTAATAGACACTTTGAACCAGAAAGAAGTGAATTATGATAGTCCAGCCTTAAAAGTACTAAGAAACAAGTGTTCTAGTGGTACCAACCAAAGAAAAGTGCCAATGGAGCTGATGTGTCTCGAATCCAGATACATTATGCAGTCTTGTATATACTCATGAAATGTTGAAAACACATATTAGAGAGACAAATTTTGTTACCCTTGTGTTGTCTGTTGGTACTTGCATCAACCCATCACAATATGATTAAGATTTGCATCATTTCATGCACAGTGGAGGGAATAGGTGTTTCATGAACCACATTTCTGGTATGCCTTGTTAAAACTTATAACCGAGTGTAGATGGAAAGTATGATTCTCGGTCAGTTTTTAGGACTTTTGTGAATCTGTGTTTCAGGAAAACGTTTCTTGTCAGTTTGTAGAGTTTGAGGTGTGGTGGGTATCAAATTTGTAAACTGAATTTTTATATTATCACAGTGATTGTTTCTGTTGCAGAGAAATAATTATGACAGTTCTTACCCTGTACAAGAGGCCAGGGCTCAGTGCAGGCAAGGAGGAAGCTGTCTGTAGAAAACTATCTGAACTGACCACAGGTTATCAGGTTGAGAACCTGAGGACTGAAATCTGTTTCTATGTTTTGTCACACAAAGAGGGTAAGTACAGAATTTGTACAGTGGGCACACGTTTGTTGGTAATCTTTAGCTGTTCAATTATTTTTAAACAGGGATCTTTAGCCATGATAGCTAGAGTATCATCAACAATAATTGGGGTTGAAAACTCTTGTGTGGCAGAAACATGGCCATAAATGTTTGTATAGTTTGTCTTTTTATTTATTGAGACTTGTCTAAATACTTATCTCACCCACCCACCCCTAATCCAAATCATTGTTTACTGACAAAAGTTGCCAGTTTTGCATTGCTTTATTTTTATACCCCACTGTTAGGGTAGTGGAGACATTTTGTTACCCTTGTGTTGTCTGTCCATACCTACATCAGCCCATTGCACATTCATTAAGTTTTGCATCATTTCACACAGTGGTGGGATTAGGTGTTCCATAAACACATTTCTGGTTTTCCGTTTTGTCAGAGAAAGACGGGTCTTAAAGCCAATACATATTAAGTCTTCATAACAAATGTTGGAAAGATTCACACATATTTTAAAGCATTGCCTTTATTTATTAAATCACTTATCACTTATTGTAGTAAAACAGGATGTGAATGAATAAATGAGGAGAGGTTAGATTCAGATAATAAGAATGCCCAGAATAAACAGATACAGTTATATAAAGTGATTAAAGTATGAAAATTAGTTCTTGCCAGACGTTTTTTTAACTTTTTCCAAATCACTTGTCCTGCACTAGTCCTTTGGAAAATTTTACTTGTGTGACTTCAAAAATGAATAGTCTGGGAGGTGGGGATGTGGGATTGATAAGCTCTGCAACTTATCTTATTATGTACAGTTAGTACTTCAAATTTTAGTATATGATATTTCTGCTTTGCAAATTATGTACTACTTTTAGGATTTGAATCGACCCCTAAGAGTCGAAATTCAAGAAAAGGATCTGGATTTGGGATAGTGAATGTAGAGGGAGCAACTGATACATGTGTATGAACAGTACACTTTTCCTTGAGATTTTTATTTTTTTACTCTCTTGAAATTGGGGACAAATAAACATAGGCTTACAGATGAGACGTGTACAGTAATACCTCGAACATTCGCGAGGTTAGGTTCCAGAACCAGTCGTGGATCAGGAGGAATCGTGAATGTTTGGTACGAGTCACTAAAAATGCTAATAAATGCTGATTTCTAGGGTTTAAACCCTAAATGTGACCCAAATCATGCTCCCAAAGCACTTTAATTTCATTTAAAAGTTAGCTTAATACATTACCCTTAAAAAGAGAAATAAATGGTTGACGTAAAAATGGAGTACAGTATCGCCTAATGGGTATTTGCCACACTAGCGCATTTACAGTATGGTACTTGTATACGTTTTCTTTGTCATTGTCAGGAAGGTAAACTAGGTAAACTTCATATGTCACAGAAGTCATATAATGATGGTACAATTCAATAAAATAAAGAAAACATGTACGTAGAGGGTACCAATGAAAATTTCGCGAATCCAGAAACGCGAATGTGCGAAGTATTACTGTAGTACATTTTGTGTTGTAAGGAAATAGGGAAGTATTTTGTGGCATTCATGCATGGGTATCATGTAATGAGCTAACGTTTGTATTTTTTCACTTGTTGTTTATGGTAGCTAAAGATTAAACTAATGTTTTGTCATTTAAGCTTTGACCACAGATGAATTTGACAGACTTGCTTGGATTCTGCAAACTCCATTCCAGGAAAAGAATCTGTCTGACAAAAGCTTTTTGCACATAGAGAATGATTTGAAAGAACTTCTAATTGAAATAGGACCCAGGTAAAGAAAATAAATCCAAATTGTTATTTGTACCTTAATTATTTTGCCACAGCAGTGATTCAGTAGTGTCTAGCTTGGATTTTTTTGCATAGAGATGTACCATGTTTGCTGACCCTTTACTGGCCATAAAATTTAATTGTCTTCAAATTAGGAACATCCTGTCAGTTATGAGCCAACTCAGTTTTTAAATTATTCTTGTACATGTTACTGTATCCGCTATATAATTTAACAATAATTATTTTTAAAAAATAATTTTTTCCATAGATTTAATTAGTTCACTTTGGAAGAATTACCATGCAGGTGTCACTCATTGGATTTAAAAGTGCATGGACAAGATGTATCCTGGGGTTAAGCTGTCATGTTTGTGCATGGAATTGTAGTTCTGGCCCTTGCCATTGCCCCAATTCACCCCAAGACAAAAAACACATGGTATCGGTTAATTGACTGATATAAGCTTTTCTTTCCATATGGCAACTAACTGTCAGAACCATACAAAATGTAAAATATATGCGCTTTAGTTGGTGCTTACATTTCATCTCGAGTAAGTTGAACAATTTTTAAATTGTTGTGCTATACTTTTCACATGTTGTCAATTTTATAAAAAGTTGAGATGTTCAAACATACTATAGCTACCCATCTGAAATGTGTTTGGACTCTGTATAAATAAAATAATTGTTTAACATGAATGTGTCCACATACACAAGAATACATTTTATGTTTATGACATATTATATATAAAACAATGCACATGCTAAGCGTCTGGTGGCCGAGTGGTTAGAGTGAGGTTGCAGGTTCAAAACCGGCCAAGTCATATCAGTGACTTAAAAAATGGTACTAACAGCTGTCTCGCTAGGTGCTCAGCATTAAGAGGTTAGTATTAGGACTGGTTGGCCAGGTGTCAGGATAATATGACTGGATGGGGGCATCATGTTACATGTCTGCGGCATGATGCTTCAGTGCTAGACATGACTATAAACTGCCACACTGCAGACACTGTAGCGATATGACTGAAAAATTGTTAAAGCTATGTTAAAAATCCAAATCACACGCACACACACACACGTGCTAAGCAGAAGTTGGAATTACTGCACCTACATATTAATAACAACTATTACTTAATTAATTAAAATTAGGTTCATCACCAAAAACTTCATTCTTGCACATTAAGCTGTCATGTGCAAACTTACATATATATAATTACTGTATTTTTTTGTTTATAATTTTTCATACACATTTTACTTGTAATTCATATTTCTATGGTTCTGTCATTTGTGCTTAGCCAGGGTCTGCAATTTAAGGTTTAGATAAAGTTCATTTTCCTTACACTTGCATGGTTATGTATGCAGGAATTATGATGTTTTACAAGGAGCATTATACCTTTATGTCAGAAAAAGGTCACTGTGAACTACATTTCCAACTGCAGTGACCTGTGTTAGATTTTAGTTTTAGTTTATATTCTCAGACACTGTTTTTGGTAAAATCATGCAACATTTTGATGTAGAGGCCTCATAAAGAGTACCACACTCTTTAGTCAGATCTAGATTGACATGATCTGTCTTTTGCACTGCAGTGACTGCATTGACCTTTGTGTTTATCTAATTTTTCACACTATTGCCTGCAGTCATGCAACATGTTTTGCGGGTTCTTCATGAGAAGTTCTACACTCTTCAGTCAAAACTTAGTTACTGTGACTTAATATTGTTTCATGCGCCAGCAATCTTCATTTACATTTGCACCTAATTTAGTTTCTTAAACACTGTTGCTGTCCTGTGACATAACTTGAAACAGATACATTATAAATACGACACTATTTAGACAATCTGGCCATACCAACATTAGTAGTTGGTGAAATTGGTGAATGGTATAATATGCATTGCATTATTTTGACTAATTCTGTCTTGTTTTACTGTTTTTCAGACTCAATTTTTCTACACCATTTTCAACAAATGCTGTCTCCATATGCAAATCAGTCAGCCTTGACTTCATCTCTAGGATAGAGTTTTCAGTGAGATATCATGTTCATTTCCATGAGAACAAACCATGTGACAAAATAGAGCAACAACTGATTGGATGTCTGCATGACCGAATGACCCAGTGTAGATACCTTGAGCCAATCAGATCATTTGACCTTGAAGTTAAATCTGAGCCTATATATGAAGTTGACATTATGGACAATGGCAGATCAGCACTTGAGAAGGCTAACAAGGACATGGGTGAGACATTATCAGCTTGTTTTACCTGTTTTTTACATGCCCACCACAGGTTTCTTGGACACCATTGTGTGTACAGTTATGACACTTGATGGGTGTTTTGTAGTGAAGTGTACTGCTCATCACAGGCAAAATTAGGTCATAATGACACCAGCGATTACATGAAGTATTTCCATTTAGGTTAGTTTCTCGGGTACAGTTGTGTGTACAGTTGTGAAACGTAATTGTACTCATCATGAAGTATGCGCTCATATTTCATGCTTCACTGATGACATTGAGTTTTTGCATTTAGGTCAGGTACTCTGTGACTGTTTTATGTAGAGTTCTCATACCTAAGGCTCGGCCAATGTGGATATGTGAGAAAGCTTGCCAGTAGCTTCTCGTGGGTCAGTAGTTCTTTCTGGGGATTTCCTGGGTTCTACCTCCACCATTTATACTAGCCGCCATGTATAACCTATTGCAGACATGACTTTTCTCCGTTTTAAAGCGGAATTCCGCTTTTCTCCTGACTTGAATCAGATTTTTCTTGATACAGTAGTTTTTTTTTTATATCATCTCTGATCCAGTTTTTTAAAAACAGTCTGTCCACTCCCATTTCGCAACGACCCTTGTAAATTATTCGTTCCATATATTAGTTAGCACACGACTCTAAATTATTCATTCCGTATATTAGCACATGACTCTCGTAAAGAGTATTCTGATTGGTCAGAGGTTTAAATTCATCCAATGAATCTTTGTGTAATGGAAACTGATGGCAATGGAAAGAAGAAGCATGCTTGCAAAACATGGCATCCAGAGTTGTTGAGAGAGACTATGACATGAAAAGTTTAAATAAAGGTTTAAAAAGTCATATTCATATGGGAATGGCTTGAGCAAAAAGTTGATGGAAATTTAGTTGGTCAGTTTATAAGAAAACTGAACACTAGAGGACTGGCATTTTGTGACCTCTGCTCTACGGTAATTGTGGTTGGATTAGTTTGGAACAGCACCTACAAAAGAAGCTGCATACGGAAAAATTGAAGCTCAGAAGGCATCTGGAAAAAGTGCAGTTAAGTACTGTAAGAAGAAAGATTTCTTGAATGAGATAACAGATGTAGCCCTCTGTCAGAATATGCGCGCTGCATGTCGCCAATACAAGCACCAGCTTGAAAGGAAAAAGGCTGTCAATGAGAAGGAAAAGAAACGATTGCACTTTGAGCCAAAAAAGTCAGTGGTGACAAAAAGAAAGGCTAAAGAAATCTTTGCCAAAGCTGCAAAAAGAGCTCGACTGGCATATCAACAGGTTGTGTCCATTCGAGAAAAAGTCAAGTGAATGTATGGGATTATTTGTATATAGTTGATATACTTGGGTGTTTATTTTACAGATTTGTTATGAAAAGAGAGAAGTATAATATATTTGCTGCAAAAATTGAGGAATTATTGTGACTTAATTACGATGTGAACACTGACATCCACATGAAATAACTTCAGCATCACTAGTACTGGAGAACAAATTCATGTGACTATAAATATTTTGAAATGATTGAAGTCAAGTTGAACATTTTTAGTAAGTTTATTAGTTTTTCACATGATTATTTTGGTTTATTTTACGATCTTAAGTTGCACCAGGAGCAGTTTTTTATGAGTGTAAAATGCATTTTTGGCCTTTGGACCCCTACATCAGGGGTGCTGCCCCTCGAGACCCTGTTGGGGGAGGACCCCCTACCCCCCCCTTAACATTTCTCAGCTTTTTTATGGAAAACCAAAATCATGTCTGCTGTTGTGCTGAAAAACCCTATAACAATAACAAAATCATACCTAAGGACACTAGTTACCACAAGCAAAAGTAGGCTATGGTAACCTCATTTTCATGCTTCAGTAAGCATTTCGTTAGTTCTCTGAAGTGTACAGCCATGAAATTTGATGGTGTAATTTTTGGCACTGCATGTCAGAACAGAAGAGCTGATGGGATGGCCTTTTGTCCATCAGTCCATTAGGTCCAGTTATCACTACTACTTCTGAAGTACATAGAAGACAGCTTTGAAACTATGCATACACATTCATTCAGATTTCTAGTTTTTCCAAAATGGAAATGGTGCTGCTTAAGCATAGAGTATGGTTTGCCACAGCAGCCATATTTCAAGAACCTGTCATTGCTTTTCCTGAACTGATAATCAGATCAGCATGGGGCTTTGCATGGTCGACTTTTTATGATGTCTAGCTGGTCCTAAATGAAAATGATGTCAGATTTCTTATGGTGTATGTGTCCTAACTTAAAATGGTGCTGATCTGACATTCAGTATGGCCGTTATGGCAATCATCTTGAAACTCTTCTTTAATTACTCCTAAATGGAAGGTTGCATTGGCAAAAGGATTTTCGCCAAAAGGCTTCTTATGGCATCTAGTTACTCCTAAATGGAAGGTTGCATTGGCAAAAGGATTTTCACCAAAAGGCGTCTTACGGCATCTAGTTACTCCTAAATGGAAGGTTACACTGGCAAAAGGATTTTCACCAAAAGGCTTCTTATGGCATCTAGTTACTCCTAAATGGAAGGTTGCATTGACAAAAGGATTTTCACCAAAAGGCTTCTTACGGCATCTAGTTAGTCCTAAATGAAAATGATGCTATCTGACTTTGAATATGTTCCCTATGGTATCTGTCTTGAAAATGTATCACTACTTCTGAATGGAAAGTTATATTGGCATGGGATTTTCATCAAGTCTTCTTAAGACAACTGTTTGGTTCTAAATGAAAATGGTGATGTTCTCAACATCTAATGCAGCTGCTATGGTGGCATCTCCTAAAATTTTGTGACTGTGCAAGAAAATAAGAAATTATTTCAACACTCACCAGTTAAAAAGAAGGAATGGTCATATCTATGATTGCTAGAAATGACTTTTTAGTAATGGAGACAGAAATTTTCAACTACACTCAGTTGATAATTACCCATGGCTTTAATTTAATGGCTCTGAAGGAAAGATATTTTGCAATATTGCAAACAGTGTCCAAAATTTGCACAGGATGGAATCTCGACCAGTTCATGGAATGGACAAACTTTGGACAAAACCAAACTAAATGCAAGGCAAGAGACTTTGTACTGTCCACTTATCAAGCCCTGAGAGGAGAATATAGGGAAAAGATGCATTTTAGTAAATTCCTTTCCATTCTTGCCAATGGATGTACTGATACTGCCATATTCAAGCAGGAAATAGTGTTTCAAAATGTATTGACAGTGGAAAATTGAAAACCTCATTCATCTTCGAGTTGAAATTATCGGATGCCTTCAGAAAAAAGGAAGGAACAGAAATAAGTTTGAATCAAGATTCTGAGATATATATGACTAGAGTAGCAAGATGCATCATATTATAGTACAAGTCACATAGCTCATGTATGCAGTCACTGTTTGCAGCTACAGGTGTCATTTTTGAGAATTTGATTACACATACCTGTAAATGGCATTTATTCGCTTTATTTCATGCCTTGTCCATCAAAATTCCATTGAAGATTATTGTATAAATTTCTCGAGAAATGCTTAATGGCAAATTCAGTGATAATGTACTTCGACATTTTTAGGCATAGTCAAACAAGTAACCTCGTTTAAACCAGTTTTGTCATGTGCTGTGACATTAGAGGGAACATGCCTGCGGTAGGGAAAAAGTTGTACTACAAACATAAACAGAGATGCGACACTGTCGTCATTTATAAACAAAGCCTGGGGAAACACGGGCAGGAAAAAATTGGCACACAAAGTCCAATAAATTGGAGGCAATTATGTAATTTTGTATATATCTTCTGTTTGGTATGTCATATCTTTTATTTCAGTTTGTACATAATACCTATTTTTCTCATAAGTATGTGCTTTCATACACGTACAAGACTACAAAGATGGCTGTTAATTCAGATTTATTTTAGTTAAATTTTACATCATGCTAAATTATCATTTTGAAGAAATGTAATATGTTCATGCAAAGAATAAAACTTATTGTATGTTATTCCTCTATCCCATTCATAGTTGAACATCGATACAGGAGATGATTAAAGATGCATGCGACTAGTTGTTCACGTGATTATACACTTGGTTCCCCCTACACTAATAATAGTTCAATCCAGTAACAACTTTATAGACCCATTGTAATGCCAAACTGCCATTGTAAAAGTCCATAGCAATTGATAATTTCTGTCTGGAAATTTTGTTATGGCAATTAATATGTAGAAATCTCAAAAATCACGATTGAATAAACTTTGTTATAATTATATTATGATTAAATTTTTTAAAAAAATTTTAAAACTTTTGTCAGTAAATGCACTTACATGACCCATGTGACTTGTACTATAGCTTATTTTCTTAACATAAAATTAAGACTTTTGATGATAAAATGATGTACTTGTTTTTCCTTTCTTCTTTCTATGGATTAAAGTTCAAACATCTCATTGAAGTTAGGCAAGTGGTTGAAATTTTTGGACAAGTGAAATGGTATGGGGATCTAGATTCCTTAGTCTTCTTTGTTTGCAGGGTTTTATGGCATTTTGCTATGATGAAGCAGGAGAGACTATGAGAAATTCTTGTTCGGGCAACATGTCAGAATCTAATGGCATGTTTGTTTTTGTCTCGTCTGCTTTAGCTGATAAGCATTTGACCTTTCAGCAGACAGGAGGTAAAAACACTGATAAATTCACAGATCATTTCCTAGCTGCCATGCCCCCACAAAGAGATTCAGTTGCATTGAGAAATGTTTGACTAGACTTTCATGTTTTATGAATTGCCAATTAATGCAAGGCTGATACTCAAGATGGAAAAGGTATTTTTGTTGTGAAAATTAAATTTTCAAGGAAACGTTTCATTGAAAACCAGTAGAATCTGTTGTTCACTGCATCTGTTTCTTTTCTTTCATTTTCTTTTGTTTTGACACTTTTAACACAAACTAGTATCCACTCATAGGTTGTTTGAAATTTTATTTTTTGAACCCAAATGAATCCCATGAAAATCTTATAAAATCTAATTTATTACCTTGATAATGCTTATAAAACAAAATTAATACTATGAAAACAGTTTATGAAACCCAGATGTATGCCATGAAAATGGTTATAAAACCCAAATTATTATCATAAAAAGGGTTTTAAAACCCAGCTTAAGACCTTCACCAACCCAAATTAATACAATGAAAATGCCCATAGAATACTTATTGAAGAAAACATGACCAAACAGTGATGTTTGGGAACCCTGAGCAAGAGATATAAGCATAATCAACCAATGAGTAAATTACTTTTATCGTTGAAACTGTTATGATGGATTCTGAAAGCATTTCAGAATATCGTTATTCAATCATCTTTCAGTTTCTATGAATTTGTCGTCTAATTTGAAACATAGTCTCACCTTTAACCATGTACACCGTACCATTCCATGTAAATATTGCTTATTCAATGCAAATTTGCACTGTGGCTGTGCTGGTAAATGAACCGGCAAAATAAAAAGGGTTCAGAAGTTTTATTTTACTCCTTGTTGTGAATGTGTTTGTGCAATTTATTTGTTTTTGTGTATTGACTAATTGTACTTCATATTTTAGTGAGTTCTTTGGAAATCAGATCTGAAAAGAACTCTTTTTGTTAACTTTTATTTACAGAATATTTTACAAAAACTATTGTGTATTACGAGTTTTTACAGCCTGACTAGGAAAATAAGGTGATATGTATATATACACAGAACTGAATGCATTAAATAAAGAATGAATTTTCTGTTGAATACATTACATGATTACCTTAATGTTAGAAATTATAGAAGTTAACTTCCTAAAGCCAGCCTTCCCAAAGATATATATATATATATATATATATATATATATATATATATATATATATATATATATATATATGGGAAGTAACTCTTCCAAGATGCTATTATAATTACTTCTCATCAACAATAGATGGCTAACTGTACTTCAATTTAATCATTGGCTTGATCAACGTAACATTGTATCAGCATACCTTCTGAGATCTGTTAGAACTCTTGGAAAATATAAGCCATCTGTCTTCTAAGTCAATATTGTTTTGTTAAATTATCTTTGCCTTAAGCATTGGAAACCGAATTTTTTGTTTTTCATCAGTTTACCACTTCTGTGAAATTGGTCACAGACCATGCCATTTTTTTTTTGTTCTGTTTACCTGTTGCTAGGACTGTTGTGTTTGGATATAAAATGAAATATTGTATGTGTTTTAGGAAAGCAGAAATAGGCATTGTTGCATTTTGGGATGTCAGAAATAGTAATTTTTTTTTTTATGTCCAAACACAAACAGTAAATTCATTAGTTGGTTCCTATATAACCAGTGTTGTTCTTTAGTAATACTGCACCATTTTCTTGATTCATGAAGGCACTACCTCATTTTTTTTCTGAATTTATTTATTTATTTATTGTTTTATCAGTTTATCTGTTTATTTATCAGTGTATCTATTTATGTACTGTAGGTTTAGCATTTGATGACTGGGATCTGGATTACTACACCAAGCTTTTCAAGGAACAGATTAAAAGGAACCCAACCAGTGTAGAATGTTTTGATCTTGCACAGTCCAATAGGTATAGTTAATCTATTGGTTTCTGTTGTGTCAAGATACATTTGAAGTTTACACATTAGAATAAAAACAGAATCTTCACTTTTTATTTAATAACTTTAAGTTATTTCACAATAAGATCTGGATGGCAAATTTGCCCTGATGTCAGCATACATGATGTTGAAGTAACACTTGAATTTTTATGGTTGGAAACCAATGGATTTATTTTGCTTCTGGTTTGTATTGTTGTTTTGGCGATTATTTTTTTTATTTTTTATTTTCTGTTTCATTGAGGAGTTAGATTTCTGTCAGTATTGAAGCTTGTATCACAATGATACTACTGAACAGTTGAATTATACATTCCATTAATTCAGCAAACCATGTGATACATTATTATTTAAATCTACATTTGGGACCTCATTTGGAGAAATTTCCTTAAAACTAACAGATCTAAAATTGCAGAAAGAACAGTGATTCATAGGATAATAAATTATAGCTTTGTTTTGTTATCCACGTGCATTTTAGCTCACCTCTATGAAGCAGAGATGATTTTACTACCCCTAGTATTGGCATCTGCACATACAAAATCATATACATGTACAGCCTTGCTGAACCACATTCTATTTTCCTTGGTCCAGGACAGCAGTTTGTAGTGAGTTTCATAGCACTGTTAGAAAGGACAATATGTACAATCATGAAACATGGTGATAGAATGATGAGCACTACTACTTCCTGTTGACAGTAGGGTCAGTATTTTATGCTTCACTGACTTTGGTCAGATTTTGTGTTTGATATTTATTTCTCCATCAAATACATTACCTAATTACATTACATTGGAATAACTTCTCTGCTACCTACAAACAGATATGATTTTTCTCCGTTTTAAAACGTAATTCTGCTTTTCTTCTGACTTGAATCCAAATTTTCTTGATATAGTCTGGGGTTTTTTTTATCATCTCCGATCTGGGGTTTTTAAAACGGTCTGTTCGGTTCCATTCCACAACGACCCTTGAAACATATTAGTTAGCCCACAACTCTCATAAAGAGTATTCTGATTGGTAAAAAGTTTAAATTCATCCAATGAATCTTCGTGTAATGGAAACTGGTTGCAATGGAAAGAAGAAGCGTGCTTGCAGATAATGGCGTCCTGAGTTGTTGAGAGAGACCATGACACAAGAAGTTTGGATAAAGGTTTTAAAAAAACGTATGGAAATGGGAATGGCTGGAGCGAATAATCGATGGAAATTTAGTTGGTCAGTTTATTAAAAAAACTAAATGCTAGAGGACTGGCATTTTGTGACCTCTGCTCTGTAATCATGGTTGGAAGCGTTTGGAACAGCACCTACAAAAGAAGCTGCATATGGAAAAATTGAAGCTTAGAAGGCATCTGGAAAAATTGCAGTTAATTACTATAAGAAGAAAGATTTCTTGCATGAGAGAACAGATGTAGCTGTCTCTCAGAATATATACACTTCATGTCGGCTGTCATTGAGAATGAAAAGAAAATATTGCGCATTTTGTCAAAAAGGAAGGCTAAAGAAATCTTTGCCAAAGCCGCAAAAAGAGCTTGACTAGCATATCAACAAGTTGTGTCCATTGGAGAAAAAGACAAGTGAATGTATGGGATTATTTGTATATAGTTATGTTCTTGGGTGTTTATTTTACAGATTTGTTACGAAAAGAAGAAAAAATATTTTTGCTGCAAAAATTGAGAAATTATTGTGACTTAATGACAGCGTGAACACTGGCATGCACATAAAATAACTTAAGCACCAATAGTAAAAAAATTCATGTGACAAGAAATATTGTGAAATTATTCAAGTTGAATTTATTTGGTAAGTGTGTTAGTTTTTCAAATGATTATTTTGTTATATATTATGATCTTAAGTTGCACCGGGAGCAGTTTTTTTAATGATTTTATGACCACCAAACCCTCCTTTCAATTTTTAAGTTTTTTTGTGGAATACCAAAATCATGTCTGTACAAAGCCAGCCCTTCTGGAAAGATGAAAAATGTGTTTGTCAATATTTTATAGAGATAAAAGGAAGAAGCTTTTACAAGTTAACTCCCCTTTCAACCCTTTAGGTGGCTACCATTATTCCTGGGGGTAATCAGCTTTCACCTTTGCAGTCATGCTAGAAAGGTATTCCTCTGAGAATCCATTTTATTTAGCACTTAATTTTCATTGCCATCTTTTATTTTCAGTGGTTCAGCAAGTCAGAATATTGTTTTATATGGTGCATGCAACACTTCCTTAAAATTCAGTGAATTTATTGACATTATCATGGTTTTCGTTTTTATTACAATTTACATGAAGCAGTATCATTTGTTTCACGGGTGGAATTTCATGGCTGCTGTGTATATATAAGTTGTTTCATAATGTGTTTGGCAATTATATATATATATATCTTGTATGCACTTGTTTGGTTGTTCTTTCCTTCATTACAAAAATGGCAACAAAGTGAATGCATAAGATTCAAGGTCAAACTGGATGTCCATGAAACATGCCTTCTTTGTACTAAGTGTTCTTTAAGACACAACTTTAAAGTGTGTGCCATGTGGTCTGAAAATACATTATTTTATGTCCTCATGAAACAGCTCCAGGGGTGAAAAAGTGAGCACTTAGTTTAAACCCCATGCATGAATCGCTAATGAGTCTAATGGGGGATGACGAGATACTCCATCCACCTCCCAGTGAAGATTTGGAAAACAGTACTAGACATACTGCTTCAGTGTTTGCAGTCAGAATAAGAGATGACTCAAGTTAAGTTTTAGAGTTACACATGATCCCTTTATTGAATAAGGCTTTGTTGCTATATTAACTGTGATTGAATAGGGATAATAATATTGTAATCCCACTGGGGATAATCCTTTAGCTCCACCCATAACGCATGAGACTTCAAAGTCAAATATTACCTTACCTATGAGGTGTGAGGGTGAAGAGTCAAACAGAATTCCACAATGAGGCATGAATGTCCACAAATATCCTCGATGTCCATAGTTATCCTGTGCACTGTCCATACATGAAAATGTTCTAGCTGGATGTGAAGGCTTATTCTTTGATTTGTATGGCCAGGTCAAGCTGTACTTTGACTTACATGGTCGGCTGTACCAACTGACCAACATCGCATTTATCATCTGCTGTATTAAGTTTGATACAAAATTACTTTTATTGGTGTGCCCAGTATCAGATAAATATCAAAGTCTGCACATACCAAGATGGTTGTGTGTTAGCCAACCCACTGTCAAGTAGAGGACAACTGGTCTCTCCATCTATCCACATTCAGTCAAGTCTGCACCCTATGAGGTGACCCAGTGATGGACTTATTCACATTGAGGTGGAGCAACAAACTGGCACCTTTGTCTGTCCCTTTCTGGATGCAGAAGCATGGGCCATTAACGCTCTTTCAATCACCTTGGAGAAAACGTGGGCTTCCAGCTTCCCTCCATCAGTCATGATCCCAAAAATAGTTTAGAAGATGAAGGACATAAATTGCCAGAAAATTTGATTGTCCCACTACGATGGGACAAAACCTGGATCAATGATCTGCTTGCCCTAGTGACAGACATATCTGGAGTCATAGCAACCATACCTCTGCTAATGCAACCCAGTTTGCAAACTCCTACACGCCTGGCTTATGACAAGCATGCCTTGCATGAAAAAGTGTTTGGAACTTCAGTTGTGGAGAGGATCCCAGTAGCTAAAAGGCCCTTTTATCTGAATGTATATGAGGAAAAATGGTTGGTTTTTAATGATTTATGCTACATCAGTAATGTCCCACTACTCTCCATTGCCAGTCCTCAACTGGCCAACATCTTTATCTCTTTAAAGATGGGAAGTTAAACCCCGATCACCATAAAGGATTACTGCTCCATGATCTCAGACATATTCTGACATCATGGACAAGATAATATTGGACAAACTAATGACCTTTCAGACTTGATGACTGGTTTAAATTTATTCAGACTATGTTCACTCGCGTTATTCCCTGAAATGGAATCTTGCCTAGGTATTGACATTACTTGACCCATGCAAGTTTGAGTCCCTGTGGTCCACATCACTAAATCAGCTATCATTGCTAAAATCTGGTTGCCAGGCAATGAGCAAATAATTATTCATCCTCTCTCCTTGATCAATACATTAAGAGAGGGAAAGGTCCAAGATCCCATATGTGCTCTCATGCTGTCAGATTTTATTTGAAGTGTTCGTACAGCTTCTGCAGTTGTCAGAGCAGGTTTTCCTGGATAAATAAAAGTAACACCACTTGTACTAGCCACATTGTTAAAGGGATTTATAAAATCTGCATATACTTGACTTTCACAGGAGCAGGTACAACTTGTGAAAATCTCAGCTCACGAAATACAATTTCCATGAGCCTGGCACTGGAATGTAATGTCTCAGTTTGAGTCATGGATTAGTAAGTTGGATGGCACATCCAGATCACTTTCTCCAGCTTAAATCTGCAGGGCATGGCTTTGCAAAGGAGAGAAATGAACCACATCTGGCTAGTGGTGGCTGCACAAATGGTGACCACACTCTATTCGTGACAGAACAACCATGGAATGAGGCACTACTGACCACTATCACTGGATGTGCCTGGGAAAAACTTTAATGAGGAAACCATAATTAAGTGCAAAATCCCACAAGGATCTCACATGTGTATGAGCAAACCGTCTCTTTTTGTGTTCAACTAAGATTAGGAGAAGTCCGACCATTTGTAAAGCTGTCATGATTCTACAGCTTGATAGGGTACAGATATGATGTTCAGCATTTCCTCCTCCTCTTACCGAAATGTTACCAGGTAATGTATTTCATGGAGAAAGCAAATACACATGAAAGACTATATTTCATCTTTTAATGGAATTCAGGAGTCTGCAGACTTATATTCCTAATGTTAATGTGACGGGGTAGATTTTCTTGGAAATAATTTACTATACCAGTTACCGCCACTTTATCCAAGTTTCTCAACGCGTTCTTAATAATCAGAAATATTTGAAAGTTATAATTCTATCCAATTAATCTCTACCTATTTTACGAATATTTCAAAAGAAAAATGTAATGAAAAACTTACAGTCATGCCTTACAGACTAACGTAAAGTAACTATAATAACAAGTCCCTTCTTTCGCAGTGACAGTACCAGTTACCGCCAGTGCCGTTATTGACGATTAGAAATTGAGATCTGATTTATTTCTGCATAATAACAACAAAACATTCATATTTCATGCCGCAGAATTCACTTTCTTCAAAAGGAAAATTCTACTTCACGTACAATTAGCAACCAACGCAACCGATAGTCAGCATCTCGGTAGTTTTGACGGAAACCGACATTACGAATCGCGCATGCGTCACAATGACGACCAGCATCATAATAGGGTTTGTATCAAAACCTTATTTTATTTAAAACTTAAAGTCGATATCATGTACACCACTTACACTTACAGTAATTATTTGCTTTGTACGTATAACTTCTTAAAAACTTAATCTTTTCTTCATCATTTAAGAATTACATCTTCATTATCAGTGATTGGAAAGCTTAAAACAGCTTTATATATATATATATAGAGAGAGAGAGAGAGAGAGAGAGAGAGAGAGAGATAGGGTTGTATACATTTGTAGGTTGCACATACCGATAAATTCTATATTCCAAAGGCTCCCTCTCTTTCCTCCAGTAGTTTACAAACAAGTTAACAAAAAGTAACAAATGAACATTAAAATGAACATTTAAATTGTCAATTGAAACATGTATTAAATGTGCATTTCCTTCAATTTAATTTGATTTTGTAGAGCAATAGGTACAAATAAAGTAAGTTTCATCAACATTTTCCTCATCTGTTAAACCAACACAGGCCAGGTGGTACCATTTCTCACATAAGTCAAAGCAAATCCAATTTACATTTGACACATCAATAGTAGGTGGTTCGGCCTTGTTACATATCCCACATACATTGTTCTTTTTTTTCTTGCTTGATGATTTTCTCCCCTTTCCATAGTATTTTCCTTTATATTCTTTCTCTACTTCTCTCTGTTTCTTTCTTTCCTCTCTTTGTATTTTCCTGCATTTAATCTCTTTTCTTCTTTCTTCTTCTTCAGTTTTGTTAAGAAGATGCTGATAAAATTTATCACTAGTTATCACTCTTGCCTCAGTGATGCATCTTCTTTTTGCTGTTTGGGGCTTTGCAGGTACTGGGGGGAAAAGATCAGACAAAGCTTCGGGAATAATGCCTTCCTTCACTAATGGATTACCACCTAAGTAAGATCCACACTTGTAACAAGAATAATTGGATGCAGATGATGAAGTTGTAATCAAAGATGTTGAAGGTTTTGCTTCTATACATGTGGAAGTATTCAGATCTGGATATTTTAATGCGACAGTTTGGGATGATGTCAATGGGAACTGGCTAGAGTTGACTTTGAAGATGAACTGTGATGGCATAACTTGCGTTTTGTCAATTGCATCTGGATTCAGAGGATAAAGGCCAGACTTCTTAAAACTATCCTTAATTTTGGCTGGAGAGCACACATTATCAATTGCATATGACAAAATTACTGGAAACTTAGATTTGTTGATAGTTTGATGCTCATTGATGAATCTAAGATTTTAGAGCAATGGAATTGAATTTCATCCTTAGAGGCCCCATGATTCCAACATCTAAAGGTTGCAAAATGTGTGTACTGTGTGGAGGAAGTCCAATCAGCTCAATATGGTTTTCTCTGGCCAGTTTAACTACATCCAGGTTGATATGGCTGTCATGGTTATCCATAACCAGTAACACTGGGTGATCTTTCCCACAATTTGGAATGAACAGGTCTTTAAACCATGTCAGAAAAAGAGAGCTGTCCATGTATCCAGACTCTGATGTTCCAAACAGCCAGTTACCTGGAACACCATCTTTATAGGCTGTATGGGGGAAAGATTTTTCAAAAATTAAAAACGTGGGAAGGACTCTACCATCTGCAGCAATACAAATGTGGGCAGTGATATGTCCAGATGATGACAGAACTTGCTGATATGTGTGATGGCCCTTCACGCCAATGACTTTTTGTTGTGGCTTCTCCCTTCCGCTCCAACCAGTCTCATCGCAATTAAATATTCTGCCTGGGTCCTTTTCTAAGCCAAGTTTCTTTGTGGTGTCCATCAAAAGGGCAAAATAACTGTTCATGACATTTTCATTGGACATGCGTGACCTCCCCCTATCAAGTCGTTCTGGTTCTCTCTCTCTGAGTTTGGATGTCGGCTGAAAAACTTTCTAAACCATTTATTTGAGGGACCTTTCTCGGAGCTGAATAGAGATGTTCTTTCATTTTTCTTCATAATGGATATGATATACCCTCTAGCAATAGCCCTTGTCATTGGGAAACCTTGCTGTAGCATATACTTCATGTATGATACTAATGCATCTTCTTCTGTTGCATCCAGCATTCTGTTTGGTCCAGGGACATGTTTCAAATATCGACCTTTCAGAGCATCTTCAATTGTCTTCCTTGGAATATTGTATTCCCTGGAGGCCTGACTACAGGTGAGCTGTAACTTCTTCACAGACGAGACGGCAGACAATAGATCTTCTTGGAGATACTTTAAACGCTTTGCCATTTTTCTACAATAAATTATTAATTAATTCAATGTAGTGTTTCATTTGTAAATCACATTATTTATATATATATATATATATATATATATATATATATAGAGAGAGAGAGAGAGAGAGAGAGAGAGAGAGAGAGAGATAATAAATGGGAAGCAAAAATTAATAATAAGCTGATGTTTTGTTACGGTTACATCCCTTTTAAAATAGATGGTTTTGAGATGACCCCTATACTAGGAATAACTCATGACAAGAGTTACATTCGTATAGGAACGCTGTGCTACATCATTTGTTGGTGCGGTCATAGTAGTGTAAGTTCGAGAGATCCTTTGGTATGTATATTATAAACAATGACTTTCAAGTGGATATTTTATTCTTGGAGGATACATTTATGGATGAATAAAAGTTTTTAAAACGTTTCAATAGAAATGTCGTCTGCATGGATCTGAGGTCCCATATCCAATTGTTTTGTCATAGAGCTTACGTACGTACTAAAGTGACATTTATGGAAAAAAATCCCCCCCCCCCCATGATGTTTGCATAATCGAATTTAGGTCACTGGAGTTCACCAGTAATATTTTTCTTACCTTTATAGCTGGAAATTATTTTTCTTCACTGGAATGAAGGAAACTGGCCTTGCAAAATTATCTTTATGCAGGAACGTAAAAAAAAAGCGCACGTGAGCGCGAGAAATATGACGTTGGCGGTAAGTGGTCACTGGCGGTATCTGGTCCCCATGCAGTAAAATTTTCTTTCTCCCTATGTAGTGCTGATGAAAATTAATATTTTAAATTTAAACCAGATTAAAATTAGAAATAAAAGTTAAAAGAGAAAACGTTGCCAGAAAACTTCAGTATGGAAAGGGCCTAGGATTTCTGCATGATCATAAAGTGGCAGTTGGAGACTGCTGTAAGATTTTAGAGGGGAGCGATGCAATCATCGATTATACTATTTAAATAGTGTCTCAGATATTAATACCCTCAGTGTGTCTATTTTCCATCACCACATTTCCTGCTAGACCACTCGGTGGAAGTGTACAAAACTTTGTAGTTATGTGTCCCTATTATGAGTCCTGTAAGAATGAATCATTATTGGATCTTGCCTCTGGGGTACCTGGGAGGGGGTCCGAGGTCAAATGTACAACATTGCAATGAAAATGCAGTTTTTAATATTTTCTGACCAAAGTTCGTACATGCAGCCATAGATGGAAGATGCATTATATATGATGGAGTTTGCATTGTATATGGGTTACTGTCTGAGGGTGGGGCTGAGTATCAGGGGTGGGTTGATTTGGAAAATGCAGTGAAAAGTAATAGATTTTTCAGTTTATAGTCAATGCAGTTGGTTGAATTGTTTTATTTCCTGAGAATGACTATGGTTGTTTGTGCTGTATCATCCCTGTAAGATGTGAGGTTTTACTTTAAGAAAAGATTATGGCATGTTTAATTTATCCACAAGATATTTTAAGATTCTACGGAAGCCAAGTCTAACTTAATTTTGCATTCTTGTAGGGTATCATAATAAAATGTAAGTGGTTTTATCTATTTTTCTAGTGAGCATAGTCGCCATTGGTTCTTTCGTGGCAAGTTGATAATAGATGGTGAAGAGTGCCCAGACTCTCTGTTTAAAATGGTGATGTCCACACAGAATTTCTCTAATAACAACAACGTGATTAAGTTTTCTGACAACAGCAGGTAAAGTAACATAATTATGGTTTAGAAAATAAAATTTGTGCTACATTTATATTTGAAAGGAGTCGGGGATGATGGCATTGATGGGTGTGTCTGTACAGTATACATAACCCAGAGTACTGTGGTATCTCTGGTCTTAAAATAAGTGACTGGCAAATAAGTAAATAAAGATGCTTACCTTCAAGATAATTGTACATATATCTATTGTTCTTTGCTCTTTGTTAAAATGCATTTAATTTACAGTTTAAATCAGATGATTGCCAGAAATGATTGGTAAACAGTGTAGATTCCAGGTTAACAAGGGAGGTTACTCGGATATTTTGGTAATGCCTAAAAAATATCTGTATTGTGGCATATACTTGATCTAATGTTGGCAACTTGATGTATATGTTGCATCAAAGTGTAAATCACCTTGAAAAAGGGATACTACTTTCATGACCCTCATTTTACCACCTGTGCCCTCCAACGACAAAAACTTACATGCGGGGATTAAAGCAATGCATCTGTCGCCACCCGTGA
The DNA here is from genome assembly GCA_028554795.2 of Sinohyriopsis cumingii. Taxonomy (NCBI): domain Eukaryota; kingdom Metazoa; phylum Mollusca; class Bivalvia; order Unionida; family Unionidae; genus Sinohyriopsis; species Sinohyriopsis cumingii. The sequence goes on from CM068829.1 coordinate 163,637,120, forward strand.
TGGGAGAGGGTGCCAGGATTTTCAGTGAGAATTGGGCCACCTACACGTGCATGAAAGTACATGTCAACCACAGACTTTTTAAACAACTCCAGGTATTGCAGTGAAAATTAATAAATATATACAAAAAAGTTTTAAAGTAAACACCTGTTGTTGTTGTATGGTTTAACGCCATTTTTCAGCACATGATAGGCTATACATGGCGGCCAGTATTAATGGTGGAGGAAGAACCTGGGAAATCCCCGAAAAGAACCCCCGACCCTCGAGAAGCTACTGGCAAGCTTTCTCACATACCCACATTGGCTGAATCCAAGAATCAAATCTATGCAGACAGAGGTAAGATGGCAGTGATCTGTAACGGAGAGCGCTTTAGACCACTCGGCCACTCGTGTCCCAAGTCAACACCTGTAAATTGTGAAAGCCATTATAAAACAGCATTAAGATACTTCACATTTTGACTCTTGTATGCTACCATAGATTCAATCTCTTGCTTCTTGACAGATATGGTAATCATATTATCTGACTCTTGCATGACATTATTGGACATTATTAGCAGACAACAAATTGGTTAACCAGTTTGTAACAGTGATATTGATTTTTAAAAGATTTTGATTTTACAGTGGAACCCTGCTATAATGTGATAATTGTGGTAAAAAAAAATCGGATCATGTTAATATCGGGGTCACGTTAATGTGGGGTTTAACAGTATTTTCCTTTCTTCAGAGAACAAATCATTGGCACATATACATGTATTCATGTCTAATGTATATGATGAATAGGGTATCAACACCGTTTACTACTGTGCCGTCGTGGCATGCAGTTCATCCATAATGCATGTAATTCCAATGAAAAATTGCACACAGATTTACAATATTCAATATATTTGTCCCAGATCATTGTGTCTGAATTCAACATCTAACAGCATGAACAGAGTATTAACACCGTTTACTTGCCATCTGATATCGTACTGTCGAGGCCTGCAATTAATCCATAATACATGTAATTCCATTGCAAAAATTGCACACATGTTTAAACTATTCAATAATTTTGTCACACATCATTAGTGTCTGAATTCAATGGGAAAAATTAACAGCAAAATTAGGTTAAGAAAGATGAAGCACGTGTATGGTTCATTATGTTCCAGGGTATATGAATGGTGTCTGTACAAATTTCATACTGCTAAAATTTTCTCACATGCGTTTCCGTATATATTTATCCATTGCAAATTTCCAATAATTAACGCTTGTACGCCTATTTGTTTGAACGACTGCAACAAGAATAATTAACAAACACATGCTTTCAGTGTGCTTATAACTTTTACTTCAGATTTTGTGAACATTGAAAGAAACTTGTGAAAACTACTATGCTAATCATTGTGCAAAGTGCAGAGAACAACTTGCATTTGTGAGCTTGCTTTTCCATAATGGTAAAATATTTTTATGAAAAATAGGAAATTAATAACGAGTTCATAAACAAACAGCACACCCATCTAAAACCAGAGAACTAAGTGCAGTAGGCCTGCAATGGTCACGAGTCACTTTTGTAACAAACATTTAAGCTGAACGCATGTACAATTTCATACCCTTTCAATTTCCTGCTAATAAACGGACATTATTTACTGGTGAATGTTGTTGTAGGGTTTAACGCCATTTTTCAGCACACGATAGGCTATACATGGTGGCCAGTATTAATGGTGGAGGAAGAACCCGGGAAAACTCCGGAAAGAACCACCGACCCACGAGAAGCTACTGGCAAGCTTTCTCACATACCCACATTGGCTGAATCTGAGACTCGAACCCATGCAGACAGAGGTGAGATGGCAGTGATCCGTAATGGAGAACGCTTTAGACCACTCGGCCACTCGGGGCCCCATTTACTCGTGAACTGATTGCGTCTAATAACATCGCCAAGCCCAACAAACATGTTGGCAGATTTCGTTTTTTGATGTTTATTAAATTGTGATAATCTTTTTATCAACCACCGCATTGTCTGCTGCTTGGTTGTCTATGCAGTTAAAGAAGAAACACTTGGCTATTGTTTGAGCAGTGATTGTATAGAGAATTAATTGAAGACAATCACGATGACGACTTACTGGCTTTACTCATGGATCAGTAACAAGTAACATTTCCGATATGTTTATTTTGGCATAACACTTCAAGAACCTGATGAAATTGTTAAATTTCAGAAGCTATGCCACGATCGTACTATATTAAAATTCATACGTTACCTCTTCCTCAAAATGCTAATAAACGTTTTACACACTATTTCTCGTACTTAAAAAAATACATATTTTTTTCAAGGTACGGGAAAAATATACGTATATGTATTTAAAATTTCAGGAATCGTGCCATGATCGTATTGTATACGAATTCATATGTGAACTCTTCCCCAAAATGATAATAAACGTTTTACACACTAGTTTTCATACTTAAAAAAATAATTCCCAGTCCGATAAAACTACACGTACATTAAAAATTTCAGGAACCATGCCACAATCATATTATATTCAAATTCATACGCGATCTCTTCCCCAAAATGATAATACATTTCTTATACATTATTTCACGTACTTGGACCAAAAACTTTTTTTCATGTGCTAATGAATATACGAAATTTCGGGAGCCACACCACGACCGTGTTATATCCGAATTTGTGTTATAGCAGGGTCGCACTGTAATTGAGAATATAGGCTACATCCATATATAGGTGACATCCATTTTCGAAACCAGTGATATTCATAGGTGCATTTTTAAAATAGTGTACTCGCCAGCAATCCCAGAATTTTCCCAGAATCAAATGTTGATGCAGAAATAGTAACTTATGGTCATCTAGTGTAATTAAGATGAGCACACGATAAGTGGCGCTAAGAAGAAAAAATACATAAAACTTTGAATACCATGATACCATAGCACCTGCGATATCATAGGAAGCAAAGATAAATGTGTTTAAAGTTTGGAGGAGCTGTAGACCTGCTTACAACTATATTTAGAAATGAATATTTACAAACGACATTATTTTGTTTTGTTGTAGGCTGTCGGTAAACAAATAAAAGAATAAATGCAACCATGCATAAACAAACATTTAAAAATCAGTTTAATACCATCGATATCCATGTCCATATCAGGTATCTTTTGATCACAGAAATACATATGTATCACATTTTTATGGATTCAGTGGAATAATTGGTTATGAGGTGTCTGTGTTGAAGCCCCAGGATCCAACAGAAGCAAGCATCATGGCAGAGACACCTTTCCAAAAGAGACACATTATCTTCACTGCAGAAACTCACAACTTCCCAACAGGTACTAAATTTCACACTATAATATATTGCCCATGTAATTTTCATGTTTTTATGTAATTATTATACGAGGGATTCTAAAAATTAAGATCTTTCAATGTTAATCTAATGCATAAATGGATACCTTCAGAATACTTAGAATCAAGCCAGGTGTTGGATAGACAAGGTACGATTTTGAATGGCTAGTAAATTACCATCAATCCATTTAGAATCATCGTTTTTTTTTTTAAACAATATTTTTGCGATACATTTTTAAAATGGTTTATAGGTAGCATGCCAACATAAATTAAAACTTTTTAGCCACAGGATCACCTAATTTAAAATTTTAGCATTTTTTCATATTTTATATTTATGGACGGAGGATAGTGGTGCTTTTAAGACATGATTGGCTATATCATGCCAAATAAATGGGAGCCAAGTACATTTCCCAAGGATACATTGAGGCAGCTGACCCAGGATGGTCTCATTGTATGAAACCTGCAGTTCTTGGATTATGCATCCAATGCTCTAATGTCTGGCCTTACGTTCAGTGAAAACAGGGCTTTACTTTCATTCAGATGCTAGTCTTTATCAGTAAATACTTAACTGCATTTACGGTAGCTCAACTGACAGTAATTACTGCCATCTGTATTTTAGTGTGTACTGTCTACTTCTGTTACTATGAACAGTTGTATTACTAATAGTAATAGGTACTTTTTATATTTAGTTACTGTGGACTTTTGCCCTTGAAAGATAATTCAAGTATGTCAAGTGACATAACTCATTATATAAACCCAAGACCAAACGAGTCTGCTTAGTGTGGTTATCTCCCTTGATACCATGTACAACTTAAGATGATACAGTTTCATTTTAATAGAATATGCTTATTAAAGTTAATTGCTTGAATGAATGCTTAAAAACTAATTTATGAATTTTTTGATCCAATATTCTGTCATGAGGTTAAAAAAAGGTAGAAAAGACTTGAATGTGATTATCACTATCTCGCCAGCTATGTTCATCATGCCTTTAACCCATTTAAATTTGCCATTACCTTGACCCTGTATTCACAATACTTTGATTGTAGATTTGATTTCATATCTGCATTTTCTGCAGAAGTTAATGGCACAGGGCATGTATAAAACTAGACTCTGATCTAGACATGTCAGTAAACTTGTTATTGTATGCTGTGATCTAGATCTGTGACATGAACAGATGGCCATTTAATAAAGGAATTGAAATTCTCATAATCAAAAAGGGATTATTCAGTGAATATCATTGCTAACTGTATGTGATATGTTCTAATAACACTGGTCTACAATTTTTTAGAAGTCATCTGCTTGGAGATGCAGTGTGCTATTTATTATGGATTTTGATGTGCTGTTTTCAAATATGAAGATTAAAACAACTGATTGGCTACTGTTTCCATGATATTTAAGTTTTTAGATTTTACTTCTACGTATATTGTGTAGATAATAGAATTTTAATCATAAATTGTAAACCTAGGCCTTTTCATGTGTTTATTGTTGCTTTACATGATAATATTTCACCTGTCCTGTTTATGTAACACTTTAAAAAAACAGCAAAAGGGTTATGTAGATAAAATTTAGTATGAAACAAAAGGAAAAAAACTTTTTATGTATATATAAGTACATAATTCCTTATTCAGTGTCTACTCAGCATTTCTTGACTTGTCTCTTGTATTCATTAAGTGGAGCATCTCTTGTCACTCTCCGGCAATAGTCTGTAAGCATTGATGTGCTCCATTTGCCCTGACAGCATTTCTCCATTGTTGCAATGTCCTGGTGAAATCGCTCGCCATGCTCATCTCACACTGCTCCACAGTTTGGTGGGGGGAAAATGTAGATGAGAGTGCAAAAAATGTATCTTTAGTGACATGTTGCAACCAAGGCTTTTGTATGCCTTGATGAGGTTTTCTACCAACTCCCCGTAGTTGTCTGCCTTGTTGTTTCCGAGAAAATTTGTTGCCACTAAGTGGCTTTCCATGCCTTCTTTTCCTTGCCATGCAGTGCACAGTCAAATGCATCATCTCAAAGAAGTTCACGAATCAGAGGACCAACAAAGACACCTTCCTTTATCTTAGCTTCATTTAACCTTGGAAATTTTCTATGGAAGTACTTGAAAGCTGCTTGTATTTTGTCCTTGGCCTTGACAAAGTTCTTAATCAAACCCAGCTTGATGTGCAAGGGTGGTAACAAACTCTTTCTTGATTCAACAAGTGGCAGATGCTGAACACTTTTTCTCCCAGGCTCAGATGACTGTCGGAGTGGCCAGTCTCCCTTGATCTAGTGGGAATCTCTTGCACGACTATCCCATTCGCAGAGAAAACAGCAGTACTTTGTGTATCCAGTCTGCAGACCAAGCAAGAGAACAAGAACCTTCACATTGCCACAAAGCTGCCACTGATGTTGGTCATAGTTTATGCACCTCAAAAGTTGTTTCATGTTTTCATAGGTTTCCTTCATATGGACTGCATGACCAACTGGAATTGATTGCAAAACATTGTCATTATGCAGCAAAACAGATTTAAGACTCATCTTTGATGAATCAATCAACATTCTCCACTCATCTGGATCATGAATGATATTGAGGGCTGCCATCACACCATCATTGTTGTTGCAGGCTATGAGATCACCTTCCATGAAGAAGAAGTGGACAAGATCACAGAACATGGAAACCCTAACATCACCTGCCAGGAGATTCCACTGATGTCGTCTGGAGCCCAACAGCTCTGCTGTACTCTTGGATAGTTCCAAATCCCTAATAAGGTCATTCAGTTCACCTTGTGTTATGAGGTGTGGTTCACAGGAGGAGGATTGGAGAAAATATGGGTCATGTGACATTGATGGTTCAGGACATAAGAAAACAGCAGTCCTTCTCCATGAGGTACTGGGCGTATAGCTGATGGAATATTTAGATAATGCACAGTCCACTTTTTTTTCTTTGACACCTTTCCCAACTGGAGACATCATGCAGAAGTAACAATTGCTGATATGATATGTTGGCTCTCTCCAAATCATTGGCACTGTAAAAGACATAGATTTCCTTTTCCTGTTCAACCAATGGCGAAGATTTGTTGCACAAGTGTTGCAGCATATGTGTGGGGCCCACCTCTTGTCCTGATCTCTAATTTTGCAGCCAAAATAAAGGTGTTAGGCTTTCTTAACCATAGTGGTTATACTGAGCTTTTGTGATGCAAAAGTCACTTCACCATTCACTACAAACATAGCAGAAGTTATCTGCATTGTTCACACAAGTACAAGGCATCTCTGCTCACTCTAAAATCAAACACTGACTGTGACGGTTGCGTGCATTGGGGTGGGGTTCTTCCAATATATATTAATTAAATTATGATGAAAGTTCCACCTGGGCTCATGGGGTTAGAAAGTTAAATTAGTGACGAGGTAGATTTACAGCTCTGAGCCCCCAGTCAGCAATGCTGACGGTTGAACTATAGAGAACACGAAGATGAAATTCAATTAATAACAATTTAATAAATTCAATAATTGAAAACAATAAACTTTTAATCACCTGTCTTTACCTCGGCCAAGTGTCTACTCATCTCTTTCTTCCCCGCTAATTCCTTCCTTCCTTCCGTTCCTCCAACACCTCCTTCGACTCCATTTCTTTCTCGACTATCTCCTCCTCCAATTTCGCTCCCAATTTCCTCTTCCTCCCTTTTCTCCCCTTTTCCTCCTAGACTTCAACTTCTCCTGACATCTCTCCTTTCTTCTCCTTTCCTCTGTCTCTCTATCTGAGACTACGGGACCAAACTGTAACTGGTCTGTCCCTCAAAGCTTCCTGTGAAAAGCCACAAGGCATTAACATATGCTTTATCGAATCTCACCTCACACTAGATCAACAATTAATCATCAGATAAGGCTATTACAGTTTCTGTCACGCATGCGTACACATCAAAATTCCCACACACTTCTTGCAGGGTAAACAATGGCATAATAACACGGTATCAGTGAATTGTCATACAGACATCAATACATTGCGTCACATCAGTATATACACATATATATTTAATCTCATATGCCAACAATCAGACGCATGTATGTACATTACACTCCCACAAGCGTATACAAATATTCAACAATGGCAAAATCTATAATCACATGAACACGTGCTAGTCTACTATAAAATACCCACATAGCGAATTACAATATTAACTCTTACAACGGCTAGCAAGCTATATAATTCTTTAAAAATATCAACTCATTTCTTCAAAATATGCAAACATATTAATACCACAAAGTAATTCTTCGTACTAGGATTCTAGTAATAATAAAGTATACATACGACCTACAATTAAAAATGCAGTTGCATTCTGCAAAGACCAAACAACTAGCTCACTGACCTTATTTGACGCTGTCTTTACTTAAAATTTCCTGTTCTAAGATATTCCCACCAATAACGAATGGCTGTTCAGAAGTTACGCTATCCTCCTCTGGGCAATCTCTCTAGCGAACTAATTCTTGCCGGAAGACGTGGAGATATCATTCTAGCCAAATCAGGGTCTCTCCCCTATCTCGATTATGATTGGGTGGCGCTGTGACCCTGTCCAATCATCTTAGCGGCCAGTTCAACCTGGCTGTCTGTCTGCAGGGAAAAGAAGTTAAGACACTCCCACTTCTTCCGGCAACTTTTTTTGATCTGGACAAACGTTTCCACATCTAGGTGATAATTGACTATCTGGCTGCCTCGCAGCTCCTAGGTCTGGCTCTGCACTTCTATCCACGGCAATCTTACTTAAGGGATTAGTGCTAGCCTGCGGCAGTGTTTAAACAATCCAACAATGGCTTGTCAGAATTATCTTGATTAAACATGTTTCAAGCTGGGGCTACTCTGGGTTGGGGTAAACGTGACACTGACAAATAAGAAAGCAAGACACTATGATTTCTAGAGCCGATATAGGGCAATTTGCTCAGCAGATTGATGAAAGATTAGTTATGATTGCATCATCCATGACTTCTAGGAATACCATGATGCAGTCCATATCATGTATGATGCAATACCAGCTTCAGATTGCATCATTCATTGTGTTGCCTTGAAATCAAGTACTGTCCAAATCCATTCATTGATTTATTCATAGATCCAGTCAAATATGTATTTTAGTCATTTCTGATTTAAATTGAGATCCTTTCCCTTTATAACGCACTTATCCTCTGCCATTCCCAAGCCAAGGGTCATACATACTGACCCAGTATCATATCTTTAAAACTAGAGCCAATCAACAGTTTTAAGCATCATGTTCATTCTCAGTGACCCGGAATTAGTAAAGTTGACTACATTTATTTCAGAAGCATTTTGGCTGTAGACCAGTGTATTCCAAAGGAGATTATGTCATTTTCTGGTTGCAGCATTATGAATTACAAGTTCACCACATAGTGACAAATTCACATTTCAAAATGCCAGTTTATAGTTTCAGATGTGACCATTTTGACTGCAACTTGGAGCAAGTGTCAGTCTTATGTTAGATTGCCATGTAGATTGAGCTCCATGGGGCTCAGTCAGTGACCTGCTAACCCTTATGATTTCACCATAAGGCTTACTGTAATAAACCTTTAGTTAGAGACTTCAGGAACAGTATGAAAAATTATGAAAATACAGTTGCTACGGTCAAATACAGATATTGACTTGTCCGAGTTTTGATCTAGATCTGGTCATTCAGATTAGACTTGATGGCGTTAAGGAACCAAACTAGCTATACTGGTGGTAGCGGAGATTCTTTAATTGACCTGTGCTCATGCAAAATGCCATTATATCTAGGCTTTTGCTTTTACATTATAGCAAAGTCTGGAAATATTGTTTTGCAAATGAAAATGAGCTGAAGGCAAAAGAGTCAATGCTCCTGACACAGGCATGGAAGTTTTAAAAACAATATTTTTGGATACTTGGCCTTGCTTGAAAAGAGTAACAAAAAAGGTAACAGTTGCATTTATTGAATATTATATATAGATTTGAATACTGGTCACAGCTCGAGATATAATTGCTGAGGTCATGTTGAGAAAAAATACAACAAAGACGAAGGATTATGTTAGTTCGAGAGATCTAGCGAGAAGCAATTAATTTCCATGGTTGTTGGATTTGCAGTTTCTGAAACTGAATCTGAGGTTGTTAAGGCTGAAGTGTACATTATTTTTAGTTGATCATAAAGGAGCACATTCCTGAACTTTTCAAATCCATGTTTTTCACATCAGCAATGGCTGTATATATTTCATTACACCTTGCTGAAAATTAATCTAAGTGCTGGACAAATATTGACTGCCTTACAGCAAAGGTCTTTTTCGCATTGGCTGGTCTGCAATCTATGATTACATAGCAGATTTTTTCTACTAATAAAGGTTGAATCTTTTACAATTTTTCATCAGAAACATGATGTTTGTTTTGCACAGTAGGGAAGTCTTACAGTTTAGCAGTTTATGGTTAGGAAGTTAATGGTGAACAGCTAAAGGTGTAAATATAAAAGTACAGTAGAGGTGTAAATAGTACGGTAGTGGTGTAAATGTACTGTTACAGTAGAGGTGTAAATGTTGCACAATAGAGGCGTAATTGTTGTAGTACAATAGATGTGTAAATGCTGTAGTACAATAGAGGTTTTAATGTTGTAGTACAATAGATGTGTAAATGTTGTACAATAGATGTGTAAATGTTGTAGTACAATAGATGTTTTAATGTTGTACAATAGAGGTTTTAATGTTGTAGTACAGTAGAGGTGTAAATGTTATAGTACAATAGAGGTGTACATGTTATAATACAGTAGAGGTGTAAATATTATAGTACAGTAGAAGTGAAATGGCCAGTTCATGGGTGTACAAATGTTGGAAATGTTTTTCCCCCCGAGTATTTGTGTTCTTATAGTGATGTTTCAGAAATGACCCAAGGGAGGTTTACTTGGGTGACTGTAATATTTGCTGTTTAAAGAATCACTAGCATAATTATTCCATGAAAAATTATGTATGTAACCATTTCTTTCTTTGAATCTATTATCAAAAATGGGAATAATAATAGTTAGTGCAGCTTATGTTTCTTTTGAAAATGGTAACACCTCATCAATCTATTGATGTTTTAGACTTGAAATATGTAAAAATCCTGGTATTTTACATCAGATATGATGACCATTACTAAAAAAGAAAATCTTTTACATGCCTTCCTCTCCAAAACCACTCAATAGAATTCAGCCAAATTAGCCACAAAGCATCCTGGCATATGTTAAGTTTTCTATGAAAATAAATTGACAGGGTAAGGATATGGAACAACCCTGACCTAACAAAGTATTTTCTCTGTAAAATTTATTATCATCCTGACAGGTGTTGCCCCCTTTCCTGGAGCAACTACAGGGACTGGGGGAAGAATTCGTGATGTACACTGCACAGGGCGTGGAGCCCATGTGGTAGCAGGGACAGCTGGTTACAGCTTTGGAAATCTTCTTATTCCAGGTATGCCTGTGTAAACCGAAATATATGGTTGTAGCAGTATTGCTTTTCCAAGTTTAAATCACTTAAATCTGGTGTCCATAGAGACAATATTTCATCTGAGGGAAAGCCTTTTTTGTACATATTTGTTTTTGAACATGAAATTATTGTTAAGAGAATCTGCTGTACTTTTTAGAGGATGCATGCTGATGAATACTTCTCCCTTTTTTAAAGTAGGTCACTGTGACCCATATTTCATGTTTCACTGGCTTTGGCCAATTTTTTTTTTGTTTTTAATGTTCATTCATGAATAGTTAAACTTGATTATTGCAAACAGCTTCTCAGTGTTAAACTTTCACTGAAGGATTGCAAGTTTCCTGCACCTTTTTGTTCCATGCCATCAGATCTTGACCCGTTTGCCCACAGGGCGTAGTTTCCATCAGGGAAACAAATTATAGAAAAATATGCCTACTAGTTTTCTTTAATACATATTCATCCACTTCTGTGATTGGTGCTAGCAATGGAAAGACTCACTAAAGCAATTACAATTGCAAGAGGGCAAGTAACATTCATATTAAAATAACATATATGGCAATCAAAACATTAAAGGTTGGTTAAGTCTGTCATCTTGCAATTCAGTTTTCTTTATTGGCACTAGTGTAATATATTTTCAGGTTTGAAGGCATGTTTAGCATGGTGAAGATTTAGTCATTTTGAGGTTGAATAACGACATGGGACTGAAGTATGCAATTAAACAATTTATCATTTAATCGATTTCTTAATTTGAAGAGAGAAATAATTCAGAAGAAAATGAAAATCATTTTAATAAATGTTGATAATGAGTGAGCACCAAAGTTAAATGAGTACAGGATCCATAAGGAAAAACTCCATGGTGCAGCTCATTTCAGGTTAACCAGATATCCAAATGTGTTAATGTTTTCATGAGTTATTTGAGCACTTGATAAAACATTTAGCAAAGTGATGTATGTATCCAAGGAAAATATGATAGGACAGTGCAGTCCACAAAATTAAGCTGGAAAAACTGAAAGCAAACAGGGTTATCTTATTTTTATAGCAGTACTTGTGCATTGTGTACTAGATACAGTTTTCTTTAAAATGTTACGTGCTCCCAAATTTTTTATGGGGTACACTGTCTTCCCCTGGCATGAGATTTTGTTGCTCATTTAGTACCACATTTGCAAAGAAAAGGTCACTGTTTGACCTACATTTCAGGTTTTTCTGACATGGGTAAGTGTTCACATTTACCTCATGAGCACACAGGTCTTTTGCATCCTATGTACATATCACCCTGTCTAAAATCATACAGCTTGGTGAGCGGACACATTGTGGTAAGCACTATTCCCTCCTTTCAGTAATAAGTCATATTTTTACACTTCATTGACTTGGGTTACATTTTTTTGGTTGATGCTCATTTCTCCTGAACTGTTCTAGTAGAGTGATGAAACTGATGACAGTATGTGTCTCTTTTAGTTCCACCACAAATATGCCAATTGTGACCTATATTTCATATTTTACTGACTTTAGTTAAGTTGCATTTACCTCATGATCCTAAAAGTTTTTGGCATACTATCTGACCTAGAGTCAAGAATCTTCATAAGTGGATGTATTTTAACAAGTTTTACAGCCTTTCTGCAAAAAGAGGTCTCAATGGCTTGTATTTCATTCTTCAGAGACTATATTGCATTTCTGGTTAAAAGTTCATTTGTTCAGCATTGTTTATGCTACACTCATGAACTTGATAATTGGATGCATCTGTTAGAACTACACCTGTAACAACCTAAAATAAGTCATCATGACCTACATTTTATGCTTTACACTTAACATAGATAATAATAATAATAATAATAATAATAATAATGAGGACTTTGTATAGTGCCTAATCTTTAGAAGCTCTAAGCGCTTTACAACATTAGACAACACCTATAAGATAAAAAACATAATGATATGAGTACAAAAACAAACACCATGAAATTAAAAAAAAACATGCTGAGAATATTTAAGGTAGGAATATTATTAGTTCTTTAAGTTTGTTTTTGCAGTCGAAATAAGTGAGTTTTGAGAGCTCTCTTGAATGTTATCACTGTGTCTTTGTGTCTAAGTTCAATGGGCAATTCATTCCACGTTGCTGGGCCCTGGTATGCAAAAGAATGCTGTCTATATGACTTTATTTTCATAGTGGGAATAATGAATATACGATTGTCAGAAGAGGAGCGTAAGTATCTTGCTGATGTGTACACATGGGTGAGGTCAGATAGGTATGTTGGACTGGAGTCCATCAGTGAAACGTAGCACAGAGAACAAATTTTGTGTTTGATTCTGGATCGATTGGATAGCCAGTGTAGGGTACAGAGCAGCGGAGAGGTGTGCTCTGATCGTTTACTCTAAGTATGATCCGAGCAGCTGTGTTTTGAACTTTTTGAAGTTTCTGGAGTAGATATTGAGATGAACCAAACAGAATTGTGTTACAATAGTCCAGTCTTGAAAGTACTAATGAACACACAAGTGTTTTAGTGGCATCAGCTGAAAGATATTTGTGAACTGAGCTGATGCGTCTCAGCTCAAGATATGCAGCCTTGCATATGTTCATGACATGTTGGTGCAATGTGAGAGTACTGTCCAGAGTAACACCTAGGTTTCATACTGATTGTGTGAATTTAATGTTGGTGTTACTGATATTTATTGTTTGAGGTAAAGGATGTGAATGAGAAAGTCGTTGTGTTGTGATCAGAATGGCCTCAGTTTTATCATCATTCATTTGCAGCTTGTTACATGTCATCCATGATTTCACATCATAAATGCACCTCTCTACACCTTGGATGGTAGTATCAACTTCAGTTGGGTGGCTAGATTTGTATATTTGGGTGTCATCATCGTACAATTGGTGAGACACTGGATGATGATCTATGACACTTGAGAGCGACTGAGTATACAGAATGAAGAGAACATGTCCAAGAACCGACCCCTGTAGAACACCACAACATAGATCAACTGGGCTGGAGTGTATTCCATTTGCAGATACAATTTGTGTCCTGTTGACCAAGTAGGACTTGAACCACAATAAGGCTGTATCATGAATGCCAAATACATGCTGGAAACGGTGAAGTAATATATTACGGTCTGTTGTGTCAAATGCTGCAGACAAATCAAAGAGGGTGAATACTGTAATCTTTCCACTATCCAATGCAGAGAGAATGTCATTAACTACTTTTAGAAGAGTAGTTTCAGTTCTGTGGCAAGGGCGATATGCAGATTGTACATTGCTAAAAAGACTGTTTGAATTTAGATACAAGCTGGGATAGAACAACCTTTTCTAAGATTTTTTTATATGAATGGGAGATTAGAAACTGGGTGGTAGTTCTTTAAATCGTTATGGTCAAGTGTTGGTTTCTTCAGCAGAGGCTTTACAATGTCAGTTTTGAAAAATGATGGGAATTCCCCAGATGAGAGAGAGGTATTAATAACATCAGTTAGTGAAGGCAATACTGGATCTAAGCACTCAAGCAGCAGTGATGTTGGAATTGGATCAAGTGCACATGACTTTGGTGCACTCTTCATCAGGATTGTACATATGAAATCCATAGAGACAGGTTCAAATGCTGCTAATGGTTGCCACTCAAATTCTGTATCCCAACTGTATGGTGACGATGCGTCAATTGAAATTGTGGTGTCAAGATGAAGTATTTGTGTTTATGGCCACATTGATTCTGCTTGTATAATTACACTCTAACCTACTTAGAATGTCCTTTCTGACTATTGCAGCTGGAAGTATAAATTAAATATGTTTATTCAGAGATTAACTTTCCATATTAATGACTATACATTGTAAATTGTGATTATTCTTAACAGGTTATCTGTGTATTTTACATTTGAACTAGTACAGGAATTGATGAGTGAACTGCAAGCTTTTTATGTGATTCATTTGTAGTGGATAATCAAGGTCATAAATGATGCATGAACCATGTACTAATGGCTGTACCTTCAAGATTGCTCAAAGCCTGAGACTTTCACCCTGTCAGGGGTGGGAAGTGATAACAGTTTCAGAAGCAGTTTAAATAGCAGCGATTTAGAATAAACTAGTATTACATTAATTGTTGATTTGTATTAACTCATATTACCTCTTCTTAGATATGACAGCAAAGAATGTTCTTTTTAATTGTCTTGTGTCTTTTATTCCATGACACAGTAGATATATAGGTAGGTAGTTAGGTATTTGTGTGTGTGTGTGTGATTAGGATTTTTAACGTAGCTTTAACAATTTTTCAGTCATATCACTAAGATGTCTGCAGTGTGGCAGTTTATAGTGATGTCTAGCACTGGGGCATCATGCTGCAGACACGTAGCATGTTGTCCCACCCAGTCACATTATCCTGACACCAGGCTGACCAGTCCTAACACTAACCTCTTAATGCTGAGCGCCAAGCGAGGTAGCTGTTAGTACCATTTTTGTAAGTCTTTGGTATGACTCGGCCGGGGATCGAACCCACAACCTCCCGCTTCCGAGGCAGACGCTCTAACCACTAGGCCACTGGAGCGGTTGAGTTAGTTATTTATGTATTTACATGAATTAATGGTATAGCAACAAGATGGCAATGTAATGTTGATTAAAAGTTAAAATTTAAAGAGACAAAATCACCTTCAAGAAAATCTTTAATAAAAGGACCAGTATTTTGTTGTCAGGAACACTTTAGTCAGAACTTTTTTTATTGTACAATAGCTACATGAGCTGAAAGCTTTGTATAGGTTAACTATGTAATGGTTTACACTCTGATTAATAAGAGAATTGAGTGTGAAAAATATTTAACAAACTGATGTGATTAATAAAGATTTGCTTATGTAAATAAGGGTGTACAGGCTTAGAAACAGTGAAGAACCTTAATGCATGGAAGTTTTTGCAGATTTCTTATTCTTATTAAATCACAGGTTATGACCTGCCATGGGAAGAAAAAGAGTGGGAGTATCCAGAGAACTTTGCACGCCCTCTGGAAATATGTATTGAGGCCAGTAATGGAGCATCTGACTATGGGAACAAATTTGGAGAGCCAGTATTGGCAGGATTTGCCCGGTCATTTGGTCAGATAATTGGTTGTGGGGAAAGAAGAGAGTATATTAAACCCATAATGTTCAGTGGAGGAATTGGACAATTGGAAGATATACATGTTTGCAAACAGGTGCCAGAGAAAGGTCTGTCAGAACAGTTTTAGATGTTACATCATTATTTATGTTATTAGTTAGGAACTGTTATGTAAATCTTACAACTATAGGACACAATCTAATTTCTGCCTAAGTATGTAAAACGAATTTGAGCTTCAGCTGTCACCAAACCTTATTTAGAATTACAGAATGAGTTGAGAGAGGGAAAGAATGAATCAGACTGGTTAGCACAGAAAATGTACGTTAACTAGTGTCATATACTCAAGTGACTTGGAAAGAAAGCAAAACTGAATGAATGTTAAAGGAATGAGAAAATTTTAAACACGGTCAGTTGTGCCAGCTGAAATAAAAACCAAGATGAATGGTAAAGATTGGTAATGCAACGATTCAGTTTTGTATGGTTCTTTAGCAAGCTTAACCAGAAGAAGTCATTTTTTCAGATTTTATCTTGAGAAAAAGTTTGTATTTTAGGAGACTTTGAATATTTCTTTTACCATGTGTAACTTTAAATGTTTAAGTATTATGGCATCGATTGTTTTTAATCTAAAAATGCATTGTTGTCTCCCCTGTCAAGAATGTTGTATGCTGTGATTATGGCATATCTTTTTTCGTGCCATCATATTGCCTGAAAAGAAGGCAAATTCTTGTAATGGCTGGACCAAAAGTCATTGCAGAGAATATTATCTGCAATGATTTTCTCTCTTAATTATCTTAAATTTATATTTTGTTTTGTTGCACTAGTATGTTGAGAGAAATGTGTTGAGGTGCTATGTTCATATTTCTTCAAGTCAGGTATTTTCTTCATCAGTGGTCATATTCAGCTGAACCTTTGTACAATATACTACTGTAGATACATGCATATGAAGCAGTTCCAACAGCAAACTGCACATACCCAGATCTGCCATCACATACTTGCTGACAAAACTGGGTCTATGCATTTTGTTAGGGGTAATCAGTAAAACAAACAACATGAACCCTGATCTACCAGCAAATTGTGCAATGGCAGATCAGTGACTATGTTATTTGCAGTTGGGCCTGACTTGTAAGCAAGTATATAGGATGTGTCTTTAACCAGATATTCTAGAAGTTCTAGTCTTGCATTTTTTGGCTGAGCCATCATGATGATCTTTCGTGGATGAGATACTCCAATCTGTGAAACATTTGTTTTAATAGATATTGATATTCATTTGTTTCTTTCACATTGATGCTAATTTATTAAATACATTTGTCTGCTACAGTATGGTTGCTATTCTTCAGGAATGGAGGTGGCAAAGATAGGGGGTCCAGTGTATAGGATTGGAGTGGGAGGTGGGGCAGCATCATCAGTTCAGGTTCAGGGAGACAATAAAATTGAGCTTGATTTTGGAGCTGTGCAGCGGGGTGATGCCGAGATGGAACAGAAATTAAATCGCCTCATCCGAGCCTGCATAGAGATTGGTGAGAAAAATCCAATAGGCAGCATCCATGATCAGGGAGCAGGAGGAAATGGTAATGGAGTATTTCTTAGCGCTTTGTTATACCATATGAATGTGGTTAGCTATATAGCCTTACCCTTGTACCTCCAACCTTTCATCATCCATCTGATTGTGGTTAGACAACTCACCATGCAGTTATAGGTGCCTTCAGCCTCTTTGATAAAACATTTCTTTGTAGGAAATTTCTGGACAATTTTGAAAACCATTGGGGGTTAAAAAAACAAAATGTTAATTTTCATTCACCTGCAGTTAAGTTGAGTTTAATCTTGTTTGACATCTGGTTGTTGCCCACATGATGAGCATGAGACCCCGTTCATGACAGCACTTTTTGGCATGCAGTTTATTGCTGTTACTGGATTTGTCCAGAAACTTTGGTAGTAAGGCAACACACTTGTTACAAGCCCCAAAATAGCTAAAATAACAGTAGTGTGCTGATACCTATTTTTGGTTGAGCTGCCTTAACATTAGGAGAGGTGTTCATCATCTTGAAGGGAGACTGGTAGAAGTTGGATACTCTTGCATGTTGCCCACCCTTTTACCTAGTCTTTTAATATTATTGTGATTGGGAAAGTATCTGATGGAGAAAGGTAATTTTTACTAAATTATGTTTGAGAATACTTGACCATTTATTATGCTGATAAGCCCTCCCTTTCATCCCAACTTAAACTTTACATCTGCCAGACAATTAGCTACTTCATGATGGGAAGGGCATATAATTATGATTGTATCCTGGAGGAGTTAATTCCCATAGATACTATTTTTAACATCTATATGGTATATAGGTGGGACAGGTGAATTTCAGAAGGCCGGAATTGCTTGCCTCATGGACCCTGGAGTTACAGTTACAGCCATAGAAGTTTAAAGTCAAACTTTTAGATAAATATTTTCATTTGCTTATATTTCCTAAACCCCTTGGTAGTCTTCAAACTAGAGATGAATTGTTATGAAGGAAAGAAAATTCATTATGTAGTACATGTGTTTGCACCTTTGAGTTAAGATCAGGGTCAGTCATTGAAAAAAGATTTGGTTTTTTCATTTGCTTTTATTTCCTAATGCCTTGATGGATTGTTGTCATGCTTGTGATGATAAATCTTTTGCAAAGCTAAGACAATTTGTTATAACACGTGCTATCCTCTTTTGACCTTGCGTCAGGTGGGGGTTGAATGGGGTCTTGGCCAACATTGTATTCTTTATGTATTTTGGCCAACAATGTATTCCTTATGTATTTTTTTAAGAGTTTATGGACTTAATGTGGATAATTTTAATTCTAAGCCCGTTTTAAAATTGAAGATCAGATTCCTGTGATGAAGGTTAGCTTGCAGCACAGTGGTTTCAAGAGAGCATTCAGTAGAATACTTTGTCAAAAATATTAATAAAAGTTCTTTGAAGTTTTGGGGTATTAAAGTTTACTACTGCCCATCTGGGTGGGCTTGATGGCACCTGTCAGTTTTGGTTTCTACATAACAACATACGGCCATTATGTTTTGCTTGTTTTAGATATTAAAACAGTGACTTCATTTGGCGTTCCAGAGACAAAGACGATGAAGTCTGTTAATATTAAACCATTGGGTATTGGTAAATTTGTTACTTGATATGATTTTTACATTCCTTACTGCTTTATCTATTGATTAAATTGGAGTTCATTTTTAAAAAAAGCCTCTATTAGGTCTGTTTTATCTGGATTCTTAATTGCATTCCTGATATTTCAGGCAATGTCTTGAAGGAGATTGTGGAGCCAGCAGGAGCAGTGATTCGTGCTCGAGACTTCCAGTTGGGAGATCCTACTCTCACTATCCTGGAACTGTGGGGAGCTGAGTACCAGGAGACCAATGCTATCCTTCTCTCCAAGGAAAATATGGATGTTCTGTGTAAAATTGGACAGCGTGAGAGGTGTCCTGTCAGCTTTGTTGGGACAGTTACTGGAGATGGGAGGGTAAATGGCTATCTGATATATTATGCACCTGGTCTTAGGAGGTGATTTTTAAAATTAAAATATGTTTATGATGGAATTGACTTGGTCCACCACCACAGAACAAGTGAAAATATTCACTCATATCATGTAGAGTGGCTTTTTGGAATCAAGCCAGACTTTCATTGACTGGTGTTATACCATGAATAGAAAAGAGAAATTATATACAGTTTGGTTAGAGATATGAAGATTTACGAAGGTCATTGAAAGTCATTAAGAAATAAACACCTCAATACAAGACCTTGAAAGTCATTGATATTTTACCTAAATCATTGAAAGTCATTACCTAGATCATTGAAAGTCATTGAATTTTAGAGATTTTGCTTAAAAATAAAATATGATGGAAAATTTTACTTTCAAATCATTTATTTTATGTTGTGTGATGACTGGTTGTACAGATTGATTTTCCATCATATGCTTGTAATTCCACCATTATCATAATCCAGAAGAAGTAGTCAGATATTCATGCAGGCACCCCTTTCACATGATGCATGCACACTGTTTGACTGCACTAAGTTTAATTGGCACATTGGGTTCTGGATAAAGCATTCTGTCTTAGTTTTAACCATGTGTCAAGAAAGTTTTACATGTACCTGTTTAAAATACAGGCTACCTAGAAAACCTAAAATGTCTGAATCCCAGCTTGGTTCGTTTTTAGATGACAATTTCGTTTGGCAAGTACTGGCTGATGATAGTTATGATCCTAATTTATATTTAAAGCTCTGAAGTATATCAGATTATTGGAGCTGGAAAAGTGTTCACAGTATCAGCCGTAGTATAAGCTTAATCATCCCACTTTAATTACAACTTTTAGATTTTAACTTGTACAACAAGTAACATACACATAGCAAATTCACCTATTATAAAGAACTGTCCATTTAAGTGTGTGTGGGGCATTTGTGATTTTCTTTTAAACTGATAATTATTATTGTAATTTGGATAATTATTATTGTTTCCAAATATTATGATATAATATGGTGTGATTTTTCTATAAATTGGAGCAGCTATTGATAGATTAAACTAAACAATGCACCAGGTTCGTGTCCCAGAAAATAGAATTGTTTGTCCCCAATATAACTGTGGTACATTCAGAAATGCTGCAGTATGTAGGAGTAAAAAACATTATCACAAGATCCTAAGAATGTTTTGAAATATGTTGTACAAACTGAATTCTCTCAATTAGATATATAAGACATACAGAAAAGAAACAGTTGCAAGTTAAGCAAGGCATGACATGCACATGGGTGGTGGTTGACACCATATAAATGTGTCAGCTGTAAGCCTAATCTCAAGATATGTGGAAAGGTTTCAGTTTCTCCTTCGAATACGTTCCCCAATATCGTTACATTAGGAATATTAGCCTCCTACCTCGTGAATCCATCCCTACTAAAAGACGCAAATTCGCGTTTCCTTGTCTGTATCAATAGACAAAGGGCAATAACTCTCGTCCGTTACTTCCCCTTGATACCATTAGGTGTCACCAGTTTTTAGATTTGCTACTGTACTGACTTCAGGTCATACAATTTATCCTTCTACAATCCAGCTGTTTTTGTGTTCCTGTGGGGGGTCCATCCAACGTTCATTTTGAATTTATTTTGTGGATTTATCTTATGCAGGTTGCATGTACTATTTTACAATTTCTGCAAGTTATTTGTCATTTGTTGGGATTATATCTTATAATACCAATGTCCCACCACACTATCGTTGACCTTATAAAAAGGCCATTATTAGTTAGTGTACCTTTGACTATTTGCTTACTTTGTCCGTTTTGGAGCTGTTATTTACGAAATTCTGAAGCCATGCTTGATAATTGTACTAAGTTTATTCATATTTCACGCTGTTCTGATGGTTTAATTATTAACAGATCATTGTGCATAAGATTATAATGGCCATAGGTTTCTGATACAACTCTTTCACTGCTCTGTTACAACAGTGTTTTTGCGACCTAGTAATTTCAACACATTACTAGTTTCTGCTTAGTTTGTATATTTTTGTTGTTTCTTTTCAGCAGAATGTCAATTTAAATGATTTATATGCAACTTCAGAGCATGGAAGTCTAACATGACTCTTGTTTTGTTTATCTTTGCATACACTATTCTGATCTGCGAAGATTATAATATGTAGTCAGTGGGAGTCTGGGCTTCAGTTTAGAAATGAAAGGTATTGATGGCAGCTTTCATTTCTAGGATGTTGATGTGTAGACATTGTTGCCCTGGCTCCCACTGGTCACTGATGGTATGAAGATCAGCAACAGGTGGATACCACCACAAAGCACACTGGTGGCGGTACCTACTGTTATTTCTGCCTGGGGCTTCTCCAGTGGGATTCCAATGGTCAGCCAACCTAGAATGTAGAATGCCCCACTGATGGGAATGAGCTAATCTAGGGCATGACTGTTTGATTTGGGTGACATATAACCGGGTACAAATGTGTTGGCTAGGTCTGCATAAAGATACGGTCAAGTGGGATCAAGTCCATTGCTGTATTTAATAACCAAGGAGTTGCAAGAACTCTCCCGCTGAAATCCAAGTCCAGTTGGAAACCGATGAGTTCAATGATTCTGGTGATGCAAACATAAGGGGGTTGCACCAGATTTCAGTTGATTAAGAACTTCATACCCAGATGGACGAAGTTCTGGAATGGACGGAGGTCTGACATTCCCAGTTCGCTAAAAGGTCTAAATGACCTAGAAGAGAAAGAAGATCATTCCCACCTTGGAGTAGAATAGAACTTACCATGTGTTTTTGTAGGATGCCACCCAGGCATGCTGCCATCGATGAAGATGACATCAGCCGGAACAGGGAGACAACTCAGTCCATAATCTGAATGAAAGCCCAGGGGCTGATGTTGAGGCCAAAGGAAACAATGGTGAACTGATAAACAGTGTGGTGGTAAGTAAAACAGAGACGGTGGATAGGGACATGAAAATATGCGTCTGTCAGATCGAGACTCATGGCATATTCGCCCCGTCTGATGTCTACACATCAACATCCTAGAAATCAAAGCTGTCATCAGTACCTTTCATTTCTGAAACTCTGAGGCAGTATCAGTCCTCATTTGGTCCGGCAACTCGGTAGTGGTGACCTCCTCTCCTGAAACTGAGGCACCCATTCACTTGACCTGCGTGTTCTGATTTGGCATTTTCTATGTAGGTGTGACAATCTCGATATTAACGTACATTTCAGACACATTTCTGGCAGCATCAGTGCCTTTCTCTGAAAATCAATCCAGAGGTGGTCATGTTCTTCACACAGAATGGTCTCTCCATCAATTGGTCTTCACTCAGATTTGCACACTTCAGGAGCATCCAGTGTTTGACCTCTAGGCAATGAGGTGGAACCACAAGTTACCCATCTTCGTCTCTACAGTTCCATGGCTAAAAGCTTGGGCCGTTGATGCACTGTCAATCATTTGGGAGGGTTTGTTGGCCTTTGCCTTCCCTCTCATGGTGCTGATACTGAAAATAACCCAGAAGTTACAGGGTCAAAATGGCAAGAAGATCCTGATAGTCCCTCTCAGATGGGACAAGCCCTGGGTCACCAGTATACTCATTCTAGTGATAGATATACCTGGGAAGATTCCAGCCAACCTGAATCTTCTACAGCATCTACTGGTATGGGTGTTCCTTCCCTGCCCAGACTGTCCTCTTCTACTTGCTCATCTCTTACCAGGACAGCCTTGCAAGTCAAACATTTCAAACCTTCAGTTGTGGAGAAAATCTAGAGAGAGTAAGAAGACCCTCCACTCAGAAGTCTCATGCAGGAAAGAGGTGTGTTTTCAAAACTGGTGCCAGACCAACTACATCGTCCCTCTGCGTGTCTCTATTTCTCAACTGGCCAACTTTTCTCTGACTCCTTGAGGAGAAACAGTTGGACCCCAATTGCTACCAAAGGCTACCGCCCTATGATGTTGGACACATTCCGGCATCATGTCAAACATGTTTTGTGGCGGGATAGAGACCTATCAGATCTTTTATACAATATTGGTCTCAATCGACCAATATCCCTCATTTTGTCTCCAAATGGATCCAATCCTGGGTTTTAACATGACTCGATTTGAATCCATTCAAACTTCTAGCCTACACTTTGCTAAAGTCACTATTGTACTGATCATTTTTCCTGATAGCTTTAGCTTCTGTATGCAGAGTGTGAGAGCTCCATGACCCTTTATGTCGACCCGAATTCCCTTCAGTTTAGATCAGAGGGTTCGGTGGTTCTCATACCATTTGGTTTCGTAGCCCAAAATAGGTTACAGTCTGTCAGTAGTCAAACAGTTCTCACTTATTTTGTTCCATAGCTAGGTCAAGGACAACAGACATGCAAGATCCTATTCGCACTCTTAAGGTGGCGCTCACCAGATAATATGTACTTTTGAGAGAGTGACGTATGTAAGGTGAAGTAGTTTGCATTTAAAACATGCACAGTGGAGAGAATGTTTGCATACCTCTATGCTACATTAATGTAATGTGGATGATATTTCTTTTGGATATTGTACTTTTGGAAATTTTACATGATTTAAGCACACTGCTAACTAAAATGACTGCTCCCTTGTGTTAAAAAATCAGTCTGAATTAGTCTAAAGTACACTATACATAGCAGCTATTAAAATAGGGAAAATGAATTTTGCCAGACTAGACAATACCAGCTTCTGAAAGTGCAATGAATGAATTACCAAATATATAAAATGTAAAAAAAGTTATCGGCTCTTTTTTATACAATTGACCTCTGAAGTTCAGGAAGTGAAAATGACCAAGTAGAGCTAGCACTTTTTTGAAAGGTGCACATTTGAAGTAAGGCCAAGCTGTATACTCTATAACCCATAGTACACCCATCAATCATACACCAAAATAAAGGGAATTAAAGGTTCTTTGCATTATACCTAAGATATACAAGGTCTTTTTTAAATAGCCAGTATAACCAGTGAGGAAAGCCGGGGACATTCTTTTTCTTTAAATTCCTAACCCTATGCAAAATGCGAAACTGTATAGCGCCACCTAAGCACTAACTTGAAGCTCACAGAGACAAGTCATGGTACACGCAAATTGCCTCCTCCTTTGGGTATGAGCTGGAACACAGGATATCACCCTTCAACCCTTTCTTCAGGGCTGAAATGGGTTGTATGCTTGGTGTACTCTGACGTCTCACCAGATTAGAGTCGTCTCACGTAGAAAATTCTGCTGAGAAGTTTCAAACAATCTCTGCGAGCCTTGTGTTCGAACTCAACAATCCAACCCAAGATATAATAGAAGCTTTTAGCTGGCAGGCAGAGTCAACCTTCTCAAGCCTCTTTTTCAGAGATTTCGCATCACAGAGACAACCTAGATTCTGGTGGGTCCTGTGGCAACAGCACAGACAACCACCAGACAATATCAGTCAACACAGCCTGTTAGCTTTGCTGGATTCGCTGGTGAAATTTTTTGGTGGTAAGATTTCAATAAATGTATTCTTAACTGAATTTTAGGGTCGCAAGTCAAGTGAACCCAGGCTGTACTGCTTATATAGTCTGGAGAATGGGTTATCATTTGCATGGGGGAATTCAACCATTCTTCCCTGGAAGGATACCCGAGGTACAGTTTGGATGCTCAGCATCCCCTCCTCCTATTATTCTCTCCTAATGTGATTAGAGAGCGTATTCAAAGGAGAAAGCAAACTTTTTAAGTTAATTATGTTTCTCCATGAATACTTACCCAATCACATTGCTTATAAAACCCTCCCAACCACCCCACCATGCGAGCATTCTCATTTGTATCTCGCTCAGCTAATAAGTGGCGACATCTGGTGGTATCAAGAGGAGGTAACGGGTATGAGTTATTGCCTTTTGTCTATTGATTAGACAGGGAAAGACACATTTTCATCTTTTAGTAGGGCTGGGTTCGTGAGGTAGCAGGCTAATATTCCTAATGTGATGTGATTGGGTAAGTATTCTTGGAGAAACATAATTTACTTAAAAATTTGCTTTCATTTTGGTTTGATTAAATGGCATCGTTTCAGCTATTCTATACCATGTACAAATTTAAAAAGTTTGTTAAATGTTGCAGCTTAACTAAATAGTTAGTGAGAAGTTTCTGTGCATTACAATGCCATAAATTAATTGTATGCTATTTCAAAACAAACTCTTATGATGCCCTGTGTTTTCTGATTAATATTGATGATTTGATATCAGTTGAAACATGTTGATGATTCCATGTTGTTTTCCTTGACATTGTTCCCAATCTTAAAGATATGGCATGAAATTTATTAACTTTGTATAAATGTCTCTCATTATTAGAGAGGTTATTTGTATGAACAGTGGGCATTGATTTGATATGAGTCATTTGTCTGTCAGTGTAAAAAAAGGAAGGTATTTTGTATGAACAGTGGACATTGGTTTGATACATGTCACTTATCTGTCTTTGTAAAAATGTCAGGTTATTTGTATGCACAGTGGACAATAATTTGATAGGAGTTACTTGTCTTTGTAAAAATGCCAGGTTATTTGTATGCACAGTGGACAATGATTTGATACAAGTCACTTGTCTGTCTTTGTAAGAATGTCAGGTTATTTGTATGAACAGTGGACTATGATTTGATACGAGTCACTTGTCTGTCTTTGTAAGAATGTCAGGTTATTTGTATGAACAGTGGACTATGATTTGATACAAGTCACTTGTCTGTCTTTGTAAGAATGTCAGGTTATTTGTATGAACAGTGGACTATGATTTGATACGAGTCACTTGTACCTTTGATAGTAGTCTCAGATATGATAAAGTTTCTCTTTTAAATTTCAGATACGTTTGGAAGACTTTGATGCAAAATCTAAAACTTCCTCTGATGGGGCTGGTGATGCTAATAGACTACAATCAGGGGTTTCTGGAGGATTGAATGGGAATCTAAATGGGAAGTCAAGTGGCCCGGCCTACCCTGTGGATCTAGAACTGGAACATATTCTAGGAAAAATGCCCCAAAAGGCAAGTTCGTATCTTTATAGTGCAAGGCATGCAGTTCAGAACTTAAGAACCAACATTCCCATGTTTTATACTTTTAAAGCAAAGAAATTATTGAGCTGAATTTGTATTGTCCGATCTGTATGCAGTAGGTGCATCTAGATTGGGTCCAGTATGACTGTATTTTGATGTTCATCCATTTGTCTGCCTTAAGAAGTTTGTTAACATGATAAATAATCGTACAAAATACATGGCAGAGACAACTGGGATTTTTGTGGGCTTATTTGTATGCATTTGTAGATGACCTGGTTACATTTTTGTCGACTCCACGTTGGTGGGAAGCAAGACATAGCAGTGATTGTGATAACAGTTTGGTTTTCTTTTTTTTTAAATTATTATAATATTTCCTAAACCCTTTTATAGATTTATGCCATAGCATAGATCATGTGATGGTTAAACAGTTTAGTCTGCAACTTGTTTACCTATATTGCTTTTACTTGGGGTGAACCATTATGAAGCTATGACAATTCACTCTGTTTCATGCTAACTTATGTTAAAGTTTCTTTATATTTTCTAAACCTGTTGATCGATTTAGGTCATACTTGTCATTAAATATTGTACAAGTCTGCATGGTGCTTGACAGAATATGTGGAATGAAAATTCCACAAACTTCAAAACATCAAACCCACTGTTGGGGAGTGGAATCCCTAATATAGAATAAATCACACATGAATTGGTATAATGTGCTAATCACATATCGAACACGCATGCCTAACTCATGCACACCTCCTGAAGAATGAACCTTGACCAGAATGCATACCAGTCCAGTGGAACACATTCTTGCAGAATGTGTTGATTTCCACTCTATGAGACCAGTATTTTGATGTGAACTGCATGAAGAAACTCTATGATGTACTGAGAAAATCTGTGACTTTTTCAGGGATAGCAGTTTATATTACAAATCTGATTAAGGGTTTTACAAGTGTTACCGTTATAATTTATCTTGTACACTTTCATCCACCTCATTTATCTTTGTGTCAAGGTCACATCGAAAATCTGTGTTTCTTTTGTGATTTAAAGTGTCTTTACTTGTATTTCTTAAACTTCTTGATTGGTTTCCCTGATACTTTGGGTGAATCATTATGAAGTTAATACAGTCAAGTCTGCAGCCCAGTCAACTTTTTTACCTACCTATCAGGGTAACTAATTGTGAAGTAATGTTTCAGTCAAGAGCGCAACATCCAGTTCATGGTTTGCTTGTCTTTAAGAAGTTTTCCCAGTTTTATTGAGCCCATTTTAGTAGGAAGTGAGACATTGTCAATTTTCTAATGGCAGATGCAGCAGCAGTTGTGTCATTGTCATCAACAGTTTGGTAAGGTTTTGGTTCATGTTGTTCATTTACATATATTTCCTAAACACCAAGTTAAATTCTCAACAAACTTGGCATGAATCATTATGAAGCTCAGATGATTGATTTTACCACATGTTCAATTGCCCCTTTAACTTTGGGCTCCAGGTCCCAGCCATAAAAGATCTTCATTAAGGTTTGAGTTCAAGATTCTTCATTTGCTGTTATTTCATTTACCCATTTGTTGATTATAATTGTACTTGGCACTATTAACTACGAAGCTTGAAATTGATCACTTGCCTCTATGATCTTGGGATCAAAGTTACATTTATAGAAAATTTGCTGTACAGTTTTATAATTTGTCTATATTTTGTAAATTCCTTGATGATTTTCTTTTTATTAGAGATGAATTATTATGAAGCTGTGACAACTCATTTGGTGAAATGCATGCTAGCCCCTTGGGTGTTGATCAACATTACAGTTGTAAAAAAATTTCAGTAAGGCTTTTCATGTGCTTATCTTTCCTAGACCTCTTAATATATTTTCTAAAGATATGTCATTATGAAGATCATTTAGTTACATGCATGCTTGTCCATTTCAGTCATAAAAAAAACCATGTCATGGGTTTGGTTAATATGTTTTCACATTTGTTTACAAGTCCTAAAAAGCAGAATAGATTATTGTTATACTTGGGGTGAATGATTATGCTTTTGCCCTATTGATGTTGGGTTCAAAGTCATACTCTGTATATTCATGTTATGGTTTTGTTTCAAGTTTTTTCATTCACATTTATGCCCCGATGCCCATGATGGATTCTGTTCATACATTGGATGAATATTTTGAAGGTCAGAAAACTCATTCAGTGGCATGCATGCTTGCTCCATTAACATTGGGGTACATGCTTTTCAGTAATGCTTTGATAGTGGGGTCAACATGCAGACCCTTTCTTTCTTGTTTATAAGTTGTCTCTAGTTGGGGCATGTGTTTTAACAAACACAAAAAAAAGTTGTACAGAAAAACTGAGCTCCACACTTGCTGTGCCACTTTATGGCGCAGAAACACATTAGGTTTATTTAGTGTTGAGACATTTGGAGCAGATTGCCTTGCCAGGGTCTCCCCACCATGGTCACCCTGAGCCGATCTGATGGTAATGTTTAAACCCACACCCTTTTGGTCAAAAACTAGCATGCACACCCACTTGCCTGCACTCACAGAGTAGAACCTATCTTGAAAGACAAACCTTTCTGCCAAAATATAATGGTTTCTCAAGACAGGTAGTAACATGACTGGTTTTAACACTAAATAAGTAATAAATCTGTGCATGGAGAACCGGGTCTCTGAAGACAGGTGGTCTCTTTAGATAGCAATGGACCCATGAGACAGGTTTTATTCTGTGTTATTAAGCTATTATTTCATTTCTAAAATGAACATTTATCAAGTAATTGTTTATCTAAATTTATTGAATGCTGTTGAGTCTGTATGTGTTTGGCTAACTTTTAGATGTTTCTATCACTCAAAATCTCATACAGCCATCAGTTGTACACACTTTTGGCTACATACCATGCAATTGTACGGTGACGTAATGTCAGAAAGTGGATATCTTTTGTGTTAGATAAAGTCCTGTTTCTTTTTGTACATTTTAT
Source organism: Sinohyriopsis cumingii (assembly GCA_028554795.2). NCBI lineage: Eukaryota > Metazoa > Mollusca > Bivalvia > Unionida > Unionidae > Sinohyriopsis > Sinohyriopsis cumingii. The sequence continues at coordinate 163,666,362 of CM068829.1, forward strand.
AAAGAGACAAATAGGATTCTATCTCTATACATACAGCTGTACCCCCTCTTAGGTTTGTTTTTGGCTGTTTTGAGTATAATTTTTTTCTCTAACAGATTTCATGTTGGAATTTCTATTTGAAGGTGTTTGAGTTGAACAGGTTGAGGCCCAACCTGAGCCCTCTTTCCTTACCGGAAAATTTGCAAGTTCTTGATGCATTACAAAGGGTCCTGCGTCTTCCTGCAGTGGCTAGCAAGAGATACCTTATGAATAAGGTGAGAACCCATACACGCTGTTAAGAATATGAGAGAGAGAGATTTGTGTCTTTTATTAAGAAATTGCTCTGTCATTTGTAACCAGCTTTTTTACAGTCTGCATGTGGTTTCTGTAACTTTTACAACAGAATTAAATTTGCATACATATGACATTCATAGATAGGGAAATTAGCAAAAGTATGGGACTATATGCATTGCTGTATATTCCTGGAAATTTTTCTTTTACAGGGTAGAATTTAATTGAACAGTTTTGTCTGATTTTCTAAAAAGAAATATAAATATGGAATCTTTTTAAATTCAGTTTTAGTTGACCATATTGCATGAAGTCTTTAAGGATTAATTCTGATAAAATAAACTAGCTTTTACTTTTGGTCACTTGTCACTCCAGTGACCAAGTGGTTAGAGCAGCCACCTTGGATGCAGAAGGTCATGGGTTCGAACCCTGGCCAAGTCATACCAAAGACTTTGAAAAAATGGTACTAGCAGCTACCTTGCTAGGTGCACAGCATTAAGAGGTAAGTGTTAGGACTGGTCAGCCTGTTGTATGGATAATGTGACTGAGTGGGACATGATGCTGCATGTCTGTGGCATGATGATCCAGTGCTAGATACCACTATAAACTGCCACACTGCAGACATCATGGCGATATGACTGCAAGAGTTTAAAGCTGTGTTAAAAATCCAAGTAACACACAGTTCGTACATGTTTTTTAATTCTTGTTTAATCATTCTGGCAGTATGGTTTGTATTTCCAAATGTAGAACAATAATTGTTGGTAAATATTAAATTCCTATTAGATGGATCTTTGTACAATGATTATAACCAAAATGACAAGAAAGTATTATTGATGACCTATGAATCGATAAAATTTAATTGTTTAAATATTTTACAGGTGGACAGATGTGTGACAGGTTTGGTTGCCCAGCAACAGTGTGTTGGACCATTACATACACCACTTGCTGATGTTGCTGTCACAGCATTGTCTTATCTTGATAAGGTTTGACTGTAGTCTCCTCATTTTGTTGTTGTTTACCTTGCATTTTTGTTTTTCAGGATGTTATCACTTTCTATCATGTGATCAGGAATGTTACATAGGATGTGGAGTCTTGCATGCTAATGTAATCACTAAGATGGCACTAAAATCAATTAGTCCAACAGTAGTCATGTAACTTTGTTAATACTAATTATCCCATTGATGCGATACTTGACAAAATTAAATAATACCTTGTACACTTGGGACTGTTTATGATGATGTTATGGGGAGTCTAGAATCCTCTGTCAGTTGTTTTCTCATTTCTTCCACCCTCTTTCTTTTTTTAATCAATAATCATTTGGTAGATAAAGATTATGATGAACTGGTTGATCTTTAGAAGATTAGAGCCATCGTTTTTGACAGAAATACATAAAGTTTATAAAAACATTCGCTAGGAAATTTACATTATACTTTCAGTTCTTTTTACTTGATGATCAAGGTTTTGTTCCTTTTATCTTGGCTTTTTAGTTTCCAGGTTAATTAACATTCATATTGTGCATAAGTAACTAAAAGTAGTGCAGAATGTGATATCAGCTAAATCAAGGGTGCATTTATGATGCTATACAGTTTGCATCACATGATTGTACATGTGTTATAATTACAGTCATTGAGGAAGTGGAATTATGGGCTTGTAAGTGAAGACTTGGCTTCTTCACTATATTGTTTTGACCATATTTGCTTACTTTGATCAATGAATATGATTTCATATGCTTGATTACATTTCATTACCATGTGATTCTGTGAAATCGGTCAGCTGGAACCATGGATTAACCAGGAGAATATATAAGTGACACTAAGCATGTTTGTATATCTACTCTCAAGGACACTGGTGAAGTAATCAACTGACGGGTTTACATAGCTGTTCATGTGCAATAATGGTTTAATTTGTTTGGTTTTACACCAGAGACATACTTGAATGTTATTTAGTGCCAAGGTCATCAGGATAAACTGCCTTGCCTGTGGACACTACAGTAATCAACCATGGCTGATGTGATGGTAGGATTTTAACCTGTACCTTTTTTGGACACAAGTCCATTGTGTTAACCACTGAGTCATTGTCATTCCATATTCAGTAAATTGGAGGTGTAGACACTTAAAATGTAAACTAATTTTCTCACCATTCTCCTTTGAATACCTTACCCAATCATTTTAAAGTTTAGGAATACATTTGCTGCATCCCAATGCCAGCCCTTCCAGAAAAAATACAAAACTTTGTCTTTCAAGTCTATATATAATATAGATTAGAAATATTGCATTGATAGGAACTAACTAACTCTTCAAAGATACTATTATAATTAGTTCCCTTTGTCACTGCTAGGTGGACCCCCCCCCCCATTGACCAAATGTTTTTCAGTTTAGGCTGCAGCCATTTTAATAATCTTGTTATTGCTAATTGAAAGTAATCAGCATGGGGTTTCAACCAGAAGATTTCTTCTAATTGGTCATAAATAACAATGGTGCCACTTTGACATCCAATATGACCACCACAGCAGCCATGGTGCCAACCTGAGATCCACTATGGCAACCACAGCAGCCAGATTGAAAATCTTTTTATTGCCACTTCTACTTATGTTGCCAGATTATTCTTTAAAAAATTGTTCCAAGATGATATCCAATGTGGCTGCCACAGTGACCATGTTGAAAATCTTACTGCTATTCCTCCTGGATGGAAAATCATATCAATACTGGGGTTTCACCAGGAGACTATTTTTGATACCTAGCAATTTCTGAGTCAAAATGGTGCCCATCTGACCTCAAACATGGCCGCTGTGACAGTCATGAAAATCTTCCTTTAGCTGCTCCTACTTAATGGAAAGTTGTATTAACATGTTGTTTACATAAGAAAATCTCTTGAGATGCTGAATAGGTCCTCAGTGAAAATAATGCCAATTTATCATCCAGTATAGTGGCCATATTTAAATTTGTTTAATCACTTGTCCAGAAAATTGATGGTTGTATCAACATAGGGTTACACCAAAAGACTTGATATACTATTTAGATGGTCCTGAAGGAAAATGATTCCCTTCTGAAATCCAATATGGCTGCCACAATGAACCTATTGAAAATCCTGTTTTTAGGTTTTTCTTCTAATGATGTCTAGTTTATTCTAAATGAAAATGGTACTGATTTTACATCTACCATGGTTGCCACAGTGATTGATCTGAAAATCTTGCTTCAGAATGCTATAGATGGTTTCAGTACTCAGCAGTTAAGACAAAGAAACTTTTATTTTGAATACATGAAAATTCTTTTCAGACAGTTGAGCCTTAATATGTTAGATGAGTTATGGTTGTTCATGACTTTTTGTGTTACTAAAAGTGAATGGGAAGCTCTGGCAGGTTATCACCTTGAGATGACACAACAAGTTTAAAGTCATTCCCAGGTCCAAGATGGAGAAAACGCATTAGTATGGCTTTCTGTAAAACAAGAGAAGTTCCTGACCAGTTTATACTTGACAGATGCACACTTTTATATACCAATTCACCCAATATCATTTTGATTTGTTTGGTTCTTCTTCCAAAGACCCATTTATCAGTTTCAGACACTCTCATTTGAATTCAGCATCAATCCATAGGCCTTCACCAAAACACTTAAAGAGCAGCAACTGTGGCATACCCAAAAGATTCTGTTTCAAAACCTGAACAGATTACTCTCCTTTTCCCAGGTTGCCCCATGGTCAGTCTTCAGCAGCCAGATGGAACCATAGCTACCTATCATTGAATTCTAGCGCCAGACCCAGAAGCCCTCGCTGGTTGTTTTGTCATTCACTTGGTTGGGATTTAGGGATAAACCTTCCCTCTAGCTGTTCTGGTTCCAAGATTTATTAGGAAAATTAAGAATGTTTTCACCCTGCCAAGATCACACATCTTCCACACACACTATCAGATAGACTTTTTCAGGCCTGACCTTATCAAGAAAGTATTGGATAGAAAGGAATTAAATATTTTGGTTGTGGAGATGATCTTGCACATTAGAAGGCCCTCTACTTTGAAAGAGTATGAAAGGATATTCCCAATTGATCCTTGGTCATTTACATTATTCCACAAATGGAATCTTGGGGATTCTTAATTAGCTTGATTCCTCTAAGTTAGAGCCTTTGATGAATCTGTTGTCATGCAAAATATAGGTTTGGTCCTGGCTTTAAAAAGTTGTTGCAAAAATTCGCCAATCTCAATATTTTGTCACCAGTTTTCAAAAAAATTTGCCAGAACAAGTAGTGAATATTTTTCCAAGTCTATTAATGTAAAAAGCAATGAAAATTGAAAAAGATGGGATAGTTATTACTTTATTGACAACAAGCAATACAGCCATAATATTGCAGAATAAATCATTACATGACTGTTTTGCACTACTTCCATGGTCTTTGCATCCCACATCACCGTTAGTGCAAAGGTATGACTGTTGTCACCTGAAATAAATGCATTATCAAATGTGAAATATCTACTTTCCTGACATCTACAGACTCTCTCTCTCTCTCTCTCTCTCTCTCTCTCACTTTTTTAATAGAAGCATCAGGGATTAAGCAAATCTATATTATGTATATTATTATCCAAATAATAGTTTTGTAAGGAACTTCAGTTCATGACACTTTAATACTAAAACCCTATGGTTGTACTTTGCAATGTAAGATAAGTGGCGTATAATGCGTCCATCGATTTCATGCATTCAGGAATTAAATGCCGCCCCCCTTTATAGCTTGCTTCACAAAGTACATCTCTGTCAACCAGGAGTTCAGAAAGGCTTTGCTTGTAGTGAATTGCTTCCTAAATCACAAGAATGACCACTGAATGCTGTAATTTGTTCTCGACAAGCAAACTAGGATCTCCATTCCCACCAATGAAACTTAAATGAGTCAACACCTGGCATTAATGTACCATATATATAAGCATTAATTACCATCAATAAATTAAAAGAAGGAATGAAGAAACATGTCACAGAATATATGTGCCTCCCTAAAACTAATTTGGAATAAATATGTTATTTAGTAAGCAGTGTTATATGCGTATACGAGTTACCAATAAAGAAATGAGGTGGGCTATAAAATGTGGGAAATATTTATCACGTGTATGGTAGCTTAAGACCACACTTGAACTGTTAACATAAATTCACACCCATTTTAGGCATTGTTGTAACAAAAAAGGGTATTGTTTATTTGTCATCAGTTGCTAGTGCTTTCACTCACCGTAGAACAGGTGGTTTCTTTGAAGTATGTCGAAGAGGCTTGAGTCTAACCTATAGCTATTGTGCAATTTGGGCACAGCTGATTAAAATATGAAATGGTGGCACATTGGTGTGGAGGTGGGGGAATAATGCACTCCACAAGGAGAAACGGCGTGTCCTTTGAGAATTTCACATGTATTGGACCCGAAAAAATTGGTGAATATTTAGTGAAAATGATGCTTAAATATGCCACAAACAACTTCCCAATGTAGGTCCCAATCTGCGTGTTTTCAGATTCAATCTCCCAACTTGGTTTTTGAAAAGATTTATTTTTTGCATGACATGCAATAACAACTGTACGGTATTAGCTAAATTTATTTAATGACTATTTGAATTCTTTGGAAGTATTTCTGTACATTTGAAACTTCAACACAGAAGGGTCATTTTTCGTTGGAATGTATTTGGCTTTCTTGGAACTATTGGAATTGAAAGAACTTTTAGGAAATAGGAATTCATTCACCATGCTGTAAGTTAATTTAATTCTTTCACTCCTGTAGTTTGAGAATTAAATTATTTTCAATTATGCAAAACTTTTTTGTTTCGCTATTTCTTGTTGCATAGTTTATGTCCCTGGAGTCGTAACACAGGATTGATTGCAAAAGTGAAAGATCAGTGAGCAAACTTAACGTATATTCCTTACCCCACCTGGATTTTTGTTTGATGACACACTCCTTCAAAATATCACAACCAGTTGTAAATGAATTGACGACTTGTGCTTTGATACATATATCACAGAACAGCTGCTTTAACTTTGTATCATATCTCAACCACAGACGCCCAAGTTTCCAGCTATCGAGAAATTTTCGGGAATTTTTTACCCTTTCACAGACCGGCCAACCCTTATGATTCTGCCATAAGTCTTATGAAAGTTACCCTTAAAATATGGACTGATGACATACAAGCAAAAACTACTGAAAAATTATCGTTGTTGAAAAATCTGGATAATTGGTTCATCCATGTTTTGATTTGGATCTGGGGTTCATATTTGAATTAGTGAAATTAGTCAGGGAACCAGACTAGCTTTACAGCAGCACCCCAGATGCTTTAAACTGCACCTGTTTTTCATGCAAAGCATCTGCACGATCAAACTTTTGGTTATGGAAAAATGGCATCCAGAAAGCAAGCATGTTATAGACAGAAGGGAAAATAAGTTTCTAGAAAAGTGTTAATAGTCAACACAGAAGAATAAAAAGGAGTATTCAGATTCTTGTGAATAAAAGCTGGAAAGGACACAATTACGTTTATTGGACATCACATACCATTTTGAGCATGTCTCATGGTGGTTGAAATGATTGCCATCGTCATGTGAAATGGAAAAAGAATTTCCAAGAATTACATCAAGTTGAAAGGTGGCAACAAGACATTGAGTTGCATAGGGTTTGGAATTAAAGTTTGTGCAACTGTAATATTGGTAAATAAAGTCTGCATGTACTAAACTTTTCAGTTGAACGTAATATTTATTGTCGCTGCGTCGAACCTTTTTATTACGTTTTCCAGCTTTACAATAACAGTTATTGATATTTTGTTACATATTACTGAAAATTGGTGAATCCTATAGAACAAAATCAACTGCCTTACTGAGACGGACTGGGCAGGTCTGCATTCATCATTATGTGGTGTTACACTTGAAGCATTGCTACCATCACAGCATGTAGATGATGTTGGACTGTCAGGTATAACATCAAGTTCATTGACTGTGTTGCCTGATGAACTTGCACTAAACCCAAATGCTGTTAATTTTGTTAACTTACTCTTAGGATGAGATGATGAACACGCAGCATCTAACTTAATGTTTACACATGATAAAATTGCACTGTTGACAATAATTCTAATTAAGATTTTTACATTTGCTTTGTATTTATACACAGCAATCAGTACTTCAAAGGTAATCAGTTTTCTCTGAAGTTTCAGCAAAACTATTTTATTGGTACATTTTTTTTAAAAAACCCAGGAGGATTAGCTGTTGTTCAGTTAATTGTAGCTGTTTCTGTTCCCATCTTCAGAGGTCAGTAGATCATAGGCATAGTCTGGTAGCATGACTGAGTGTATCACAGCATACAGTACTCAGGCCAGATGTCAACATAAGTGGATTATGATGTATCAATGCACTGTAAAGATGGGTTTGTCAATATGAGCAAAGGATTTGTTTATGTCACAGATAGATTCCAGTGCTTTGTTTATCCAAGTTTGTGGCTTCCTTTCATGGTCCCTTTGAATGTCTTCACTCCAAATTCATGATTATATGTACAAATTAAACAGCCAAAAAAGTTGTCGCCAGATAAATTGCCAGATGGTATATTTTGTTGCCAATAAGAAGAAAACAATTGCAATTTGTGACATTGGCGAAGCCCAGGGCGATCCTTGAAGGTATGCTTCTTGATAGCTTTGGCCTTGGCTTGCAGAGTGAGTGAGTAATTTGCACTTATGTTTGATCCATTCAGCTTTGGTCATTCTAATGATGCAAACAGGATGTTGTTGTTATTGTTGTAGGGTTTAAGCCATTTTTTCAGCACACGATAGGCTATACATGGCGGCCAGTATTAATGATGGAGGAAGAACCTGGGAAATCCCCAGAAAGAACCACCGACCCTCGAGAAGCTACTGGCAAGCTTTCTCACTTACCCGCATTGGCCAAATCCGAGACTCAAACCCACGCAGACAGGTGAGATGGCAGTGATCCGTAATGGAGAGCACTTTAGACCACTCGGCCACTCGGGGGGCCTCAAACATATGCTTCTTGATAGCCTTTGCCTTAGTTTGCAGAGTGAGTGAGTAATTTGCACTTAAGTTTGATCCATTCAGCTTTGGTCGTTCTAATGATGCAAACAGGACTAGGTCAGGAACTGGTTGACATCCACAGGTCATCCAAAAGTGATAGTTTGCTCCCTCTCCTCTTTAGACCCTTTGAGAGCAGTGAGAGTTCAAGATGCATTCTGTCAACTGCTTCCTGAATAGCAATGTAAATATTTGTTTGGGTTAAAAAAATGTTTCCTCCTGATGAGGGAGAAAAAGTAAGACATGATTCCACTAGGTTTGGTCTCATGGTTCATGTGCGTGATTCGCTCCATGCATTTTGAGATCTCACATAATTAGATATACATCAAGAGATATTGCAGTTCATGAAATTAGAGCCATCCATCATGTGAATCTGTTGTCAGGCCACTGGTCCGACGCCAGCAGACACATGCAAAAATTGAGTAGCCAGTCTGTCAGGTCAATTGGATTTGTATGTATTTCGAGTAAATTTTATTTACAAATTGGATATTTTTAATATATTAAATATGAATGACAGAAACCAAGTTAAAATTAATAAAGCTTATTTATTTTTTAACTGGATGAGCTGAGAAGATGAATAACTCACATGTGGTCTGTGTTCTATAGACTCTTCTATCTCCAATTAAAAACTATTATGTATCTTGTCTGATTTGATGACACATGTTACCATCGATGCCATTTTCAGCATATGGAGTTAATTGGATGCCTTGAAGCCACCAGAGGCTTTAAAAAAATGCATCACAGCCACACAGAAAAAAATGGAATCAACATTATCAAGCTAATGTGATGTTTTAAAAATAGTTGGATTCCAGAATTCATTTGGCATATAGAATCAGAAAGCATGCTCAGGCTCCGACAATGCTGTTAATGGTTCAGCAGATGTGTATGCATTTGATCAAACTCCAGCAATCCACTACTTAAACACATTTTTCCACGCATGATTTCATGGGCAGCTGTACTTCGGATGCCAGAGCCACATGTTCGAGGCTGGGTCTAGTTCATGGCAGTAGACAACAATCCAGAATAATATTCATGATTCAGAGTGGTTTTCAGTGGCAGCAAGCGATTGTAATGCCCTCTTGATCTGGATCTGCTGGGAAGTAAGCTTCATTGTCGTGGTCAGTAAACAGTGTTATGCTGAATTGAACAAACTTTAGTAAACTTAATAAACTTTATTAAATATAACATATATCTTATTTTGTGTTTTCCTTTTTTCCATTTTGTATAATATAAATAACCTTTCAGCAGGCTGACTTTCATGTCTATCTGCATTTAGTACATTTTTCATTCTTGTATGATGAAATGTGTGGCTGGTTCTGGACAAGACCAGTAGCATTTTCAGGTTATAGGTTCTGTGGGATTGCAGGGTATTTTGGTGAGTTTCACATACAGGAGCCATCTTGGCAAGCCTTGCATTCGATTGACAACCTTATCAAGGCTGTCATCTGGCATATGCAGTTAACTTTCTCTAGCTTTTATCTCCATTATGTATCCTTACAAAGAAGATAACTGAATATTGTGGCCCAGCAGCAGTTGCCTAGATGACCACAAGACCTTATTAGGTCCAAGACAACTGTGTCACATCCACTGGTACACAACTTTCACGAAGTTCTCCCTCAATTGTATTTTCTTTGAGTAAGTGCAATATGTTTATCTTTTGTCTTTAGTTAAGACTTCACAGTTATCACATGTTGCTAGCTATTATCCCTTGGTTGTGCTGCCATTTGTTAAGAAAGTGGTTTTGTCCTTCACATGAGGCCCCATACCTTAACATCCTCCAAAGGGTGACCAAGGTAGAGGCTGAATGCTTATGCATTTCCTTTACCTCCTCACCCTATTCCCACATATTTAACTAAAGAGCATTCAAAATACAGGTAGCCACCTAGCAGTAACAAGGGGAAGTAATTATAAATGTATCCTGGAATTGATAAGAATATAGTGTATTGTACATAAACAGAAAAGACATTTTTGTTTTTCTGGGAGCACAGGATTCTGGAGTTGGTGGAAGTTAAGTTTCAAATGTTAATGTGATCGTATAAGTATTCCTGGAGAAACAATATAAATAAATTTATATAAATAAATGATTTAAATTTCCTTTTTCTTCCTAATTATTGCTGAAAATTTGAGAGTTGTATATATTCACATCTTAGAGAATTCCCAAATAAGTAGTCCCAAGGGTAAATAAGGAACTGTCCATGAACCTTCATTAGCATGTTTTGCCAAAATAAATAGTCCCAAGTGTAAATAAGGAACTGTCCATGAACCTTCATTAGCATTATTTTGCCAAAATGTAAACCATGCTTAGGCATGCTTCTGGGAAAATAATTTGAATATTTTATATGATCACTAAAGACATATTTTGAATATGTTTGCAAAATTTACCTATATAATCAGCAAAATTTCCAACAGTATGCATCCCCTAAATAAAAGAAAATCTAAGTATTACTTGAGTCTTTGTGCTTCATAAACAAAATATGAAATTAAATATCTAAAACTAAAACATTTTAAAAGATTTATTCTTTTCTTGAATAGAATTTTTCAGTGTTTTAATAGCTCAGAATTCTGTCTTGAAACTAAGTCATTTATTTTTACTCTTTCATGCATTTGAACATTTCTTCTGTTCACTGTTCCATTAATTTCTGTTTTAATTCTGTGTTTAGGTTGGCTCAGCCACTGCTATAGGTGAGCAACCAGTCAAAGGCTTAATCGATCCTGGATGTGGAGCAAGGATGTCTGTTGGGGAGGCACTAACTAACCTGGTGTTTGCCAGGGTCTCTTCTCTGAAGGTAAGCAGCCAAATGAATTAAAGTTCCACTGTGTACATTTTCAGATAAAGGTAGTAATTGAAAATTGTTTAGTATTTAAAAGACCTTGTCAAAGACTGTATTTGTATTACAGTGATGCTTGTCTGTATGGACATTCAAGAGTATACTAAAGGCTTTCCTTTATGAGTGTTAGTCTTTCACATAGGTGTTAAATATGAAGGTGATGTTAAGACAAGAAATTTCCAAATTACATTTTGTAAAATTTAACAGTTACCATTCTTATGGAAGTTTTTGTCAAGTTAGGTTTTGCCATATATTGAAAATAATGCATTGTCAATAGTTTATGAACAGAATTTTTTTTTAGTACAAAGGATATGATTATAGACCATGGACAGTCAATAATAGATTGATGATGTGAAACCAAATTCAAACTAAACTAAATTTTTGTCCTTTCTTGCAGGATGTAAAATGTAGTGCAAATTGGATGTGGCCAGCCAAATTACCAGGAGAGGGTGCATCACTGTTTGATGCCTGTAAAGCCATGTGTGATATCATGCAGAAGATCGGAATTGCCGTGGATGGAGGAAAAGACTCGCTGAGCATGGCAGCCAGAGTGGGAGACAACACTGTCAAAGCACCAGGTATTTATATTTTTATGTTAAGACAGTTGCTGCAATTCTTATTTTATGGATTTACAATTTTACTGTGTTTTGTCCGTAAACAAAAATTAGTGGATATACAGAAAGTTATTGGTGAAAAAATTTTCATATTTTAGATTTTTGGTTACATTTTTTGCAAAATGATTTTTTTTTTTTGTCACACTATAATTACTGTTACACCTGGAATCAAGATACTTGGTGAGGGATTAAGCTTTCCAACACTTTCTTCCCTGACCTCCCCTTAACATTGCTAGGTGGCCATGGTTGTTTATCTGTTTTTTCATTTCATTTATACAATTCACATCATATGTACACCTCAATTTAAATCAACCTTGTGGATTTTACACCATCTGTTGACCAATTTTTGGTTTGGTATTTATGGTAATGGCAATGTTGCCTCTGTGCTAGACATCACTAGAAACTGCCACACTGCAGACATTGTAGCGATATGACTGAAAAATTGTTAAAGTTACGTTAAAAGTCCAAATCACACACACACAAATTAGACTATGACACATTTGCAGGCCTTGGTTGAATTTACTCCATCTTATATTTCCAATAATTGTGAATGCCTTGAGGCTGTTCACTGATTTCGGTCTCATAAGTCAGGATGCCTGCCTCTGTTTGGCCACTTTCAAGCCACAGCATTGGCTGTTCATTTGGCACAATTTAGCACATCAGTAAACCTTCAAACAGTTGATGTTGACTTGCCACCCTGACAATCTACAGACTGTTCCTGTGGCTGCCAGACTCCTTCCTTTTTGAACTGCATGGATCATTGTTTCCTGGCACGGAATGGGTGATGCAAGTTGTTTCAAAGGAGAAAGCATTTTTGTAGTAAATTATGTTTCTCTAAGAACACTTGCACACTCATGTCATAAATAAGCCCTTCCACACCTCCCCACATTCCTCATTAAGATATCACTCGTGCAAAACTGGTGAGCAACCACAGCCACCTAGCAGTTGTAAGGGGAAAGTTTGGAAAGGATTTCTTTGTCCATCCATATGGAATAGAGACAGGAAAGATGCTTTTTTTTTAGAGAATTGATTCAGTAGGTGGAAACACAATTTACTTTAAAAATTTAACTTTTCTGCACCCTGTGTATGCACTATTTTATTTTGATTCTATGAAACTTGGTGAGTACTACACTCTTATCACAAAATATTGATCACTGTGACCCATATTTCATGTTTCACTGACTTTGGTTCACATGCAAGCATTGTTCATTGCAGAGTCATCAAGCTAGGTGACTGTGCATCTCTATTTGTACAACACCCTTACAAGAAAAAGTCACTGACCTGCGTTTCACATTTTACTGGCTTTTGCGATTAGTTTAAGACTACATTTAAAAAAATATCTCATTTGTAATATTGCCTTGCCTGGAATCATGAAACTTGGATAGAGGATGCATGCTGATGAGCACTTCTCCCTTACCATAAAAGTAGGTTATTTACCCAGATGTCACACTTTACTGACTTTGGTTCAGTTTATATTTGACTGTTCATGCTTAAACCATTAAACTATGTGATTGTATATACCTCTCTATGTACTACACTCATACCTTAAAAGGTCACTGTGACCTACAGTTTGCATATTACTGGCTTTAGCTCATGATCACATGTTTGTTGCATGCAGTGAATATACAACCTATGTAAAACCATGAAACATGTGGAGGATACTGCACAGACCCAGATCTGCTTTTTCATAATACACCATTGGATCTGGGTGTATGCAGTTTGTTAGGAGCAATCAGTCAAACAAACAGTGACCCTTATCTGCCAGCATGTTATGCAATGATAGATCAGAGTCTGTTTTGTTTGTTGTTGGATTCAACTTATCATTGAGTATATATGATACACAAGTCACCATTTATTTACCTCTGATTTTAGGGACTCTGGTTGTGTCAGTGTATTCGGGTTGTCCTGACATCACAGCAACAGTGACACCTGACCTCAAATGTCAAGACGGTAGAGGTGAGTGTTTTATTCATTTAAAAAATCTTCATCATTTATATAAAATGGAGTAGATGGGCATCAGAGTCTACATCATATTAGAGACTTCTGAAAGGAAAGGAATTGTTTTCAGTGAAATTTACCTTGTCAAATTTAATGTCTGGAAGATTTTTTTATAAAATTTGTGCTGTATCATCACCTTGTCGATTCCTACAGTGGGATCGAACTTAGTTTGCAGTTGTTTAACATGCATTCCAAATCAGATCACATAATCGCTGTACATAACATTTTCTCTTATTTACTTCGCACATAAGTCTTTGAAAGAATTTCTCCTCCTACAGTTGTTGCTACATTCACTAACCATGTAGGAATTATTTCCAGCAATACAACTGACCTACCTTGTAAATTAAATTACAGTAGTAGGGTCAAAAACAGACTGTAAACAATTGACTATTTTGCTGTTTTAAATATTTGTAGGCTACCTTCTCCATGTGGACTGCAGTCATGGAAAACATCGCCTAGGTGGTACTGCTTTGGCTCAGTGTTACAAGCAAATTGGAAATGAGGCTTCAGATCTAGATCACCCTGAAACATTGTGTCAAGCTTTCAATATCATCCAAGAGCTTATCAAAGGTATGTATAAAATGTTGTATACAGCTGCAATTTATCTATTACCCTCCAAGGCATCTACAAATGTGTTGAGATTTGTATGCCTATAAACTTCAAAATTTAGAAGATTGAACTCAGAAGCTGTTTTGTTTTAACCATAAGAAATGTTTGACAGTTGTTTATCCATCTGTCAGTCTCTCCTTCCATTGAGCATCAGGTTTTGGTTAAATATTTTTAAATGATGGTATTCCTTGTTTTCATTGTTGGATTATTAAGCCTTTATCCACGAATGCATCATGTGGGAATGGATATTACTAGAGGCTAAAGGCCAGGGAGGTCAACGGTAGCAGTTGTTTAAATTTTAGGTAGTCTGTTAAATGGTCAGTGTTGTTGGATCTGGCAGTTGATTTGTCCATTATTACCCTGATGAATTGCCATCAAAGTAAATGTTTGCCAAAGGACATAGCTGCTGGTGTGGAGGTCAGAGGTTAAGGTCACAGTTATAAGTTTCTTGGATGGTGGGGGTGAATGGGGTAACTATTCGAATTGTAACCAGATTCACCAGTGTAGATGTCACATCCTTGTGGATGTTGGATCTGGTTGATGCTTGCCTGTGTCACAGAAAATTTCTCATTTGTTTTTTTGTTGTGATAAATTGTTAACTATATGAATGGGTTATATTTTGAGTGGATACATGTTTTGGTATCATATTTGTCACACATTAGCAGAGGAATGGGTTGGTTTATAGGTCATAGGAATTGTTGACTCGTATTATTAGGTCATATTAGTAGGTCATAGAGATGGTTGACTCGTATTATTAGGTCATATTAGTAGGTCATAGAGATTGTTGACTCATATTATTAGGTCAGAGAGATTGTTGACTCGTATTATTAGGGCTGCTGTAGCATCATGGTGTGATTTTGCTTTATTAATTTTTTTTGTTATTTAAGAATATAGTTTATTCCAATTTCTTGTTTTGTATCAATCAAATTGGAGTTCCCCCTTGTCCTCCACTTCAAAGATCACTTCTGTGCATTGAGAGTAGATGGTTTAAGTCTTATCTTTTGCATTCATTACAAAATATGTCAGTTTTATGTTTAATTTTTTTTATACCCTCATTATTCTTTATGGCGGGGGCCCTCAAATGGCCAAGTGGTCAAAAGCGCTCACCATGCCAGATCATTGCCAGCAGCTTCTCGTGGGTCAGTGGTTCTTTCCTGTTTTCCTGGGTTCTTCCTCCACCATTTATTATGACTGCCATGTATAGCCTATCTTGTGCAGAAAAATGTTGAGAAACCCTACAACAACAACAATTATTCTATATGGCAGTAATTGCAGTGGTTTATTTTTGTTACATTTGCATTATTTAATCTTCCATAAAAAGGCTCAAAGAATAATGATATAATTTCCAGTGGATCTGAAAATGTTGTAGGATTGGAAGTGTGAAAGTTTTAATTACACATAAAGAAGAAAGAAGAGGAGCAATCAGTCAGGCTAGTTTACATGTTAGGTCCCTAATGTTATGGTGACAACAAGTTTATTTCCCATATCCAAATTTAGCTCAGGAGCTCCTGTGGCTCAGCAGTTTGCATATTGGGGTTTTGTTCAAAAGTGTATGGGTTCAGGTCATTGGATCAGCTTGGGTTGGCTACTGTGGTCTTTCCTTGGGCAGGTCATTGGATCAGTCTGGGTTGGCTACTGTGGTCTTTCCTTGGACAGGTCACTTTATGCCTGTTCTAAATAATCTATTCCTGCTGTGCTGTAAAATACCAAACCTTTCTCGATTTTTTTTTGGTTTTTTGCCCTAGAAGTACAAATAAGTCTCACATTCAGACTTAGACCCATTTTTAATTTCTGTTATTTGATTCATCATTGACTTGATGTTAAACCAATCAGGCATCAGTATTTGTTTTGAATCATAGTTTTAGCATGAGAATTATATGTGATCTTTGAGACCAGTCTCTATCTTTGACACACATATTTTCGCATAGTGTATGGGGAAAGTGCTTGCTTTTTACCATAGTGATGTCATGTTCAATCCCCAGTTCCAACAGATTCATGAGTATGCTAAGCCTGGGAAGAAAGTTGAGAATATTTGAGGCCTTCACAGACAACAATATGTATCACATGTTTTCCAGTTTAAACTGTTTGTATTTTTTTTTTATTCAAGAAGTAATGGCTGTTGGTGTATTCAATACCTACCGTGTAGAATTAGCTCTATCATTGATATTACTTGCTACATGCGGCAGTAACTCTTTTATCTGCAAGAGAACCATAGTAGCTGTATTGGTTGAGGATCTGACTTGATATCCAATTGTTTCAGATTCAGTATACCCACCCAGGCCAGCCCTGGTATGCTGCCTCAGTGTGTCCATGGGAAAGGTACTTGGGTTCCATTGCATTGGTGTGATATAGCCAATAATGTCTTAAAAGTGTATTAAAAACCAAGAAAACAAAGCAAATCATCTACAAGAGGGCACTTATTCAAAATTCATCAGTTGTATGTGCCAAAGGTCATTGTAGAAGTAAGTGGATAGATTACCTTAGTTAAGTGAAGATGTCTTAGTGGTCACATACCCAAGATTGGTGGCCTTCAACTGAATTCTGTTATTTCTACTGTAGAGACACCACTTCCTCGATAACTCGCACCCAGATAACTCGCAATCCCGCTTATAATGCAGTGTCTGGCATGGCTCTTGATTTTTTCCAAAGAAAATATCTTTAAAATATGCTGAACGTGAAATTAACATTGTTCTATGACAACAAAAAAAACAACAAAGTACACTGTTATGAAGAGGCATATATTCACAGGTAGTCTCAGCACAATTGTAAATTGAGTATTCAACACTATAACCTGCCAACCCACCCACTCCCCTTTTTGCCTTTATGTCGATCCCTTTATTGGTTTTGGCTTTTTTATAGGTCTCTCGATAACTCGTGCCTCTCTTATAGTGTGGTCGATGTTTTTGGACCCCAATGTGCGCAAGTTATCGAGGGAGAGGTGTAAGTTACATTATTAACAACTATCAGTATTAATTTTATGTAAGATTTTATACTCTCTTTCTTCATCATACCAGAGAGGAAGATCACTGCAGGTCATGACATCAGTGATGGTGGAATTGTGACATGTGTCATGGAGATGGCATTTGCTGGGAACTGTGGAATTAATATCAGTTTTACAGATAAAGGTAACCTTTTCAAGAAATCATTTTCATGTCAGAACAGTTTTTACTTTGATGAAATGAATGGGGATCTTTTTATTATTCATATAATATCAGATTATATACTGTTTACGTTTTTAAGATGAATCTTTTCTTTTGTGCTACTACAGCTTTTGATATTTTTTGGAGTCAAAGCAGTATGCTTTGTAAAATATATGTATTCTTACTGTTTATACATGTGTGAAGTATTCCCAAAACACTCATATATGTACCTTATGGTTTCTTCTTTTTAATCTTCTAGCTTGCATGTATAAAACCCATTTGTTTTTTCTTATGCATGCTCAAAGTTTTATAAAGTAATGAACTATTTATCTTTATTTTTATAAATTAGACTTTTATTTTATTTTTTTTGTTATGTACTTGTGTGGTTTCCACAAATGTTCAGGTAAATGATATTTATTTAAATTGTATTTTAGGTGCATCAGCTCTGGAGATCCTATTTGCAGAAGAGCTTGGCTTTGTTCTAGAAGTGAGACAATTACACGTTGATGAGATCCTGCAGAGATTTAAAAGTAAAGATATCCCTTGCCAGCTGATTGGTCATTCTTGTGACCCTGGTCAAAATGCTGAGGTATAGCAACAGGACACATTTTTTTAAAGTAAAACAAACTTCTGTTGAAGCTGAAATGCGTTCAGTTTAAACTCCTGGATGCATCTGGATTTATCAAAATAAAAACAAAAAAATCAGGTTCATCCAACCTAAAATTATTAAATGGTTCCCTTTACTCTTACCACAACAACATATCAGACAGTTTGAATTTCGTTATATTGCAGAAATGTGGTAAATGGGGAGACTTCTTGTTTTGTTAGCTTTATACTGTGAAAAGTATTGTAAACAGCTCCAATCTTTCTTAACATTGTTTGATTATAGTACCTTCTCATGGAAGCAACACATGGTCTGGTCTTGTCACTTGTTGTTCATCATAGCACGGTATATATAATGCCCTCATCATAGTCAGAGATGTTTCCAGGGCATGTGATAATGTGATTCATGCAAAATTTGTACGAATTAGTGCACTTTGAAACCGGTGATGCACCAGAACTCCTGCAAATTAGTTGCAAGTTGTGCATATAAAAATGTACTCTGCACGGCAATATACAAAATGTTATTTCTTTTATAACTTTACAAACAAGAATCTAAAAATAGATTCAAAAATAAGGACACTTTTTATCACCATACCTCTTCCATTCCAAAGTTTGCAGATTTACTTTAATACAAAAGGATATTTGGAAATTCTTCTGATTATTTATAACTAAAATACATGTCCAAGAGGGGTTCAGCAGTCGATTCCCTTTTCTTCCATGTGCACATGTGCGATCTTTGGTCCATTTCCAGAAAGTGAAATCAGCCATGGCGGGACATAAAATCATTATTTTCAGCGTCAGATTAGTGGTGGTGGGAATGTGGAAAGTGGACGTCAAGTCAGTGGTGGCGTGAATGTGGAAAATGAGTGGGAGAATGAAGAAAGTAGTGGAGTTTCTCACAAAATGGAGAACGATATTTTAATATCAGATCATGCTGAGTTAGATGTAAAAGAAATCAAAATGTGCAGCAAAGTTTCAGCATTCTTGGTTGTTGGAGTACAAATGGTTACAACACAAATCCAAGACATCAACTCTTACATGACATGCCAAGTCACATGACCATGATCAGGCATTACAGGCTAATGTACTCGAGTCCAACTTCAAAGCTGCTGCCTCCAATTTTTTAAAAAGAGTGTGAAAAATCTAGTGTGCAGTGAGGAAAGCATTAATGAGGGGACATTGTTTGAAGATTTTGATTTTAATAGTGCCCTAACAGAATGGAGAAAGAAGAAGGAGAGATGAATATTTAACTGCTAGGTAGATATAGAACTATGTTTGTTTGGGGTTTTTTCCTCATTTTTTTTCAACTGCCCCCCTTGTTTTGGTGACAAGGGGTGAAATTCCCCCTTATGATGAAATCCTGGAAGCATCCCTGTAGAGTTATTACCCTTCCATGTTTGAGTTATTGCCCTTCTTGGTTTTGTAGCAAAATACTAGTTTTTTTATAGCTCAGCTAGTCCTTCAGATTTTAATGGAGAATTAGACACAGTTAATATTTTATTGCCCCAGTCATGTGGGGTAATGCAGTGTTTGATACAAACTCATTAGTACAAATATTCCTATAGATTTTAAGGATTGCCATGAAACTTAGTATCATGGTAATCACCTGAGTATTTGCATATCAATAAACGACTTTGCTCCCAAATTTTGTGTGGAGTTTTTCCTTTTAGTTTAATGCCATGTAAGACATAATCTTGTTAGCGCAACTGTTCCCATGATTTTTAGCTTAACTAGCCATATAACAGAATACCTTTTGTCTGTTATCGATTACATTAATCTGACCTTTTGTCTGTTATCTGTTACATTAATCTGACCTTTTGTCTGTTATCTGTTACATTAATCTGACCTTTTGTGTTATCTGTTACATTAATCTGACAGTTCACATTAAATTGCTATGATCTGGAGAGAAAAAAAACTCAGCACAGGACATTTTAACAGATTTTGAAATGACCCATCAGATGATTTAGTGACACTTGTTGGTCCCAGTTTAATGAATCTACCTTGTATCAGCAAGTGCATGTAGTTATACAGCACTGAGTCTCTCATCTCTATTCATCCCAAGCATTGTTGTAGCATTGTATTCAAAGATTAAGATGCTTTTAAGTAAATTCAGATGCATGCTCATGGCATGATAGATGGAACTTGAAAGGAAACAAATTGAAGAAGGTGGGTGAGAAAACTTAATTTATGATGAACTTTGTTACAGACACATTTGAAATATCTTGGCATTGTGGAATTGCAAAATGCCAGTCCCATGTAAAAACTGATGCAGCATTAAAAACTATTCTTCAGCCAAAACATTTAATACAAACAAAACACCAAATGAAAAGAAAAATTAGACCTTATAGTAAACCATGGAGCAACAGGCAAAGTGTTTCCAATGGAAGAGGTATTGGTGATAAATTGTTGCTGATTTAGGATTTATAATTTCATCAATAAATTCTGTATTTTATAGTTAATAGAGATTTCCACACATGTAACTGGCACTATAATATCTGTCATTTATAAAACTATTTCTTTGAAACCCCGTCCAAGTCATACCAAAGATTTATAAAAATGGTACTAACAGCTGCCTCACTTGATGCTCAGCATTAAGAGATTAGTGGTAGGACTGGTTGGCTTGGTATCAGGATAATGTGACTGGGTGGGATATGATGCTATGTGCCTGTGGCATGATGCCCCAGTGCTAGATGTCACTATAAACTGCTAGACTGCAGACATCGTAGCGATATGACTCAAATTGTTAAAGCTACATTAAAAATCCAGAAACATAAACAAATATTTAACATTAGCATCAGTCTTAGTACGCTTTTATTTTAATTTTAATTATGATCATAAAATGTATGTATACAGTGTGGATTTCTCTTTTGTGTTTCAGATCCATTTGAGTGTGAATGGTTTAGAGGTGGTCTCAGAGAAGATGGTCATCTTGAAAGATATATGGGAAGAGACCAGCTTCCAACTAGACAAGCTTCAAGCCAATCCCCACTGTGTGAAACAGGAACAAGAGGGTCTCAAGGCCAGAAAACAGCCGCCATACGAAGTCACTTTTGACCCTGATATTATCTGCATCATACCAAAAGGTATCATTAGTTAGTTTTTACTTCATCTTATGGCACAGGTACTTTTTACCAAAAATGGTATCATTAATTAGTTTTTACTTCATCTTATGGCACAGGTATTGTGTACTTTTTACCAAAAATGGTATCATTAATTAGTTTTTACTTCATCTTATGGCACAGGTGTTGTGTACTTTATACCAAAAATGGTATCATTAATTAGTTTTTACTTCATCTTATGGCACAGGTACTTTTTACCAAAAATGGTATCATTAATTAGTTTTTGCTGCAACTTTTGGCCTTACTGTTGTCTGCATTATACGAAAAAAGGTATCATTTATTAATTAGCTTAACTGCAACCTGACCCATTTATTGTCTTCATTATACCATAAAGGTACAGTGACGCCACTATAACGTGATAATTGGGATTTAATGGGAAAAATTAACAGCAGAATTAGGTTAAGAAACACGAAGCACATGTACGGTTCATTATGTTCTAGGGTCTGTGAATGGTGTCTGTACAAATTTCATACTGCTACAATATGTGTTTCTGTGTACATTTATCCATTGTAAATTTCCAGTAATTAACGCTTGAATGCCTATTCATTTGAACGGCTACAACAAGAATAATTAACAATCAACACATGCTTTCAGCATGCATATAACTTGTACTTCAGCTTTTGTGAATTTGGAAAGAAACATGTGAAACTACTGCACTAATCATTGTACAAAGTGAAGAGAACGACTTGCATTTGTGAACTTCCTTTTCCATAACGGTAAATTATTTTTATAAATAATAGGAAATTAATAATAAGTTCATAAGCAAACACCATACACATGTAAAACCCGAGAACTAAGTGCATTAGGCCTGCAATGGTCACGAGTTACTTTTATATATAAAAAATTTAAGCTGAACTCATGTACAATTTCATACCCTTTCAGTTTCCAGCTAATATAGCGGACATTATTTACTGGTCAACTGATTGCGTCTAATAACACCGCCAAGCCCAACAAACATGTTGGCGGCTTTCTTTTTTTTTTTTTTTGATGTTTATTATACTGTGAGAATCTTTCATCAACCACTGCATTGTCTGCTGCTTGGTTGTGTATGCAGTTAAAGAAAAAACACATGTTGGCTATTGTTTGAGTAACGATTGTATACATAATTTATTGAAGACAATCACAAAGACAAAGACGAATTACTGGCTTTACTCATGGATTAGTAATAAGTAACATTTCTGATAATGATTATTTTGGTATAACACTTAAGAACCTGGTGACATTTTTTTATTTCAGAAGCTACACCATGATCATATTATATTAAAATTCATACGCGAACTCTTCCCCAATATGATAATAAACATTTTACACGCTATTTCTCGTACTTAAAATAATATTTTTTCCCAATACAAGAAAAATACACGTACATGTATTTAAAATTTCAGGAACCACGCCACAGTTGTATGATATTCAAATTCATACACTATCTCTTCCCAAAAAATATATTAATTTTTTATACACTATTTCAAGTACTTTGAACAAAAAATATTTTTCCCGTTACGAGAAAAATAAGGGGCACCGAGTGGCCGAGTGGTCTAAAGCGCTCTCCGTTACGGATCATTGCCATCTCACCTCTGACTGCGGCGGTTCGAGTTTCGGATTCAGCCAATGTGGGTATGTGAGAAAGCTTGCCAGTAGCTTCTCGTGGGTCTATGGTTCTTTCCGGGGTTTTCTGGGGTTCTTCCTCCACCATTAATACTGGCCGCCATGTATAGCCTATCGTGTGCTAAAAAATGGCATTAAACCCCACAACAACAACGAGAAAAATACATGTACATGTATTTAAAATTTCAGGAACCACGCCACGATCGTATTACATTTGAATTCATGCACGATCTCTTCCCAAAATAATAATACATTTTTTATACACTATTTTATGTACTTTGAAGAAGAAAAAAATTTCATATGCAAATGAATATACAAAATTTTGGGAGCCACGCCACAACCGTGTTATATTCGAATTTGTGTTATGGCTGGGTGCGTTAAGGTGGGGTCGCACTGTAAAATTAATGAATTAGCTTTTACTGCAACTTTTGAGCAGAGTATTCAGGGTATAGTACAATTTTTGTAGTGTTTAGCAGTCATATGTATTAATAAAGTACACGAAACATTTGTTTCTTGGTTTATTTTGCCTGTATAAGTGAAATTTTGTTATTATGTTGCAAAATCATCAACATTGTTCCACAAAATACCTGCAGTGAAAGGTCAGTGATTCAGCATTTGTGTTAATATTATTGACCGCTCCATTGGTCTAGTGGTTAGAACATTTACCTCGGTTAAGGGAGGTCACGGGTTTGAACCCTGTCTGAGTCATGCCAAAGACTTATAACAGTGGTACTTGCAGCTGTCGCTCAGAATTAAGAGGTTAGTGTTAGGTCTGGTCAGCCTGGTGTCAGTATAATGTGACTGGGTGGAACATCATGCTACATGTCTGCAGCATGATGCCCCAGTGCTAGACATCACTATAATGTTTTGCACTGCAGATATCGTAGTGATGTGACTGAATTTGTTTTTAAAGCTGTGTTAAAAATCCAACACACACACACATAGACACATACACACACACAGCGCCTTGGATGCAAAAGGTCATGGGTTCGATCCCTGGCCGAGTCATACCAAAGACTTACAACAATGGTATTAACAGCTGCCTCACTTGGCACTCAGCATTAAGAGGTTAGTGTTAGGACTGGTTGGCCTGGTGTCAGGATAATGTGACTGGGTGGGACATCATGCGACATGATGCCCCAGTGCTGGACATCACTATAAACTGCCACACTGCAGACATTGTAGCGATATGACTGAAAAATTGTTAAAGCTACATTAAAGATGCAAATCACACACACACACACACACACACAGAGACACATTAATATTATTAATGATAAAATTTAAGATTATTTGTAAGACATTGATTTTCAGTCTGATTGTTAGCATTAAATCATTTGTTTAGAAATATTCAAAACCATAAATCAAAGATAATTTCTATGATGTTGGAGGAAAAAAAGTAATATGTTTAGAGTTTTAGGGTTTTCAGCTCTAAACAGGGACAGAACTGTTGAAATTTTCCCTGTTGTATTTTTCCCCATCTTACAAGGGTAACATAATGATGTAATATGACTGGACCTGTTACAAGAATTGGACCAGTCTTTTCCCCAAGTCAGAAAAAACTCGGATGTAAAAGGCAGATTGAGTTTGTCATTTTCAGGGTAAATAAAGAATCAACAGGATAGATTGCATGTGCAACAGTGTAGTACACAGCCTATTATCTGTTTCCTTAATGTATATGGACTAAATAAAAATGTCAGTTAAACATATACAAACTAACAAATATGTTATTAAGTGCAAGTTGCTTCTGAATCTTGTTTTTAAAATGAATTAATACCTTAGTTTTTATTGATACAGTGACATAGTATTTTGTCACATGATCCCATCATGTGATAGGTTCATTTCATTACTGAAATTCAAATGGCTGCCTCTGCAACATATCAAAGGTTATTTCATGGAAAAGATCAGGGAAGCTCCAATTGCTGTTAAAAAGCATTTGTCTTCAAAAGGGTGTATCTGTATTTGACTGTAACTATTATATAGGAGGGGGCGATGGATTATTTGACTGTATAACTCCAGTTATTTGTGTGGATAGATAAAGGTTTTTTCCTTCTGACATGTTCCTAAACATTTTTTGTAAAATTGTTATTAATAAAGTTATTTTTGTTACCAGAATTATTACATTTAAAAAATGAGCTATTTTGCTTATTTACAGTACTAAAATAGATACATTAGTTTTAAGTCATTTTTTAGATGCATGTAGAAAAAAGATTTACTCATTGTCAGATGGAATTGTTATTTATTTTAAATATTTTTCTATTTTTATTTTATATATAAAAAAATCCATCTAATACAAATTCTTAATTGTTATTATTATACAAAGTCATATCTGGTTTAGTAAGTGTGGTAATAAAATACAAAAAAAATACATTTAGCAAGTTGGCATTGAGTCATCTGAACATTACTTCAGGGTGTAATGACCTTAAAATAATTTCTGCAGTTGGAATTTGAAATTATTAAATATTGAGTTTGTTTATTTTAATGATCATGCAAGTCTTGTAAATTATTTTGGGTCTGATGCAGACCTGCCAAATCTTATGATTTTGCTGTAAGTCTTATGAAAATTACCCTTAAAATACAGACTTACAGCATACAAGCAAAAAGTACGAAAAAATAATAGTTGCCGAAAAATCCAGATAATCGGTTCATCTGTGTTTGATATGGATCCGGGTTTCATATTAGGATTAGCGAAACAAATCAGGGAACCAGGCTAATTGTACAGCAGCACTCCAGACGCTTTTAACTGCCACTCTTTGTTCATGCAATGCATCTGCATGATCAAACTGTTGATTATAAAAAAAATTAAATGGTGTCCAGAAAGTAATGCATGTTTAAGGCAAAAGGGGAAAAAAGCTTCTAAAAAAAAGTGTTAAAAATTAACACAGAATAATAAAAAGGAGTATTCAGATTCTTGTGAATAAAAGCTGGAAAGGACACAATTACGTTTATTGGACATGATGTGCCAGCTTGAGTATGTCTTGTGGTGGGAGATATGATTGCCGTCGTCATGTGAAATTGAAAAAGAATTTCAAAGAATTATGTCAAGTTGATAAATAGCAACAAGGCATTGAGTTGCATAGAGTTCAGAACTAAAGTTTTTGCAACTGTACTAGTGGTAAATAAAGTCTACGCTTTCTTTACAAACTTTTCAGTTGAACATTATGAATATTGTCGCTGCATCGAACTGTTAATTACCTTTTCCAGGTTTACAATAGTAGTTATTGATATTTTGTTACACCTTACTGACAACTGGTCAATCTTACAGAAAAAATCAACTGCCTTACTGAGACGGACTCGTCAGGGTTGGCAGGTCTGCAGATATGGTTTTTTTGGGTGGATGTGAAGTATGCTCAACATGCATACATTCAATTATTGCTTTGAATGTAAGGTCAACGTTGATTTACTGAAATAAGGAAAAAAGTTTATTTTCAATGCCTTTTCATCGAAAATTTGCCAAAATTTGATCAGTTATGATGGAATGTTGCATGCGTATGATTGTCATTAAATTTTGTAACAAAAGAAGAGCTTGTGATTTACTCCATGCCACAGTAGTGCCTAAAATCAGGTAGAACCAAATGATAGCGTCCAAAGCCAGTTTCTTGAATAGATGGCATTAAGATCAGTTAACAGAGAACACCCCAAACAGACAAATTAAATGTTCCATCACCAGTCTGTGATGCCTGTTTTCCTATTGTTGCATAACATACAAATGTGTGATGTGGCTGTAAGAATAATTGTTGTATAACAATCCATATAGCTAATGAACTTAGCAGTCCCAGATAAACATTATTTGGAAACCACATGCTTTTGTTTCAAGTCAGTAAAATCTTCTTTCATGAATTTTCTGATTCCTCTGATCAGATTTTGTTGGCAAACCAAGTCCAAAGGTGGCAGTGTTACGCGAAGAAGGAAGTAACAGTGACCGAGAGATGGCAGCAGCTCTATATATGGCAGGTTTTGAGGTTTGGGATGTACACATGCAGGATCTGTGTTCCAGGAAGATCACTTTGGATCAGTTTCAGGGCCTTGTCTTCGTAGGAGGATTTAGCTATGCTGATGTGCTCGGGTCTGCCAAGGGTATGTCAGGACAAACTAATTTTGGATTAATTTTAAGATTTTTTATTATCTGTCAGAAATGCAGAAGGGACATTGTGGTTTCCTTTTCACTATTGATTAGTACTTGTATCCTTCTGTATGTGCATAATAATAATAATAGTGTGTGTGATCTGGACTTTGTACATAGCTTTAACAATTTTCCAGTCATATCAGTAATAATAATGTAAGTAATAATAATAATGTGAACTTGGTACAGCACCTAATCTTTAGAAGCTCTAAGTGCTTTACAATATTAGATAACACATAAAAACATATACAATGATAAGAGTAAAAAATGAAACACCATAAGAATACAAAACAAAAACATGCTCCCAGTAATTACGGAATAAACATTATTAAGTTTTTAAGTCTGTTTTTGTAGTCTAAATAGGTGAATTTTAAGAGCACTCTTGAAGGAGTTCACAGAGTCCATGTGTCTAAGATCTGTGGGAAATTCATTTCGCTTTGATGGGCCTTGGTAAGTTAAAGAACATTTTCTGTATGACTTCATTTTAACAGTGGGATCAAAGAGAATGCAATTGTTAGAAGAGGCGCATAAGTTTCTAGATGGAATGTACACGCAGGCAAGGTCAGATAGGTATATTGGACTGGAGCTAGTCAATCAAATGTAGCATAGTGAATTGGTAGCTAGTGAAGATTACAGAATAAGAGAGGGAGGTGTGCTCAGTTCTTCATATTCTGTTTCAGTGGCATCATCTGAAAGAAAATCGTAAATGAAGCTGATGTTTTTCAGCTCTATAATGAGCATACTGTTGAGAGTGATGTCTAGGTTTTGTACTGTGTAAATTTAATGTTGGCATTGCTGATACTTATTGTTTGAGGTAAAGGATGTGAATGAGAAAGTCTTTGCATGGTGATCAGGATGGCTTCAGTTTTTTGATCATTCACCTGCAGCTTGTTTATGTCATCCACGACTTCACATCAGAAATGCACCTTTCTGCTTTGGATGGTAGCCTCAACTTCAGCTGAGTAACTAAACGTACAATTGGGAAGACACTGGATGTCGATCTATGACACTTGATAATGACTGAGTGTATAGAATGAAGTGATTGGGGCTGAAAAGAGAATGGATGGGGCCAAAAACAGACTTGTGGAACACCAAAGCATAGATCAACTGGGCTGGAATGTTTTCCATTAAATGAAACAATTTGTGTCCTGTTGACTAAATAGGACTTGACCCAAAGTAAGGCTGTATACTCCATACCAAATACATGCTGGAGATGGGTAAGTATTATATCAAGGTCTATTGTGTCAAATGCCACAGACAAGTCAAGGAGGGTGAGAACTGTAATCTTTCACTATCCAAAGCAGAGAGGTCATTAACTGCTCTCAGAGGGCAATTTCAGTTCTGTGGTGAGGGCGATATACAGACTGTACATTACAAAAAAGACTTTTAATTCAGATGAGATATAAGTTGAGATTTTTTAAATGAATGAGAGGTTAGAAGCAGGTTGGTAGTTCTTTAAATCAAGTGTCAGTTTTTTCAACAGAGGCTTAACATTGGCAGTTTTGAAAAATGATGGGAATTCCCGGGATGAGAGAGAAATATTGATAACATCAGTTAGTGAAGGCAGTATTGAATCTGTGCACTCAAGTATCAGTGATGTTGGGATCGGATAAAGTTCACATGACCTTGTGGTACTTTACGTCACAGTTGTATGTACCAAATCCATAGAGACAGGTTTAAATTTTGCATTTTAGGTCACTGCAGCATGGCATTCATGTTACATAAACAAATTCAAGTTGATTCTTGACTTGTACTTGAAAATAGCAAACATCTTGATTCATGTTTCCTCTCTTGTAATGTACCTCTGAGATGATGACACTATATCCTGCCTCAAGTTAAATCATTGTATATAATCTTGCTTTAAGACGTGTCCAACTACAAACTGTACAGACCTCGATCTGCCATCATACAATATAGCAACATATCTGGGTCTATGCAATTTGTTAGGACTAATCAGTAAAACAAACAACATAGACCCTGATATGCTGGTATCTTATGTGGTGGCAGATTGGGTCTGTGTTGTTTGCAGCTGGACTTAAAATAAGCCAGTACATGTCAATTAATTAGGGTCCATATTTTAAGACCACCATTGATTTGAATTACAGAAGGGGTGGCTTTATCAGAGGGAGACTACTGTTATTTTTATGAATGGTGGTACTGGAGTTTTTGGAAACCGAAAAGCTGAGAAACAACCAACAAATAACACCTTTAGCTTTGCATTATGCCAGCTTTGAACTAAATAACTTACAATTACTAATAAGTTAAAGGTGTGTTTTCCTCTGTAACTCCTATTAATTAAAATGACAAGTGCTTTTTTAGCCTTTATCCTTTGTGCTTGTGAATTTAAAGTCTTTTAATTTTCTACAGAATTTATTCAGCTCTCCATTTCAGAGATCTGATAAAATTAATAGTGAGCGTGTTATTTAATCTCAATATCTAGAAATCGAAGTTTGTGATTGCTTCTGACTTGACTGTCAAAGAAGTCAGGAACTGTAGATTCCAATTGTAAATGTAGGAAACCATATTGGATAAAATACATGTAGAACTGTGGTATCCTCTTTACAAGGGGTGTTTATTTCAAAGTGCCTTATTAGAAAATAACCACAACAATATGATTAATGTGTCTCTTTTAAAAGTCATGGAATGAAGTTGAAAATGCATACATAACTGAATTATTAGTGAACTGTATATAAATTTTGTTAAAGTATCAAGTGTTGACTAAATTGTATACATGTTGCAGATCTGCCATCATTATAGAAGAAACAAATTGTTAAGTAACTTTACTGCAAAATATCTGCTTCCTGATTGGCTGGATCACTTTTTTAATTTCCTGATAAATGTATTTTTTTCTCTGTTGCTGGGGATGAATCCAGATCCTGGCAGCTTGATCATGCATCAGTTACTGTTATTGATTTGAAGGGATTCATCCTCTCAAGCCTGTGGTATGCTGTCTACTCTCTGTTACTAAAACTAAGTTGTTTTTCTAATAATAGGTACTTTTCTGGACTTGGCTGTGTTTGCCTCTTGACCGTGCAAAGTGAATCTAGCTATTAAAGGGACATAATTAAAATTGTACTCGTATGAGAAGATAAATAGACTTGGTAATTACATCATATAGTTATTTCACTAAAACAGAATCATTTCAAAAGAAAATGTTCATATAAGGTAATTGCACATACAGTAATTTATGAAAATGTTTTGTGAATTTTTAATCACTTTGGTGTTACAGAAATAAAGGTTAAAAATATTTCAAATTCAGATTTAACTTTAAAAGTGATATTGGTATTTTCTTGTGATCTTAAAGAGAAACATGATTATCAATATCTCACAAGTTCATCCCTTTGATCCTGTTTAATTATTATTTTAACCCTCCAAGTCATAAATATTCTCAAGACCTTTTTAAACCCACCCACCCCAAGAGTGTCAATGTTCCATGAGTACTAGATTTCATCAAGTATTTGTATTCCATGTGTATCAGTTTTTCATAGGTATCAGTTTTTATGATTTGGACAAAAATCACATTTTCATATATACTTCATTTAAACAGGATGACCCAGGTTTGATGTTATTAGAATTTGTGTTTTGTAGCAATAACAAAATTCTTGATAGTGGTATCCTGCAAGAAAAATTGTAAATTCATTGTGCCATTGGTGATTTACTACAAATGTTATTATTCTGCTTTCGAGATATCATTAGACCCTTAGGTTTCCTTGTCTTTTCTTTCTAGGTTGGGCTGCAACATCTCTGTTTAACTGTTATGTCAATACACAGCTCAGGGCCTTTAAAGAACGTAAAGACACCTTCAGTCTTGGGGTCTGCAATGGCTGTCAACTGATGGGGCTGCTGGGATGGGTGGCCCATGATTCAGGTAATTCCCCATATCAGTACAAAGGTTCACCCATGTTTTTTTCTTTTTTTAATACTCGAGTAAGGGCAGACACGACACACAGACATGTTCTGTCAAGGTGTGTATAGTAGCTGTCACAGCTCATTGAGCCTATGCTTTTGGTATATCAGACTCTTTTTCACATCAGTGACACAAAAACAGCACTTTTGTAAATATGAAGGAAAAATTGTAAATGTTTTATTGTGTCGACCATACTGAGCATGCAGTTTGGTCTCTGTTACTGGAGACAAAAACTAGAACTAAACTCTTTACGTTTCTGCACTATGCATGCCTAAAATAACTCTAGGTCACGAAATAGTGAATGTAATGTGTAACGGTTCAGATTTTGACGTTTGCATGTTTGCAAAATACAAGTTAATGTTACAGAATTAAAGTTAAGATTTTAAGACCTTCAGAGATTACAAATCCTTGCTTCTTCTTGAGAATGCTTTAATTGCTGCTGTACTGCCAGCCCTTAAAAGTTTACCATACATTTTACTGAAATGACCATTAAATTACGAAACTAAGGAATAATAGGAAAACAATATAAAATAAGATTGGTCAGATCTGGGTATGGACTTGTCTGAGTTTGGTCCGGATTTGGGTTTTTATATTACATTCAGTGGAGTTGGTCAGTGAACCACATCAACTTTACAGGAGTTGTTAGTACAGAATGCCTGCATGATCAAGCATCTGCTTTTACATTGTAACATCATCTCATAATGTCAACAGACTGCTCCAGTGGCCTAGTAGTTAGAGCATCTGCCTTGGATGTAGGAGGTTGTGGGTTCGATCCCTGGCCAAGTCAACCAAAGACCTTTAAAAATGGTACTAACAGCTGCCTCGCTTGGCACTCAGCATTAAGAGGTTAGTGCTAGGACTGGTTGGCCTCGTGTCAGGATAATGCGTCTGGGTAGGGCATCATGCTATATATCAGCGGCATTATGCCGCAGTGCTAAACATCACTATAAACTGCCACACTGCAGACATCATAGCGATATGACTGAAAAATTGTTAACGGTACGTTAAAAATCCAAATCACGCACTCGTAATGTCAACCAACGAAAACACATTGAAGGCAGAAGAGACAATCATTTTATTAACAAATCCAAACAATTGGCATAGAAGTACATATTTCATTTCATTTCTGGACACTAAATATGTTGATCTGCATCAAAAATATATTATCAAATTCAGCAGACCTCTTTGGGTTAAAAAGAAAATTATTCAGGCATGTTATCTGCAGGTCACCATAATACCTAGCAAGATATGAATGATTTCCCGTATCTTCTTGATATTTTAAAAATCTTTTCTCTAACAAAGCTGATTTTGAAAGTCTATAACATGAAATGTCTTACCTGAAACAATTTTGATTCATAGCAGTTTCCGAGTTAGTGAAATTACCCATAGATATTTGATTCTGTAAGTTGATTTATTTTCTCAGTCTGGTGAGAAATGTATGTAAGATAACACTCAGCATCTAAGTTCACAGTAATAATTGACTTAATTTAATTTTCAGAAAAATATCAGTTTGTAAATTTAAATTTTGCTCCAATAATTAGAATTTTGATAATTTTACACACGCGCACACACACACACACACACACACACACACACACACACACACACACACCAGTATATATCAGTGTGGAAATATGTTATTAACAAAGGCATTCTCAGTCATAAAACAGCAGCTAAGTCTCCAGAATGCTAATTGCTAGAACTATGCAATGCAAGATGTCAGCCATGTATACTGTTTATTGTCTAACCTGTATAAGCCTGGAGAGACATAATTGTTTTTGCAAGTTGGATATAGGAGGGAATAAATGCACAGACCCAGTTGAGACAGGAGAGAATAATCAATGCAGATGAGACACCAGATACTGCAGAACACTTGTGACAAGCATGAGAGCAAAATTTATTCGCAGTCAAAACCTTGCATTCTTGAAATTTAAAACTTGCAACATCTGATACATGGCTGGTTGAATTTACTGCACTTTTAGCAAAATGGCTGCAAGGAAATATGAGCCAAGATTATCTCTCAAGGACACACTGGGTCAGCTGACCAGTGTCAGCCTGGCTGGTATTGACTCCATGACCATGAGTCAGATGCTCATATGGTATGGTCATAACTGTTTTAGGAACCACCTTCATATAAAGACCACCTGTACATAAAAACATTTTCCATACAAACCATTGAAATGTTGCCCATATATAAAGACAACCTGTATATAAAAACACCACCTACCTGAAAAGACCAATTTTAGATGGTACTCCAAGAGACATTTATATACAGCCTTGAATGTTTTGTACATTGTAAATAGACTACACTTACCTTATTTAAGATGCTGAAGAAGAAAGCCAGGGTGTGTTGCTGGACCACAATGACTCTGAGAGATTTGAATGTCGCTTTGTCACTGTCAGGGTCAACAAAAGTCCAGCCATAATGTTCCAGGGAATGGAGGATACAGTATTTGGAATGTGGAGTGCCCATGGAGAAGGTATAGAAAACGGAGTGGTCTTTATTTTAGTTACAGTGAATTATTTCATTTTGTGTGTATCTTTTTTAGTCATTTTGCCAAACAATGAGAGTGACTTTTAAGTCTTAATTCATGGTTTCAAACAGCTATGAAATCCACCAAAACTGTTACACCAGCATGAAAAAGAGTACATCTACAGTATTTGAATTTTGAGGAAAATTAATGGTCATTGATTCTTTTTCATGAAGACACTTGATTCCATTGTCAAGAGTTTGACAAGTTTAAAATAAAAATTGCCATATTCTATGCAGTATCCACTGCCAAACACTATTATTTATGTTATTATTTATGTCATTTGCAAGAGGTTAAATCTTGTAATAATAAGCACACACCAACAAAATCATGTCTATTAAATGTATGTTGATGCTAGTAGAGTTATCTCCCTTTAACTGCATCGGGAGTTGACCACTGATAAGATTCAGGCTCTCTCCCAATAGATGAAACACTGAGACTGTTTTAACCAAGAATTGTTAAGTGTTAGTGGAGACACTAAACACTGATGGTGAGAAGTTCCATGAAAGTTGTGACCTTCTAGGCAGGTTTAAGCAATCAGTTCCATCCCACAAAACATCTTGACATTTAGATGGGCATGGTCAGTATTGGATATTTTTGGCAACATTTGACCAAAAAGAAATGTGTTTAGTAAGTCATATGAGTGATTTTTGTTGAAGTGTGAGGAAAAGCCTTGTAACCATAATGTTGGTTAAATAAAAAGATAGATAACAATAAGCATTTAAGCCCAAACTCCTAATCCATATTTTTAGTTTATTTTGATAATGAATATTACACTGAAGATATTTTTTTTCAATTCTGATGTCACTGAATTGAAGATTTACTGTATTCTTTTATTATTCTATCCATTTTGAAAGTAGTTGATAATAACAGCTTTCAAATAGGCGTCTGCTTCATGCAGAACAGAATTCTCATCAAGGAACTTGAATTCTTTTGTTCCATGCATTGGACAAAGGTTGAAAATAACCACAGTGTAAACTTTTTAAGTCCACATAAGATAAATAAATAGCACTTTTCTCAGCTGTCAGATTTAGCCATAGCAAGATAAGTTGTGTCTGTATAATGAAGAAGGCCAATTTACAACTTATCTCACAATAGTTCAGGATTAAATTTAGAGAGTGGGAGGTTGAGACAGGGGGTCTCCACTTAGGATAGCGTTATATAAAATAGCTGGTTGCAGTTACATGAACGTTACGTGTATTTGTTGAAGAAAAAAAGAATTTTCAGGAAATTGCCTGTTAAATTATTGTTTCTATTTTGGAATTATGCTTGTACTTAAAATATAGTTTTCTTGAAATAACTGAAGTTTAATATATGTATTTCAAAAGAAACTTCAGCTGAGAACATTTTTAGAGTGACTACTGTAGTATCACCAGTTTTCGTGGTTTTCTTTGTTGCCCTTTTTTTTTTCTTAGTGTTTCATTCCTAAAGATTAACACAGCTACTAGTATTTGACAACTCAAGGTCAATACTGTAATCTGGTAATTAAATATTAGCTTTTACATGTGTTTGTTTTATTTTTTATTTTGACCTTTTGAAACAAGAATTATAAATCGTTTATATTGTTTCAATGCACTTGTTCGATAAGGTATCCAATAGCTGTAATTTTATACTCACTGCCTTGAATCGATATGTGAGGTAAGTAAGGATAGAGAGAAAATAGAGAAAAAGCATAAGGTATTCAAACAATAGTAATACAGAAAATGAAAGAAAAAATAATACAAAATAACAGTATATGAAAATTAAATTTAATGTTTATTCAGATTAATCTTTCATTTGAGTACAACTGTTGATGGCACATTTGAATCCTTCTGAAAGTACATTTCATTTCACCTGTGCATTTTTAATCCAAATAAACAACAATCCTGTAAAATACTATAACTATTTCTTGAAACACTATTATTAATGAAACCCTATGTATATACATTAATTACAGCATAGTATTAAAGCTCACACTTCACAGATTTTTGGACAAAGCCACTGTATCCATATCGTGTAATTCAAGTTTCATGGGACTAACAGATGCTACTCAGATAAATAATCCCCAAATTGCTGAATTAAACAAGTCCAGCTTTCTCAAAATCCTGATACTTAAGTCAGATCTTTCACTCATTGTCATGTGAGCTGCAGTTATCCATTCAGCATAAATTGTCTTGATTAGGGTAACATGGTTATATTCCAACCAGTAGGGTAATTCCGACCATGGATGTACGTCATGCTGTTTGCAACAAAGATATATAAATTACTTGCTGTGTTCTTTGTTTTTATTTGTGCACATGCATATGCAAATTAGTAAAGATGTTTCCAGGCGACGAGGGCATCATGTGACAAAATGACGTAATTACCTCAGTATTCTCTCTTCCATGCAAGTTCAGAAGTAGCATTCATAAATTTTGTTAATCAAGGCCCATGTCAGGCATCAATCATCCAAGATTTGTGTAGCTTTCAATAACATTACAGTTATGTTATCATAGCTTTAAAATAATGCTTTGTCTCGCAAAAAAAAAGTAAAAATGCCAACAGTTTTTTGACAAATAACAATAATATGCAATGTTTTGGGTAGTGGTCGGATATACCTCATGATATTTTTCATAAGAGGGCAATTCCGGCCAAGAATACAAGCTTTAAGAAAATGTAGAATTGTGATTAGTTTGTACTGAATTCTGAAGAAAAAAGACCTGGAATAAATATGTAATTAAAAACAAATAAATAAAAAAATTAAAGGTATAAATCTAAATACAAATACAAAGTTAGTTCTCTCCACAATTATCTCAATAACAACATCCACAATTATCTAAATAGCAATATTGCTTTCTATCTGCTATCTCTCTATCAGAAAAAAAATAAAAACATTTGAAAGCTTTTAAATATGTCCGGATAAACAAAATCTTTGTATTTTACAGATGAAACTTGTATATAGATGGTCCATATATGATGGTTGAATTTACACATATCTGAGGTCGGAAAAAGCCATAACACTCTCGGATTTACCCCTGCATATATAGTCGTAATAAAATAATTTTTCAGTAAGAAGAACTCAAATTATATGCTTTTTGAATAGTGAAACTTGTTGCAAGAAGCCCGATTGACTGCTTCCCATATCGTTTTTAGGCACACAGCAGTTGGCTTCAATAATGAAGTTGTCAATCTCATGTCAACGACCTCAGTGGTCGTAATATGTCCAGATTACCCTAATGAGGTTGCAAGGTTTACTAATATTGTGCACTGATCGTCACCAGTAACATCTTTTCCATAATGGCGTCCATGACCTGTTTAGTATACCACTGTGGAAGTGTGACTTTAATTCTTTTTTTTTAATAACCGATTTGCCAAGTGTTGTTGGTTGCGTCAGCTTCCTTTGATGTTGAGCACTTAAGTGAAAACGTGGCAGAAATGATTAATCTTGACAGGTGTTTTATTTGTGCTGATAGAAATGGAAGTATTGTTTTAGTGTTGTTGGCTGTGTCAGCTTCAACTGATTTTATTCACTTGGTCGAAAACATGGTATAAGTATTGAACTTGCCAGGTCCTTGATTTGTGCTCATACAGGTGGTAGTATTGCTTTAAATATTAAAGTGACCAGCATTTGCATTGGCATAGTTTTATTCTTTTGTAATATTTATTTTGGGTATTGTAGAAGTTAAATATGTAAACTTTTTTTAAACCAAACCACTAAAATTGAGCCCAACAAAAATAAATGATACTACAGTATTTGAGGAATAAGGAGTCGGCATCCTACCTCAGTTCAAATTTATGGGCAAGTTGTTGTTTATGTTTATCTGCTTCATTTATCTTTCTGAGTAGGTGGTTTTTTGCTAGGAATATGTATGTTGTTACCTAAGACTTCATCACATCTTGGATGGGGTTTTAGGGTCTTAAAATATATACACTGAGATTTAATTTTAGGTTCAAGTTGAAGGTTAAGTTCTTGTTTATACCTGTATGATTTTCCTTTCATCATATTACTGAGTTATGATGTGTAGTCTTTCAGGGCTGTTATTTATTAATAATGACGACAGGGAATATTTACAACTTGGCTGAGGGGGGTTATGGGGTTATATAGAATTAAAAAACATGGACATTATTCAGGTTTTTACTTAGCTTTCTTTGCTTTAGGTTTCTATTTAGCTGTTCATTTTTGTTTTTGAAACCTTTTATCTCGTGGTCATGGAACTGTTTGGTGAAGTATCACGCTGCTGTATAACATTTTTTCCCTTGACCAGCTTTTAATGCTTTGATGATCTTTGACAATATCTTTGCAATATCAGAATAATCACTAGAAAAAGGAGAGTCAAGCAGAAAGTCAACACCAGATGATAAAGATATGGCCGTAAAAGTGCATGTTAAGAAATTGTCACTTTTGTTGCTGAATAAAGATTGTGAACACTCAAGTAAAAGGCCACAAACATGCATCCATGTCAGTCTAAGAATACTGGCAACTTGTTAAGTTAATATTTAACAAGATCTCAAAAGTCATGCATAAGAAGTCAGTTAATCTTATGTCACTTAAATGAGTCATCCATTTCATTATCTAGAATCAGTTATCAAACCATACATGTGCAGACGTCCAGAGGCAGTTCAGTGCAGAATAAATGTTAGTAACATAACTAAAGTTGTATGTACTTAAATGAAGCATTAATGCATAAAATTAACCAGAAACATATTTTTTAGAATGTCTTGTGCATATTCTAGACAGCAATTTAAAGCTGAAAACAAGTTATGAATTTACAAATTTTGTTACAGGACTCGAAACATTGTGATCCTGTTTATGAAAATAACTGAAATTTTTATGATTGTCCCAAAGTTTTGGCAGGCTTTAAGAACATTGTCCGGACCCAAGTCTGAACCAACTGAAACAATGCTTCCAGGAATCTTGAGCAAAACATTTTCAACCAATCTGTTTACTGGGTCATTATGGCCTGTATTTACACATGGCAAACGTCTCGAAGATGTTGCTTGTTTGAAAATTAGCAGACAAATTTTGCCTCTATAGTAACTGAACAGTTAATAAAAGCATCTTCAGAAATACTAAACTGCATGTATAAAAAAGTAATTCTTGAAATATGTTGTACATACTAGTGAAATAACATGTATATAGATACATGTACCTTAAATAGTATACAGTCAAAACCACTTACCTCGACCCCTGTTAAGGCGATAACCCTGTTATGTTGGGCATAAGTTTCAGTCCAAAGTAACATGTTAACCCACATAATTTGACGAAATGCAACTTGTAATGTCCATCTCAGAGAAATTGTACAAGAAAAGATCCAGTGTTTCTGCTACTACCAGGACCTTTACCGCAAGGATGGAGAAAGTCATTACAAACCAAATTTTACTGATACAAATGTTAATCAACCAATCTCATCAATGCATGGTTTATCACTTGCATAGAGTGGAGAAAATCATGTTGTAAGTAAGGAAATTGGAAAAATGCATTTCTGACCTTTACAGGAGCTGCATTCACATGTCACATGTCAACACCACAACAATAAAGTTCATTCCACACAGCATCACAGATTTGATCTGTAACTCAGAAAGTTATCAAGTCACCATCATTAGATGTAGGTAAAAATACCTAATTTGTTTTACACAATATATTTTAAATGAATTAAGTACTTTTAGATAAATTAAATGGTGCTGACCAGGAAATTTACATAGTTACAGATAGAATAAAATTCACTATGCTTTGTGGAACAGCTGTTGTGTAATCTCATTCTAGTATAGCCAGGGTCGGTCACCAACTTAATCCATACACAATTAACAACGTTGGCTTCTTACAGAATTTGATGTTGAGACAGTTAACTTTAAAGACTTTAAAAACATTTTACAGTTTGTCGGTACATGAAGAAAGATAGCCTCATCTTTTTCCAGTACAGAGGCAAATTTTATTGGTAAAAACAGCATATGCTGGTGTTACAGAACCTCTGACAATCAACTAAAGTGATCCATTTTCACTCACAATATTGGTCAGTGACATTTTGCTACTAGTCACAAGTCAACACTAACAAAAGAAAACACTTTTTAAAAAGAGTATAGTCTTACATGTACATGTAATTAAAACGGCTTAGATTTTGGTCAGCATGAGAAAAAAAAATTTAAACCACTGCCATTGCTACAGTAACTTAAGTGTTGTAAAAACGTGTGACTTGTTTCTTAATCTCATTTAAAAGACCCCCAATCTTCTTTTCTGCAACCTGGTATGACTGAATTATTTTATTTTTTATTGTGCATTAGAAATGACATTTGTTTTTAGAAACAAAACACCTCATATTTTATACTTCAGATGCATAATCATTGTTCTGCATTAAATTTTTTGAATAAAGCCTGATATCTTGGGACCCATTTATGTCAACAATTTTTTGACACCCCCGATGTAATCGAGATAACCGGTTTTGTAATGCCTGTCATGTCTGCTTATGCATTTGTCTGTCGATGTGTCTTTCTGTGTATTGTGGTTATTAGTTGAGGAACATTTGTTTTTGTAATGAGGATGAAGGATAAGGCAGTTTTTGGTACTTAAAGAATAGCTTTTATTCTGCAAACACTGTTGGTAATAAAAAATTCTATGCTACTATTATTTCTCATGTTATCAGTTTTTGGCATGTTTCATGTTGTCATTTCAAACAGTCGAGCTATGCTGTCTTCTGACATCATTTGTTCTTCTGAATAATGTGAATAATTGTATTTTTTTCAGGTAAAATGGTATTTAAACATCCAGATATTTACCAGAAGCTTAAGGAGCAAAATCTCATCCCTGTCTCATATGTTGATGATGATGGACAGCCAACAATTACCTATCCATTTAATCCTAATGGCTCACCTGATGGAGTTGCTGCCCTTTGTTCTCAAGATGGCCGCCATCTTGCCATCATGCCTCACCCAGAGCGATGCTTCTTGCCATGGCAGTGCCCATGGATGCCTTATGAATGGCGTTACCATTGGGATGTTTCACCCTGGTTTAAAATGTTTCAGAATGCTTTTCACTGGTGCATTCAGCATTAGTAGTTTGATAACATTAAAAAGGCCATTTATCAAATAGTGCCATAGCAAGACAGTGTAGATGGATGGATATGAAAGTTAATTTATTAATAAGTTTTTGTGTATTCATAATTATGAAACAATGATTGAGATGTCATTTAATAGTGAATAAGCAAAAGATTTTTCATCATGGATAAAATATTTCAGAGTTTCTTTTGAGTTTTGTATTGTGCAGTTTCAAAAATAGGCTCAATCTATTCTTCTGACATTGTTAAAATGTTAGGTCTGTAACTCGTGACTGTCATGGACACTTTAAACAGCCTTAAAAGGGATCAAAATGGCACCAGGATTATTCTTCAGAGGTTTCATATATGGCTTGCCTTCATGAAGAAAAAGAGAACTTATGTTATACCTGTGAAGTAACTGGCTTTGTATGCAATCTGGTAAATCTATTTTACTGCAGTTTTGTGCATGATGAACTTATTCAGGACATTCATCACATTATTCTTAACCATCCCAGTGGAATGTTGGTCACTGTGGCCTATATTTTATTACATCAATTGCTTTCTTCTCAAGTTTTTTTTAATCTTATTGAAAAGTTGCTATCTTAGGTATATTGATTTGTTGGAATTTGGTCAGTTTTTTTTAGTTATGGAACTCACTAGTAAAAAAAAAAATCTCAGGTTCCTACTTTTCTAATGCTAATGACTGTTTTACAGGTTACCCACAGTGTAAATGTTTTGTCTTGCTGGCAGATATCCAGCTGTAGTAATGTTGTGTCTATGAATCTTGGTCTGGGTGTTCCTAGCGTCATTCTAAGGTGAAAATTGAGCACAATGACCTACTTTATTTTCTGTGTTGTTCAAAAGTAAACTTCATTTAAAGGTTTTATTCTTGTTAATCTTAATCTGTAGTCATGGAACTTGTTCAGGTGTTACACAGGGTTGTTGTTGTTGTTGTTGTTGTTGTAGTGTTTAACGCCATTTTTCAGCAAACGATAGGCTATACATGGCGGCCAGTATTAATGGTGGAGGAAGACCCTGAAAAACCCAGGGAAGAACCACCGACCCACGAGAAGCTACTGGCAGGCTTTCCCACGTACCCACGGTTACACAGGGTAGAAGTTTGCTACAGTGACCTATTTTTGTACAAATGACTTGTTCTGTCAAAGTTAACCACAGTATAAAAGTTATGTCATCCTGACAATTCTTTAGCTACATGGAGCTTTTTCAGTGTGTTCCTTGTTTGCATTATTGTCACCTCTCCCCCCCCCCCCCAGCTGAAGTTAGGTCACATTGACTTACTTTTCTTAGATTGGTTATTTAATTGCATGTAGGTAATTTCCAGCATTAGAGTTCTTGTTTTCTGGCATATCTAAAGTTGTAGACTAGGTACTCATATATAACTTGATCATAATATGCATCATTGCAAAATTCTATCCAGGAAAAAGAGATCACAATGACCAATGTTTCATGTATGAATTAAGGCCTTTCTTGATTTAAATTACCAGATGATTTGATTAACAGTATCTTAAGACTCCTGCCTGTGACAAATGCAGGAATTAAAATTACAAATTGGACAAACCTTCATGTGCACCAACAAGCTTGGTTGTCTCTCTGACAAATCTTTTTGCATAGGTACACATTTGTACCATTTTTAAAGTTTTGAATGCAAATTAATTAATTGCAATTACATCTTTCCTGAAGGTTTAGATGCACTAACCATTGCTAAGTCTTATAGATAGTGACAAAATGACATTAGTTTCTATTGGTTCATCTCATATTGTCTGTGATTGATACATTCAGCATTTGAAAATGCACTGCTAGAACTTTAGATTTTACAATTACTTTTTTTATGAAGAATAATTATATTAAAAAAAGATGAAAATATTTTATTATGAGTTTGTTAAAGGGTGTAGTAATGTGTACATTTGACACTCAGTGTATGCCATAGATGCATTCCTGAGGATATGGCATAAATTCAAAGAAATGTAAATTCATGTACATGAGCTGCATGCGAGTCACAACACATTGTGCCAGCAATGGCATAGAAATAAGCACAATATCACAAATTGAATTCTTTCTTATAAATCATGTTACAGTGAAAGCACGTTAATCAAGCATTACCTGTGTTCGTATTTGTTTACCAGCTATACATTAATGTTAACGTATTCATTTCTGTATACCTGCAATAAGACGCGCTTATTATGTTAGGAATATTGTCCGTCCATCTAGCATCTGACTGTTCTTCAGTCTGTTACCAATTTTGTTTCTATGCATTAACTTGAATTGTCCACCCTCTACTAACTTTGTGGATGGCTTGCACATGGAGAAAGGAAGAACCCTTATAATATTAGGGCCAAAAGTTCAGATGTCAGGGTCACTGTGACTGAAAGAAAAGATGGTTTATGCACAATAACCTGAGTTCTCCATCACCTGTGTTTACCAAACTTTGTGATCTTAGGCTGAAAAGGGTCAAAGCTTAAGGTCACTTTGACTAAAGGAATAAAAATGGTTGCTGCACAATAAAATTAGTTTTAGATAATATACCTGAACCAATCTTGGCGTACACTTAGGGTAAATGAAGAAACCTGTAGATTTAGGGTCAAAGGTCAACATCACTGACTGAAAGAAGAAAAATGGTTTTGCATAATATAGTTCTTCACCATATTACTTTACCAAAGTTGATAGAGAGATTGGACCAAAAGATTTGGAAGTAGCCTGTTGTTTTTGGAATGAAAGGTCAAGGTCTTTGTGGTTCAGAGAACATGTTTTTGCAGAGTAACTTTTGTTGTGCAGTAAGTTCTTTGACAAAGTGTTTTTGATAACTTGCACTTAAGGAAATAAAGAAACTGATAGATTTTGGGAGTCTAAAGGTCAGAGGTCATGGTAACTTTAAGTCAAATAAGTAAATTATGTTCTCTGCAATTTGACAATATCCAGAGTCAACCATACAGAGAGA
Source organism: Sinohyriopsis cumingii (assembly GCA_028554795.2). Classification (NCBI taxonomy): domain Eukaryota; kingdom Metazoa; phylum Mollusca; class Bivalvia; order Unionida; family Unionidae; genus Sinohyriopsis; species Sinohyriopsis cumingii. The sequence goes on from CM068829.1 coordinate 163,709,663, forward strand.
GTCATTAAACACTTTGCAGGTGTATAATGTGTCTTTCTTAATATTTTTGTTATTGTAATTAACAAATCTATTAATTGAAGTCTGTGTATATGTGAAAGATCTGATAATTAAGGTAATTGTACGAAAAGTGTTCTATTAGTTTTATTAAAAATGTTAATCCCTTGTCAAATGTTAAGACGATTTCATTAATTTAATTACAAATGTTTACAGTGATAGCTCCATAAGAACGAAATCTATGGCTTTCATTGAAGCTGAAACATGTTTGAAATTTTAATCAGAATATGAATTATTTATGTACTAAGTTTGTGATTTATAAAAAATAATGCATTTCCAGATCAGAGTACAGTAAAAGGAAGTGCATTCTTACCATATGCTTGTGACATTACAGTTCCTGTTATGTTTACCTTAAAGCTACATTCCCTTGCAGAAATGAAAACTTGAGATATTGTGACTTTGTGGCTTTTCCAGTGTTTATAGGTGAAAATGCTTTGAGCAGCTACATAAGTCAAGAAATGCAGGGTGGGGAGTGTGAAAATGAACCTAAAATGCAGGCAGACACTTTATCATTTGAATAAGGTTAAATGTTTACCCAGTGCAATGTTGTTACCACTTTGGCGGCCTAGTGGTTAGAGTGTCTGCCTCGGATTCGGGAGGTCGCGGATTCGAACCCTGGCCAAGTCATAGCAAAGACTTTTAAAAATGGTACTAACAGCTGCCTCGCTTGGCGCTCAGCATTAAGAGGTTAGTGTTAGGACTGGTCGGCCTGGTGTCAGGATGATGTGACTGGGTGGGACATTCATGCTATGTGTCTAGGGCATCATGCCCCAGTGCTAGACATCACTATAAACTGTCACACTGCAGACATCATAGCGATCTGACTGAAAAATTGTTAAAGCTACATTAAAAATCTAAACCACACACACACACACACACACACACACCCAGTGCATTGTTGCTCATGCTCCTGTAGCACATGTCAATAAAACAGTGACAAGGTCAGTGAGACATGCTTAAGTACACTGCCAACCCATAACTAACTCAGAGGATGCCATAGCAAACTGTAGAGAGCATGCTCACTATTTCCAAGTGTTGCTATAAGACAATTTGCCCCGACCTCAAATGTGGTCTTCTTGAAAAATGTAGACATGATAATAAATAAAAATAATCATCTGAGCACTGTTTGCAATTTAAGGAAAGCAGTTCTTGTCAAAACCATCATTTCACAAGAGGATAATTAAACAAGATAGAATGAGTGATCTGGGAAGATGCTGGGGCAAGATTAGTGCTTTACTTCGTTATACACTTCAATGAACATACTTGTAATATAAATTAATAATCAGTTTTGTAAAAGAATGCAGCTTTTTGAGGTAATGTTAGTACTCTAGCTTGAATCTCATTTTTTTTTCTAGAATATTTGTACTGTATTTAAATGAACTTAACATCATGGGCATAACTCCTTGAAGTATCTATAACTTGTTCTCTCTGAAGATACTGAAACTATTACAGCCTTTTCAGTCATAATGTTTTTTGTACAAGGAATTTATTATAAATTTATTCCAGCAAGATTTACTTCCCTTGGGTACTCTTAGAATGAAAGACGGATACTGTAGTATTGCATATTTTTGTGGGTCTCAGATTTAACGGTTTTTTATTTAATAAACAGGATGTGATCATGGATGCCTAAATTAATGGTTTTGCCTGACAAAGTTTGCATCCTTTTGTACATCTAATTTCATGCATCAATAAATGCCTCAAAGAATACAGAAGAACAAAGTTATGCGAGCAATAAATGATGGCTGATTCAATGGTTAAAACAATACTACCGCCTGTATGAACACATACCAAACACTGTCAAGATAAATCACACTCAACATCAAAGTGAACCAATGCAGCCAACAAACACTAGGCCAGTCAATTTTTGAAGTAAAACACTATCCTTAATTTCTGATGACCCATGGTATTAACCCAGTGGTTGAAGAGTGGTAAAACTTAGATTCCTGTTGGTTTTGATATCATCATTCCACATGAACACTTGACTGGCTGCCTCTTGGCAGTTCAGTTTGCAAGCAGTGTCAGCATTCGATGTATTCAGAGCCAATCAAAATGTGAAGATACAAACTAAATTGAAGAACAATGGAATCCTTTGTTTGAGCCTGTTTCAACCAACTTTGACCACTTGACAAAGCCATCATCAATCAGATTCATGCTGAATGGGCAATTATGGCTAATGATTGGACCTTATTGTCCATGGCTTTAGGAATACTATACTGGACTTGTTTAATGCAACAACTTTAGGATTATTTATCCAACAAACTTGGGCATACCAACCGACATATATTTATGTGATGTTGATTCATTGGTTTTCTCAGAAAATCAGTGAAGCATGAGCTTCATTAGTTCATGGTAATTAGTGTATATACACTTGTGTTTCATTAGTAATTATGCTTTGAGCAATAGTTATAGTATTTTATAATCGCGTTTGTCATTGGATTAAGTATTTTTGGATCAAATAAGATGAGAATTTTCAAGGATATAAATTTTTCAACAACAGTTTCACTTGAATGAAGAACCGAGTTGAATAAGTGTTAAATTTATTTTCCATTTATAGTATCATTTCTTATTCTTCCATTAATTTTCAGCAATATCATTACTTGAATACCTAGTGCTTTTTCTCATTTTTCTCTATCATAATTTATCTCATAACATATTGATGTAATCAGTGAGTGGAAATGACAGCTACTTGATACTGTACAGATATGTGTACACAGAAATAATATAAATGCTTTAGGTTTCTTTTGTAAGGAGTTAACATTAATTGTAATCCTAATATTTGCTACCAGATCACAGAAATGATGCGATTTATTAAATAAACTTGTTGATTTCCAGGAATCAAATATTCAAAGAAAAGGGGGTCTGCTTTATTATATCCGATTAACTTTTTGTTGGGTCTTTAAATTTGTGGTTATGGGGCAATAACAAAAATTGGCAAATATTGGTTGGTTGGTTGGGGTATATGGCATTTTTGAGCACATGATAAAGCGGCCTGTGAAAAACATGGAAAGTACCACCGACCCACAGGAACCGACTGGAATGCAATCTCACATAGCCTGTGACTCAAACCCACTTAAAGGTGAGATGACGGTGGTCTGTACAGGCAAATTCTTTAGACCACGCAGTCACCACAAAAATTGATACCCCACGAAAATTAATGATGCTACAGTAACTTATTTTAAAACAGATTGTTTTCCAAATTTTTGGGGTTGTTTCTACTGTTAATGAATATTTTTTCTGAATTAATTGAACATTGAATATAGTGATTTAATTTATTTCTTTGTAAGTAGATTTAAAGTCGGCAATTATTGCTATGCTTTTTGTCCATTGCTAAGCTTTTTCCAACCTGTTTGAAGTTTGGTATATGCCATACAGGTAAGCATGTCATCACAAATGAAATTGTTTTTGCGTTCAATCAATTAGAGCAAGATTTGTATGCGTAATGGATGTACAGGGTTTTCCCACTTTTGTCCAGTATAGGCTATAGGTCCTTGTAGAAATATTTATTTGGTTTGTAAGAAATTTACGTCAGAGTATATACATTGACATATCAGAATGACCATGTATTGTGAATAATATTTTTCTAGAAAATGGTTTCAGCACTATTCAGATTTATCACTTCTTAATTTCATTAAAGTTTATGAATCTCAAAAAGTTTTGTTAGTTGTATATACAAATTGACATCCTGCTAAAGTTTAAGGATCTCAGAAAGTTTTGTTAGTCATATATACAAATTGAATTCCTGCTAAAGTTTAAGAATCTCAAAAAGTTTTGTTTGTCGTATATACAAATTGAATTCCTGCTAAAGTTTCAGAATCTCAAAAAGTTTTGTTAGTTGTATATACAAATTGACATCCTGCTAAAGTTTATGAATCTCAAAAAGTTTTGTTTGTCGTATATACAAATTGACATCCTGCTAAAGAGCTGAATAAAATTTTACTGATCAGGTCAAGAGGTCAAAGGTTAAGGCCAGAGTGCTCAAACTAAATGTTTGATAGAATACAGGAATAAAAAATGTAAATTAAATGCTAGGGATTTTAACAGCAGTAATAGATTACCTCGTATTATTATTACATTGCTGTCACTTTTCTTGGTTCTAGTCACCAGCCCAAGGTGAATTGGGAACTTGGAACAACATAAACATGGTCCCTGTGTGATACCTTTGTCACTTGCATCATTCAATCCTTCCTTGTACTTTGTTTGACTTGTTTCTGGGAGCTCCAAGAATTTCCCTATTTCTCGTACCTTTTGGCATATTTTGCTTCAATAGTGTCAATTTCTATGTTATATTTGACTTATTTCTTTACATTAATCTGTTTCCCCTTTTTGCTATTTTAGAGGTTTTAGTGGTTCCACTGGCTAAGTGATGTTCAGTAATTGTATCTGTTCATCAGAACTGGTATAGGGTATTTATTACATTTTACAGATATTTTCTGGTTTGATTTTTCTTTTATCATTTCAACATGCCACCATTAAGTTTTCACATGCAGCAGTAACATGGCTACGTGGGGCACTCACCCCACCTGCTTGACATGTGCTCAGTGCACTCATATAGTTGTCTTTTCTGTGCCTTGTCGACTCCTGAGGTGTTGGATTGAGCAGAAAGCCGCTTTTTCAATAGTGGATCTCCTCGTTTGTAGAAGTCAGCAGCACACTAAAGTGAGTCCTACTTTGCCAGTGGGAGGAACACACAGTTATCTTTAGCTTACTGAAGGAGTTCAGGTCTCAAGTCAGACAGGGCAGGAAGGGGCTCCACATCTTCAGACAAGTCATGTTCCCTGCATAGGAACTTCACAAGGAGGACTTTGTTGCCTGACATGTCACTGACTTTGGAACGGGTCATGGTACTGGATAGGGCAACCAATATTGGTCAGCAGTAACTCATCTGGGCTCCAGTCATCAAGTATCAGACACCTGGCAATTGGCATAGGTGAAGGCTGCATGCCCAGAACGGAGAGCATTCTGGCCTCTTCATGTGGGACATGGACAAGGTCAACACCCACTCCCTCATTTAACTGTTTTCCTCATTGGACTGAGTAGTGAGATTTGATTATTGACTTTTACAGTCATGAGGAATCTTCTTTCAATTAACAGCATAGAAATGCGGACTGCTTCCTAGCACTACATCGGTGCGTCGACGTGAAGACACCGCTGTGTAATGATCGCCACGGACATTGCGTTGGTCGATACGTACCTCAGCCATCAAAGAGACACTCGCGCCCCTTCTCTTTGACTGAATCCACTCTGAAGCTTTCCATTTCAGGACGTTCCAGACGAACGTTCTGAATGGACAGCATTAGAGGGGATCACTTTCGGAGTCCACTACATCCCAGACGAGAGAACTAGAGAAGGGCAATAGAATACTTGTTTGCAATGAGTTTCATTCACAAGCTACCACTTGATGTCTCCACAATTCTAAATCATTGTGCACTGGCGATGGGCGTATTTAGTCTGAATGGAAGTATCTGTGCACCTATAACTTCCCACCTTTGAAAATAATCTCAAGATTTTCAGAGTACCCGAGCAGGTTCAACGATCTCCTCGACCAATGAATACAACAACCCATAGAGTGACTGCTGAAGAGGGCTCTGTTGTGCAACAATCCACAGATTCTTCATCTAAAACTATTGAAACCCCTTTTTTCAATCGCTTGTGTGCTGTTGGTGATTTGATAATCCAGAACTAAAGGAGTCTATCTTGAGCATCCCTAACACATACACGACTTAGACTAGCGATTTCAGTAACTTAGGGACTACCTATGGTAGCCATTCTTTACCAGAAAGCGGGGTTACCAAAGAAGAGTGACTGAATCGAAGTTTCCACTGACACGTATGCAATCCAATTCTTGATGAGAGAAAGAGAGAGAGCGTCTTGACGGTTGTTTTCTCGAAAGAGTCCTAACTCAGTGGTTTGTAAATTAGTTCTGATAATAATTTATGACATGATGATTGAAGAGGAGAGGTAGATATGTCATCGGTGCAAGAAGACAATTAATTCAAAGAAAAACAAAGTACGAGACAGCCAAAGTTGTGAGCCATTTTTCTTGTAGCTGATTGGTTTTGCATTGAAACGTGCAAGACAAACATTTGTCTTAAATTTAGAGCCATCATCATTTGCAATATCAGTATTTAGCAGGCCCGGCCGTAGGATGTGCGCGGAGGGGGGGGGGGGACAAGGCAGCAAAAGTGATGAGCGGGGCTCGGGTACTCTGAAAATATTGCATTGCGGAGTTGATTTCCTGAAAGCGTGGGCCCAAGGTGGTTGCTTCGTTCGCAGTGCCCTAGGGCCGGGCCTAGTATTTAGTGTTTGGGCATAGTTTAATTTCATGGAACTAGCGCTAGTACTGACGTCAAAATATCTGGATACATTTATCTTGGTAAGAAGTTCAGGATAATGCTTCTAAATAGTAAGTAACAGTGAGTATATATTTCTTGTACGCTGTAGGCTGACTTTATTGTTAGATTTATCTTAAAACATAATGAGTCGATGGTATTACGATTGTTTTATTGTCACGACGTTTTTCTTTCGCATTTGACTTTTTTTTTTATTTTTTACTACTATTTGTATGTATTGTCTAATTTTGAATATAGATTGGTCTAACTTAATTGGAAAGAGATTATTCTGCAGGCTATGAACTGTTTTTATTGTTGTGGCTTTAATACCATTAGGCTATACGTGGCGGCCAGTGTAACCAGAAACTAGAATCCACGCGGATAGCTATCGTTAATGGCTAGCGCTTTAGACTACTCGGCTACCCGGGTTCCCGTTAGGAAGTGTATTGCTGCTGTAGTTGGTTCCATTTCTTGGATAACTTTTATGCACAGCTCTAAAATCTTAAGAGTTGATTCATATCGTCAAAGTTACAACCATATCTTCGTAAAGAAATGAGCTGCAGACCTTTCGATCCCTAATTCTATGATAAACATCTAGACCTCGGTTATTAATTCTATACATGTTAGTTATATAAGCTTTAGTTACATGTTGGCAATTGGTGTTGAATGCACTCCACTTAAAGCAAAGCAGCCTCACGAATTGTCAGCACAATCTGTCTGGTGTAGCAATAATAATAGCAGAATATATTTAGTGAGTTGTGAAATTTGAATTTCTTGTTGCATTAATTTATTTACTTATTGCTCATAGTTTGGTTTGGTTCTTGAGTTAAGTGCCGTGTTCAATGAGCCGACCTGGCTGATCTGACGCTACCACTAACCCGCTACGGCACCTTATTCTGCTTGCGCGAAAATATAACTCGTATTGAATTTGACTATGCTCCAGGACTCACTAAATGTATACAACATGATTTACCTGGAGATCTAGACTGAGTTTACCGTTATTGTGACCTTAATTTAGCGTTCCAAACTAGGTTTTAGACTCGCCTATTTTATGGGTTTTATTGCCCCTGGTGTTAACCAAATATCAGATATGTCAGGCGTAACTAAAGAGCTTAGTGGATTAAAACTTTATTAAATTAAACCTCTAAACAGCTCTTCTCTTTGTCTCAGGAACGGTATGTATCAGAAACGGCTCTACTTAAATTTCGAAGGTTTGTGTAAAGTTGATTGGCATGTTTTGCAACCAAGAAGGTTACGATATGACCTCCAATCAGGATTAATAAAACCAAATGATTTAATCAACCAGAAATATACGTGGCAGTAATCCGTATATAAAATGTATATAGTGTCCTAACGCAGATCGTTTCATACCACCAGCTCTGTACATCGAGGACTTCCCTCAGTTTTGTTAGTACTCAGTTGTATAATGCTTACGTTTTGCTCTACCTTGACCGACCATACAAACATACTCTAAATTTGGATTGTCCAGACAGTCATTATCCAATTCGATTTTTGCAATATTCTTACCCATACCCCTGTTTACATTTTCCAGAATTTTTGCAAAAGTTTCTTAAAATTTTTGCTTTATACTCCAAACAGGCATTTTTGCTTTATACTCCAAACAGGCATTTTATAATAGTTGTATACCGAGTTTCAGGGGGTCTCGAAAAGAAATTAATAGCAGATCTGAGATGAGATGTTTGTTTTACCAGATATCCAGTGCAACAAGGGGTATACCGATTAGGCCAACTACTACTACTACTAATAATAACAATACTAAGAGCATTGTCTTCATCATTTCGATATTATATGGCAACATTCTTTCTACCTGTTTTTTCACAAGAGCACTGCTTGATCGAATATCGATTTACTTCTCGCTTTGTCACGTTGATGGTAGCCTACTTTATCAAGTTGTCTGACCGAGATTGTTCTGTGCGTTTAACGCCCATTTCAGCACTTGATACATGTGACCAATATATCTGATAGAAGAAGAACCTGTCAAAACCCCAGGTAGAACCATCGATCTACAGTAGCCTGCTAAGGCAAGCTTTCTCAAATATCCATACTGGCTGAGCCAGGGACTCGAACCAACGCAGACAGAGGCTGATGCGATTAAATTTTACATGTTATTTCCGACATCCGTACGTTCTAAACCTACATAATTTAATCGGATTGCATACTCAAATTCCTGTTTTAAAATAAAGAATACTGTTTCAGGACTTTATTTGCAAGTTTAACTTGTAAACTACAGGTGGCATGTATGATTGGGGAGAATAAAATTAGGACTTTTTTAAAACATTTCACTGGGATTGCATTCTAGTTATTTCTGTTTGTTTGGTTATTCATTCGTTTTGTATGATCCGTCTCTTTAAACACCCGCCATTAAATGCACCTTATTCTGTTAAAATGTCCGTACGTGCATATTCCCTATTCGTTCCCGCAACAATACCCCGAGTTCTCCATCATCTACCGTTACCAAGCTTTGTGGATGGCTGGGTATTTGGATTAAGAAAGAATCGAATCGAGTTTGGGATCAGAATATCAAATTATATAGTGAAACGAAAGAAGAAAAATCGTATCCACACTAAGGAATGAGCTTAACATCATATATTTTAATTAATCACTGTTATTCAAGGAAGAAAATTGTTTCGGCAGAGACGCTTCAGTTCTCAACCTTGTACTGTCACCAAAGTTTGTGAATAACTTGCTCGTTGGGTAAGAAAATTACCGACCGAGTCTGGGTCGAAAAGTTAACTGTCAAGGTTAATGTCACTGAAAAAAGAAAAATGACTTATGCATATTAACGTAAATATAAAGAACCATGACAAAACAAAAGGTTGTGGAGGGATGTGCTTAGGAAAATAAAGAAACCTTTTGGTTTTGCTGTCTAAAAATCAAAGGTAAAGTGTGTCAAGTCTAAAAAGGAGATAATGGTTTCTGCAAGTATGTTCAAGACCACACTTTGACCAAAGGTCCTGGTCACTATGTCGCATTGGCCATTCATTTTTCGAATCAACCTTACTAATAACCACAAAAAGACGAGGCTAACTTAGAATATTAACTTATTGTTCACGTTTTTCACTGGACATATGATTTTTCTCTTCTATTTTTCTCGAATTAAATTATTTACTAAGTGTTTTACCTCGCCACTGATTTTCAGTTCTCGCGCTCATTTAGCTGCGATGACGGTGGTTTCTGTGCTTATGGGATTCTTTATCAGCTCGATTTTTGTTTTTCATTGAGGATTTTAAATTAAAAACCCTGCTCCAAACAAGGCACGTGGGGTGTACTCCACCAAGATAATTACTATCTTTATCACCGAGAGACTCAAGTCCAGAAACCGATGAGAATAGGCATTAATTGCAACGAGTTTTACGGCACGGCAACACAAGTAGGTTATGTAGTTCTAAAGCAATTCATGTAAAGTGTCTTGATCTTTAAGAAAAGGCCACGGTAGTCGAAGTGGGCTGATCCAGTTCAAACTCTTTCGGTCGCTAGTCTGGCACGCTAACCACTGAGCCACTGTGGCTTGTCCCTCCAATAATTCCCCTCTTATAAAATGAAGGGCGCGTTGGGCCTAGTCTAGATCCCTGCGCCCGCAAAGGAGTGTGTGTGTGTGTGTGTAATTTATTTGTAATTTCAAATTAAAATTCAATAAAACAAACGTGGTGGTTTTGTTTTAACATATAATGTTTGTGCTTGAGTTTGTGTTTCCTTTGTTTTAATATACCTTGATCAATGTTGATGCCATAGTTGGTACTTGTTCTGAAGTAAGCGGTAATCTATTCCACATTTCCAGTACTGAATAGTCCGTATGGAGAAAGAGTTGGCATTGTATGCGTGACTGAAGGATTATGTAATTGAACTCTGTCTAATTTGTTTTTCAGCGTTCTACTAATTATCCCATATGTTTTGCACACGTTTTAAGTTGTAACTAAACATGTCTTTTGGTTTTAATGTTTCCTTGTAAAAAAAATTATAGTATTATTTGCTTTCTTGTCATATTGTTTGAGTGTGTTGAACGATTAAGGTCGTTACTTGGTATTCATAAATATTTAGCATGGTGAACAGTTTTCAGTTACATGACGTATATTGTATATATTGTATTGAAATATAAGGTTTTTGTTTTCTGCCTTGTTATCACCAGTTTACATTTTCAGGCTTTAATTATATGGTCCACTCTTATTCACATGTTTCAGGGAGATGACGCTCATTTTTGAAGTGTTTGTGTTATAATTGTTTGGTTAGATAAGCAATATTGTAATCAGCAAAAGTCGTGTTCGGTTTTAGAGTGGGCCAACGATATTGTATCAGGTAAAAATGTACTGGAGTTTATACAGCTATAAATGCCTTTCATGATTACTTTCTGATACGAAATTGTTATCAGAATATACAATAGTTTTAACATACTATACAATAGTTTTAACATAACATACAATATTTTTAACATAATATACAATAGTTTTAACATACTATACAATAGCTTTAACATAATATACAATAGTTTTAACATACTATACAATAGTTTTAGCATACTATACAAGTCTTAACATACTATACAATAGTTTTAACATAATATACAATAGCTTTAACATAATATACAATAGTTTTAACATACTATACAATAGTTTTAACATACTAGACAATAGTTTTAATGTTGCTCCTTATCAGGATTTGACATATCCTCCTTAAAAACTTCGACTAATGAAGAATACTACTTTCTCTTTGAAATGGATATAACAGATGAAGAAACTAATGATGTATTAAAAAAAGAAATAAAAGATTGGGATAGTTTTGAGTGATATTAAGCAGTATTAATAGTAACACCAAATATGGTTCAAAAGTTGCTACGTAAACTAACATTACTGCAATATATACATGTTCGAGTGTAAAAAAGATAAATTAAATAAGCCAACTAAATTAGTAACTTTTGAGACAATCAGCTTTCACCGCTGACTTTTGTGTCTCGCAAAGACTCTCGTTACTCGGAAGGTAGCGTATGTATGGAACTACATGGATTTTTTAAAACACCTGTAATTCTTCCATGTGAGACATTTCCGAGAGTTGATTCGATCGAATGGTAAGTGGAAACATACCGCTGTATCTACCTCTGTACTAAGACTCATATAAAATATTTGATAACATTGCATATTCCAGTAAATATCAGCAATCCGTTGTCCTACAATGTAAGACGACTACCCTAATATTAATGTTATTTGGGTCGACGTTTTAACGTATTATTTCCAAAATAAACGGTGCCGTTTAACATGCTACCCGGTCGCCTGACAGGGGAACTAGAGGACAAATAAATGTTCATGAATATCTCACATACTTGATAGTCCATATTGTCCCGTTCCACAAATTAAAGTCGATATGCTTTAGACGTACTATACTTGCTCTGGTGTCTTTGTCCCGATGGAATAAATCTCGCACACAAGCAAGCAGGTACGTTCTCTATCTGCCTTGCTGTACCTTTCAGGCGGTTGAAATGAGATGGTAGCCAAGCATTGCCAAAGTAGGTAAAAGTTGGGGTAGCGAAACAAATAAAAAAAAAAAAACATTTCACGACAGCTTAGATAGCTTCGTTTCGTTAAGAGATTCAACTATCCTTTAGGAGACACTCTGCATATATTATGAACTTCTGAGAGAGTGACAGGTGCAAGATGAAGTTGTTTGCATTTTGCAACATGCATATTGGGGGGGGGGGATGTTGTCATACTTATGTGTTACTTTCATGTCCTGTGGCTGAAATTTCTTTAGTTACAATACTTGTGAAAACTGTAAGTTATCCAAGGACAAAGTTAATAAAAATGACCGAGTCCATCGGCATTTCTTGGATACTATTGCATTTCAACTTACTGACATGTTTGTCAACGGAACTTGGATATGCATCCACTTGCTTGTAACGGAATTTGATTCCATCCAGAAAAAGACACTAATCATAATCCGATTAAAGCAATTAGACTCAAGGCTGGAACAAGAGGTCACAGGGGACACGTGATCCGGCATCCATAGTCATAGACATTATGTAATTACCCGTCAACATCTGGCAGTTGTTTTATTCCTCAGAAATTACATGTAATTACTTGTCAACATCTGGCAGTGTATTTTTCCCCTCACAAATGACATATATAATTACCAACCAACATTTGGTAGTTATTTTATTCCTCAGAAATCACATATACAATTACCCACCAACATCTGGCAGTTTAATTCCTTACAAATTACAATGTTAATTACCTGCCAACATATAGTAGTTGTTTTATTCCTCAAAAATGACATATTATGCTGAATGATTTGTCAAAGTGGTTATTTCTTAATCGAGCTTATAAGCTGGCACTCGTGCGATACGCTCATGAGCTGATCGGGGATTAAGTATAGCTAAGGTACTTGCACCTTCACTGGGAAAAATTAAATTTTCATCTCAAACTTTGAGAGATTTAATTATTATCTATGGATAGCGATCATATCTATTTTTATTCTGTGGTATGAATGTTTGCTGAATTTTTCGGGTATGTTGAAACCGCTTAGGGGTCATCTTCTGGTAACTTTGTGTTATCCAATGGAAATTCAGCTTTCAGAAATTTGAACGTGAATCAAATCGATAGGCACACGCTGATGCTCTTCAGCTATCCTGCTGAGTCTCCTAAACTCGAATATATAAGATTTCATCTGATTGGCTGATACAATTATCGATTATGGCAATAACGTAGGTCACCAGAACATGACTCCTAAGCGGTCGCTGTCAGATCTTCACGTATGACAGTGGAAATCTGATTTGAATAAGATTGTCTCAACCCCACTCCTGTCAGCATTCGGCGAACGTTGGTACTAGAAAAGAAGGGGGAAAAACCGGTATGATTCCTATACTGTAATAACGAAAACGAGGATTATCGAAAATGTGGTAAAATGTCACTTATTGGTGAACAGATTAGTAAATTCCTTTGTATTAAAAACAAAAAAAAAAAAAAAAAAAAAAAACATTTGTATGCGCAATCATTATAGTTTTTGCTTATGCTTTTCACCAAGCATGAAAATTATGTGTATGCAATACTTTCGATTCTATACGAAAATATTGGAAAATTGTTAGATTGTGACACTAAGTTACTGAGTACATGAAAGCGGCACGTATAGTCCGCGTTACACCAACACAGACTGCTACCTTTAAAGTACCGTGTAAATATGTTTACATTGGTTGCTTATACACAAATAGTACTAATACATTTTGCGGTGTAGACGGTTTCATTCTTCGACATAAAAAGAGCAACAAAAAAGAAATGAACCGAGAGACACCTGTTGGTATGGATTTTTTTAACAGTACTCTCGTTTGTCATATATGTCTCCGAGTAACACTGGAGTGTGGTTACATGTGACTACCAGACTATTGCACGGATTAGACAAGTATGAGTCACGCGAGATTTTGTTTGATTAAATCTAGTTATAAAGTTTCCCACTGCACGGTTGTAAGCATGAGGCAAAAACTGTAAGCTGAGTCTGTACCAAAATATATACTTATTTTTCTGTTCTGAGCCTTTTAAGTAATGCATGGTCTAAGAATCAAAGGTGAAGAATAACGAGCGCCTATAGAAGGGAGCCACAGTTGAGATAGTTCAATTTTGTGAATGAACTCCAATGATGCCAATAGTCCAAGAAAATAAATTTGAAAGAATTTTTGGAGACTGCAAAGTGACAGTGAATCATGTGTCGAAGTTGGACAAATATTCGATGCCCAAGACAAAAGATTTGTATGTAGTCCTAGGTGTGGGATTCGAGTTCATAAATCTGGTCTTGCGCACCAACAGGTTTTGCGAGATGACGATTCCTTGAAATCAGGGCCAGCGCAAGCAGTGCGCTTACACGAGGAACAATTTTTAGAGGGGCGCCAAATCGGAGACGGAAAGGGTTGCGAAAATCAGACAGGGAAGCTAAAACAAAACAAGACCTTTGTTGTTTTTTTCTTCATATGAAAATCTTTTTATTTGGTTATATTTACTGTTCTTTACATGTTTCCGAAGTTCGAATACAGATGGGGGATGGTGAACGCCAATGTATATTTCGCACAGGGTGCCGTATTGCCTCGCAGCGGCCCTGCAAGAAATATACCACAATCAATATGCACAAGGGACTTTTTCGTTACAATAGTTTCATCCGCAACAGGGATTTTCCCAAGAATAACGGAACAGGCACTGCATAGAATACCAAATGTAATCATCAGAATGCATGGCGACTTTTGACAGAGGAAAACAGGAAATAGCATTTGCAAACTCTAGATACTGTACTGACCAAATTAGAAATATCAGGACTGGCAGAGAAGATCATGTCTTTGAATCTTTTAAACAAAGATGGAATTCGGCCAATACTTGAAATAGTGGATCGATTTCCAAAACACAATCACGCACCAGGAAAATGGAACCAATAATGTACCTTTCAATGAATAACTACTATAACAAACATCTGACAAACTTGACTAAACTGTTAAATACATTGCATCAGCTTCTTCAGAAAAGCGAAATATTGAAGTAGAGAAGATGCAAACAAATGGCTTTTGATGAATCAAAACAGTTGTTAGTCATCAGTACTACTGGTGCATTTGTCAGATGAATCAGAAAAGTCCATCCGTGGTAACGTTCCAGTCTTGGCAAAAATTATAAGACAATGGAGTAGATCCACCGATCTATTCTCGCCAATAGCCTCAGAGACTATGGAATAGGTTGCACATTAATTATGCTGCATTGTACATGAACAAAATAATATTGATAATAGTGAATTCCTGCTCCAACTGAATTTATGTACACAGTGAATAGTACTAATATTTCAGTCACTATTCAGAAATTGTTGGAAATTTTGCAATATATGGCGTACCAAAAGGCTTTGTTCAGCGATGATCATACTAACTTCACGATGGAAAAGTTCAAACTGGTCATGGATATAAATGGTATAAAATATGTTAAATTTCACCTTACCATCCTTAATCAAACGGACAAGCAGAACATGCATTTCAGATCATTTTTAGGGTTTACAAAAGTAATTGATTCTCGATGGAAGAAATTGTCTTTACACCGGTCGAACCGCCCCGCACACAAGGACACGACTTGCTCTAGCACAGTTTGGTCATGAATCGTCATCCACAGGGCTACAAGCCTACGTCATTAGAAGTGATGCAGTACGGGAATCTGAGCCGCTATATTTGACTTAAAAGTCGATTCGAGATGATATATTTAATATATGCGTAATTTAAAGAGTTTTCATACAAAAATACCCAATGCCCCAACGTCACCAGTTTCTCAGAGTAGCATCGCTGTTAAATATTTGTCCCAAGCGCTGCAGATAACTTCATACACCTCACAATACCCAGATAAAGGTAACTGATTAGCCAATAATCTGTTATCTTTGGTGCACAAGATCGTTCATCTGAAAAGTTTCATTAATACAAAATTGAATACAAAACGTACCTTCGATCGAAGCAAAAATCAACCACGGTACCTTAAATATCCCGTAATTCATCACTTCACTCTGCGCCATAGTCGCTAAATCAGAAGCAACAAATTAGTTCGACACAAATGGCGCCATTGCTTTGTTTATTTTCATGACTCACTGAATTAAGTCTAATAATCCCATGGAAGTAATTTTAAACTCAGCAAAATTCTTTCAAAAAAGTGTATTAATATGTGTTTTTGCACAGCGTAAATTTGTTTATGTTTATCGGAGCACTTCCGTTGTCAACCCTTCATCTTGGGAGGTGCGTAGTTTTGTACGTTGTAAAGCTCTTCACTTTAGGAACTAAGTAAATTTTATTGTAGTTCGCAATCCCCTAATGCCTAAGTAGAAATATCATGTGTTGTTGTTTTTTTTAAAAAACGGAACTTGTGAAGTGTGTGTATCCCTTTTGATGACGTACGTTGTAGGCGGTGATAAAACATCTCAATATAGACCTCGTGAGACCAAACATGCAACCATTCTGATCACAACACAAAGACTTTCTCATTCACATCCTTTACCTTAAACAATAAATATCAGCAACACCAACGTTAAATTCATACAGTCAGTACGAAACGAAACATAGCTTTTACTCTGGACAGTACTCTCCCATTGCACCAATATGTCATGAACATATGCAAGGCTGCATATCTTGAGCTGAGACGCATCAGCTCTATAGGCAAATATCTATCAGCTGATGCCACTAAAACACTTGTGTGCTCATTAGTACTTTCAAGACTGGACTATTGTAACTCAGTTATGTCTGGTTCATCTCAATATCTACTCCAGAAACTTCAAAAAGTTCAAAATACAGCTACTTAGAGTACCACGATCAGAGCACACATCCCCGCTGCTCTGTACCCTACACTGGCTATCAATTCGGTCCAGAATCAAACACAAACTTTGTTCTCTGTGCTACGTTTCACTGACGGACTCGAGTCCAACATACCTATCCGACCTCACCCATGTGTACACACCAGCAAGATACTTACGCTCCTCTTCTGACAATCGTATACTCATTATTCCCAATATGAAAACGAAGTCATATGGACAACGTTCTTTTGCATACCAGGGCCCAGCAACGTGGAATGAATTGCCCACTGAACTTAGACACAAAGACACAGTGATCCCATTCAAGAGTGCTCTTAAAACTCACTTATTTCGACTGCAAGAACAAACTTAAAGACCTAATAATGTTCCCTACCTTAAATATTTTCACCATGTTTTTTGTGTTTTCTAATTTCATGGTGTTTTTTGTCATAATATTATTATATATGTGTTTTTTATGTTAAAGGTGTTGTCTAATGTTGTAAAGCGCTTAGAGCTTCTAAAGATTAAGCGCTATACAAAGTCTTCATTATTATTATTATTATTATCAAAGGTAACTATTCAAAAATGGTATCTTTGCACGATACACGTACACAGCTTAGATTTTCTTAAATCAGTGATGCATTGCATGTTAAAAAGCACACTGGAAAGCCACGGAGGATTACATGAATGACAGGAAAACAAGCTGATCAAGTTATCACACAAATTACGGATGCAAGATGGGAGAATAATCAAAAGACACGCAGATTAGTTTGAAGAAAATGTATCGGTAAGGATACAATGGAAATTTTCGGCATCAAATGAAACAACTGAGCATCCAGAACCCGACATCATCCCTAAATCAGCATCTAAGAAAATATCAGCGTTGATTAAAACCAGTCTGAATACTATTGAGATTCCACTGCAACCAGGAACAAGTTTTAAATTTACATCTGCCCGAGACAAACCCTTTGTGATTAAAAATGCTGAAAACCGTAATACAACGGAGAGTCCAAGAATAGAAACCCAAAGTCTAAAAGTGGTTCTCGAAGCGAAGTGCCCAATGTGCAGTATCCAGCTACTAAAGAGAGAGACCAGGAAATCCCCATCTTCGCTAGCCAAGGTTCCGATTTGGTAACCCTATCGACACCTTGGATATTTAGTGCTTTGTCCTAGCGACATCTATTGGATTTCATAAGTTGCCTCCCTTAGTATGTAATGCCAACTAACCGATAGCGTGTAACAGTGGTGCATTGTACATCGGACAAAAATGGTGAAGGCAATCGGCTTAAAAAGGATATTTTGTAAATTTAACATCGAAAGTATGACTACGTAAAGGAGGGAAGGCATTATATGTGTATTTCAGTGAAAGATATTTGTACAAATATAGATTTGCAGTGGCAAAATGCTTATTTATCAGGCCATTCAGTTGCATGCTCCTCTTGTCTCGATCATGTAGGAACAGTGTTCAAATTTGAACAGATTAATCTTGATTGGATGACGTGGCTTGCCGCTGCATCCAATGAAGTTCACAGGCCCGAAGCATAGAAATATCTGCTCGATACGCCAAGGTGTAGCGAGGGTTATCATATCGAACCATGGCTAGCGAATATGGGAAATTCCACATACCTAAAAGATTATGTGTGCAAACAGTCAAGAATAAAACTAATATACTCTACTCGAAGTACGCGTGCGTGAATAAAATAGCAATACTGAGACGGCAATACTTTATATGGTATTTGTCAGTAGATATCCAAAAGATATATTTTTTTTAAAGTCTGATTTGTCTTACAGTAAAGGTATAATTCACAAAATTAATACATATTTTATTCTATAATAGTTACATTCATTCTCCATGTACTACTAAATTGGTATTTTGCTGACTTCAATCTCTTCCAACATAAAATATAGCTTTTTACACACATGAATTTATGCAGGACTATATAAAAAGGTGGGCCCCGAGTGGCCGAGTGGTCTAAACCGCTCACCGTTCCGGATCACTGCCATCTCACCTCTGTCTGCATGGGCTCGAGTCCAAGGCTCGGCTAGCGTGGGTACGTGGGAAAGCCTGCCAGTAGCTTCTCGTGGATCGGTGGTTCTTCCCTGGGTTTTCCAGGGTTCTTCCTCCACCAGTTATACTGGCCGCCATGTATAGCCTATCTTGTGCTGAAAAATGGCGTTAAACCCTAGAACAACAACAACAATGTAAAAAGGCATGGCACGTGATTTGTTCCTTCCCATATATAACTGATAAAGAAAACAAATAGCTAAAATAATTAGTGAAAAATCCTTGTGGTTGTTATGTTATTATGTAATCTGTTATGTTTCATTTACTTATGTCAAGTGAGGATTTTGTTTTTAGTATGTCAGGAAGGATGTACAGGAAACAAAGTCAAGTTGATTCACAGCATTCACAGTGAGGGCATAACAAGACTCCAGCTAGGACGAATGAACTTTGTCTTTGTTTGTTTGCCTTGCTTACAAAATGAGTCACACGTTATTGTCTATCTAAGCAAAGGAATATCCTGAATGTTTCCTTGATACTGTGAAGAAGGTTATCAGAGTAGAGCAAATCACGTGATCGAAAGATAACATTAGCGTCAGGACATTTGAATGCACTTTAGTTTTATTGCTGTAATTACAACGTCATTTAAATAAGGTAAACACACACACACACACACACACACACACACACATATATATATATATATATATATATATATATATATATATATATATATATATATATATATATATATATATATATATACAGTAATTAAATTTGTAATTAATTTTTTTTTGTCGTCAGTGTGTTGTCTGTTAGCGTGTTGCATCTGTTGACAAGTTGCTTCTTTATTCATGTAATTTTTATTTTATCCATTAGGCATTGAGGAAATAAATCTGAATCGGATTCTGTAACATGATTCTAACAAGGTTTTCATGTACGGATTTAATTTTGCAAAGCGTAACTTGTTTGTATTTTTATTTAATTATTGTTCCCAGTTTTAGACCCACGGTTGTGTTGTTTCAGAAGTTAGTATCGCTATGAATGGCGTGGGTTGTACTTGTAGCCGGTAGTGTTTTCAGATGATTTTGTGGAGGGGGTGGGTTACGGCCATTTTTCGGCATGTGATAGGCTATATATGGCCGCCAGTATATTTGGTGGAGGAAGAACCAGAGAAAACTCTGAAAAGACCCAGCGACACTCGGGAAACCACTTGCAAGCTTTTGCACATAGCCACATGTCCGAGCTGAGACTGGAACTCATGCGGACACACATGTATGAGTGGTCTTACGGCTGCCACTGCAATCGTTTTGTGTCCTTGTTTCGGGTGACATCGTATCGACGGCGCAGTTACAACTGTTGTGTTCGTTTTTCAGTTTGTGAGACAAACCATAGCTTGTGAAAATAACCTGCAGAGAGTATGTGCATATGAGTGACTCTTTATTGTCTCAGTGGGCAGGAGGAGGGTTGAGGATACAAAATTGTAATAATAAAGAAACAAATTTCCTATTTGGGTAAACCTGTCGTCGTGATATAGCTTTTCACTTATTAGCGTAAATGAAACATGTAAGAGTTACATATTTTATTTTACTTTGTGTCTTTTAACATGCTATGTAAACTCCGTTGTCATTGTCGATTTCTTTGCACTGCAAGATTCTTCAACATTTATTATTCTTTTAATTTCTTTCAATGTTCTGAAAATGGGTATTTTAGTTCTTAAATGTCTTTGTTTTTTGTATAATTTATTTTCATCCTAGCAAGTTAAACAACAGGTGGAAAATCCTCCTTTTTTAAAGTTATTTTCAACGAAAGGGATAAAAGACCGTGGGATTAAAGGATCATAATATAATTATATTTGTAATATTCAAAAATTTGTGATGAATAAACTTTATGTAAAAATAAATTATTTTTAAAAATTAATTTCTCATGAAAAATTCAAACATGCTGTTAACATCAATTAATTCGTAAGAAGATTACTTGGAAAATTGTCCATATATTCTTTTCTGAAGGAAATTACCGACGTATCGGTACAGTAAGAAAATACCCTAGTACGTACCACCAGGAAATAAATACAGTGGTTAACCGGTAAAATAACGCGTACCTCTAATCAATACGGCATGTATTTAGTATTAATTTTCTGCGTATTACTCTTTCCTCGATTGTTTTTTTTTTAAAGCTGATGTGCTTGAATGTTATCAAACTAACATTCAGTGCTGATAGAGGTAATTCCTACCTCAACAATATCAAAACCCAGTTAAATATCTACAGTAATCGCTCCGGTGGCCTAGTGGTTAGAGCGTTCGCCTCGGAAGCGGGAGGTCGTGGGTTCGATCCCCGGCCGAGTCATACCAAAGACTTACAAAAATGGTACTAACAGCTACCTCGCTTGGCGCTCAGCATTAAGAGGTTAGTGTTAGGACTGCACGGCCTGGTGTCGGGATAATGTGAATGGGTGGGACATCATGCTACATGTCTGCGGCATGATGCCCCAGTGCTAGATATCACTATAAACTGTCACACTGCAGACATCGTAGTTATATGACTGAAAAATTGTTAAAGCTACGCTAAAAATCCTAATCACACACATTCTACAGTAATGTCATGTCATCTAACCTTGTTTCGTCTCTGAATGTAATTCTTTCAAATCATCAATTTGTACAAATTTATTCATCAGATAAGCTATTGTCAGGATGAAAACATTTTGCAATGACATGGATATTTGTCTGATCCTGCATTAACAAAGACTTAATTAACAAAGACTTAATGTTTTATTTATTTGCTTTTGGTCTGGGTTTTTTTTCCTAAAACTCTGTCACTCTATCTTAGTTTTGAATTCTTGTTTGCAGCCTTGACTATTAGGGACATACAACTACAGCTATTTTTTGTCCTGTGAAACTTAGTTCTTTTTTATTTTTTAAAATTGTTTTAATAATCCATTTAAATGGTACGAAAATGGCAGCTGTTGGAAACAATTTTGGTCGTACATTTGACTACCCTTTTTGGGACTGAGACAACAGTGTTGTACAAGAGCTTATGCCGATGTAAAAGTAGATACAAATATAAATTTGTCTAACTTCGGAAATTAAAGTCTTATATCTGCAGCTTTAATGGAAGATTCATAAAACCTTTCAAACACGATAGATGTTAGATAAGATAACGAAGCCATACTTTAACATTGGAGTAAAAACACGGTATATCCAAGAAATAGTCAGAAAATCAATACAAACCTTAAAAAGGATAGTTCAGATAAGATGGTAAAACAACCTTTATAGCAACAACGAAATACGGAAGTAGCCTTTAAAGACTTTTAGGCTGGACGAAAAAAAAGGAAATGATTTTACCAAATTGTAAATCTCCTGACAGATATTCACAGCAGCCAGTTATATCCACGATCGATCAAAGGGGACAAAAAAAGAGTTCTGAGAAAACAAAGATACAACGCAAATTGAACAGCAGGAATGTCTGAAAGTATATTACGGTGGAAACATCTATTTAAGTTTGTAATTAATGAATAAATTAACATGCTATATTTTGTGGAAGCCTACAGAGCGTGACAGTTCATATGCGCCAATTCTCACTTTCATATGACCCCTCCTTCATAGATAAGTAATTAGGCTGACGCAACAAGTTTTTGTTTAGTGAATAAATTAACATATTATATTTTTGTGCAGCCCTGCAAATCTTGACAGTCAATATGATACCATTCTCACCTTCATATGACCTCTCTTTTAGAATTAGGTAATTCGGCTAACTGCCTATTAAAAGTTAGATGTCAAAATACAAGTACAAATACACAAACATTTCTCTAGAAACTGATATTTTTCATGGTGGTTGGAAAGAACAACTTATGAAGCTACTGACTGGTCGGTCGCTTATCAGATTGTTGATTGGTCAGAAAAATGACATCCGGACACAATGTAATAATATAAAAGATGGCACATGATATTGAGTCACAAGTGTCAAAGGCATATATTTCTCAGTCCAAGTCACCCATTATACGCGAGGCACGTGCATACCAAGTTATATACACATTGCAATTACGGTAGCAATAAGTTAAGAGATATTAGAATGAGAGTCTATACGCGACTTGAAGTAAATTTTACAAAACAATGGAAAGTAGGTCACAAGGACCCAATTTTATGCGCGATAATGATTTATATTAAGATCATGCAGCCACCTTAAAAGTTTGTTTTTAAAGATGTATTGAAGTAATCATTACAATCCAGAGAAAGATGTCGAACACACATACGCAAGGACGGTTGTATGGACGGATAGAGATAACGATGGACGGGCATAATGAATCTTATATTAGACCCGCTTCTCTAAGGTTGGTAAGTTTAGGTCCATTTAGAAGAATCATCGGAGTTGAAAGGGGGGAGCTTACTCTTCCATTTCAGGTGTATTGGAGTGGTTTCATTAATCAAATCATATAATCAACAAATTTACCAATGATATGGATAAAATATACATTCCAAAACACAGAAGAAAAAAAAAACGAAATTGTCATATTCGGTAAAAAGTCTTATTAATCAAAATGGTTTTAAGCGTATGCCTGTTGTTTTGGATGTCTTTTATCACATGTTTTTGTCTCCAACATCTATGACAAACGTTTACAACATGGGTTTATGTCATGGATATGGGGCACAAGTTCGTACAGGTAATTTTACCTGGAGGTTCTTTGGGTCAAAATATACAAGTTATCAGCATACTAAATGGTATGGACTGAACTTTGCTAGACATATTGTTTCACCATGCCACAAAGAACAGGTTGTTAGAGATGAGCCAGCCGTCTTTAATCTAGAGTGGAGTGACCATAATTTAAGTCCATGGACGTGCTATCTGCATATACGTGGATCAGGGTTTATACATTACGACTATATGAGTCGGGTGGGCTGAATTGTTTTTTTGTCTTCTTGTAATGCACTTAATTGTATATAAGTTGTTTGTCTCCCCACTTATCTTGCTATATCTCTTAAACCCCTGATAGAACCGCCCATCAGGTAAAAATGGTTTCGATGTCCAAGTTTTTATGGTACTCCATTTTGCTTCGAACTGCTCTCCCATTTTGGAAAACACTATTAGTGTGCTTAGCAGCGCCGGTTTAACTCAAATGGGTAAACGGGGCGCCAAGATTGTGGAGGGTGGGGCGCCAAAAAAGAAGGACACTGTCAAATTGTTCATTTATTATTATTATTATTCAATATGAAGACTAAATAATGAAATTAATAACTTATCAATCCGAACTTGTATTAATACTAATGAAAAGTTTGTAATAACCTATATCTCATGGGAGGGGGGCTCAAGGTGGAAGGTTCGCCCAGGGCGCAAAATACCCTTGCACCGGCTCTAATGCTCAGGTAGCAAAATCTCATATCCAAAATTATTTTACTTTGGTACAGCTAATATTCACCAGCAATGAGAAAGAATATCATAGTTGTTTGAGTCGAACAATAAGGTGCTTCATTCGCAGAAAAACAATCCATACAAACAAGACCTTGAATACCAATGTTCATAACAGTTAATTAAACTATCAAGGTCGGCGACTAGTCTGTTGAAAACATCGACCACGAATAAACATGTGTATTTAAAAGACATAGAAATCATCAAAGTGCTAGATCATGTATCAAACATAAAGCTGTGATCGCTTCCTTGATTTAGAATGCGTATCCCATTGATTTGTAAACATTCAAGTTTTCGATCTCTTTTCAGTCAAATTTCTCGCGAAGCCTAATGACATCAACGTTTCGCCAGAATTCGACGATCATCAGAATTTTACCGTCTTTTACAGAACTAAAGCTTCTGATTGACTTAGAATAGACGTACCACTCTTGATTCCTTTAGAATAGACGTCCCACTCTTGATAGACTTGGAATAGGCGTCCAACTTGCTTGTAAACACTCTTAAAATTGCAAGTTTTGTTTGAATTATGGAACTTATGGAACTTCATCTTACACAGTCTCGAATGAGTTTGATGACAGCATATTTTTTTAAACCATATTTACAGAGTTATGGCCCTCAAGTGATTTGTTGAAACCTTAGCAACCGTGTTTTTATTTGATTCAAGCAAAGGTTACAGTGGAGCGTCATACCGGCAAGATCTTGGATAGTATCAATTATAAGAAGGATTCAACTATATGTTAGAATCCATATCCTTAATTTACTTACCATACCTAGATTATACACACGTTTCACTATCAAACCTTTTGGCGACAAACGATGATGTCCTTGTTGGTATATATATATATATATATATATATATATATATATATATATATATATATATATATATATATATACATACATACATACATACATACATACATATATATATATATATGAAAATCTTATCTCTTCCTATAGCTTTTCTTTGAAGTATGTTCTTTTATGGTCAATGGAAAGCAATGCTATGTTAACCTAAATAATTCCCAAAACAACTGTCAAAAATTGTGTCCTTTCTTGAAGAAACAAAAGAGCAGAGGAACGTCTGAAAAACTCATATGCACAATCACGCACATGCATGTAAATAGGTGGATAAACAGATATACATGAGCATGTAAGTACCCTTTTTTCAGCGAGACTGAGTGTGATTAGTATTCAATAAGAAGGACACACTATAATTTGTTAGATACATTCTGAAAAGAACATCTGTGAAGGATTACTTATCTTTATTGAAAAATTATATTATAGTTAGGATAGTAGGTGATAACAATTCAGAATTTGACTTTGCGTGATCAGTGGTGTTCATCCAATTAAAAGCCGTTACTTGGCCTCATTTGTCCTTCACAACTTTTGAGGTCAGTCCTGCGGATCATACATTGAATGTATGCCGACAGCTGCTAATAATTAAAAAGCAAGAATTGACAGATAAGTTGCGAATGCATTGATATATTCGTAACTTCTCTGTCCATCATGTTGTTAATCTAGTCGTAGAAGTAACACTGCAAATTGTATATGTTTAAATGTACTAATAGTCAAGAGTCAATAACTAAACCTATGTGTTTTGATGAAAAAGTTGCTCTTTTATTCATTTAAGTAAAATAAAAAATACAATAATATGATCTACGAATGACGCCTCACTTTCTGCAGGCATTGCTTTCCGCGCCGGGCGGTTGGCAATACGCTAGGCCCTTACGACGGCCTTTCCTGTAAATTACTACCCCGAGACATATTTTTGTTGCGCAGAAATAGTAGAGGTGGTCCGAATGCTTACTTGTTCGTTGAAAGAGGTTGTTTACTCGGTGTTTGTCCATATAGATCTTTCATCTTTGATGATTACTAAACTCCTGCAGGATCGGGTATTAGCCTTTATCCTGGCTATAAATCTCTAATTCTAAATTTATAGAATGTTCAAAGTTAAGTTGAGAAAATCTCGGGAATAAATGATAGCATGTTATTTGCTTTAACATTACATTTTGTTTCGAGAGCATACATGGCATTCTGAAAGGATCGCAGAGTGCTCAATTCCTCTCCCCCGATCCTACATCATCTTCGCTAGCCAAGGTTCCGATATGATAACCCTATCTACACCTTGGCGTATTGAACAGATATTTTTGTGCTTCGGGTCTGTGACATTTTTTTATTGGATACGGCGACAAGTCTCCGCATACAGTCAAAATTAAGTTCTTCAAATCTGAAAACTGTTCCTAAATGATCGAGACAAGGGAAGCACACAACTTTAATGGACTGATAAATACGCAATTTTCCACTGCCGGTCCGTGTTTGTACAAATACCTTTCACTCAAATTCACCTGGAATGGCTTCCCTCTGGTACATAGTCAAACCTTCGATATTAAACTTACAAAGTACTCTTTTTAAGTCAATTGCCATTTTCGGCCCATGTACAATGTACCACTGTTACACGCTGTAGGTTAGTTGACATTACATACTAAGGGCGGCAACTCATGAAGTCCAATAGATGTCGCTAGGACAAAGTTCTAAAATATATCTGTTCGATTCGACAAGGTGTAGATAGGGTTATATTATCGGAACCTTGGCTAGCGAAGATGATCCTACATCCAACTAAGATAAATAGGTGATCAATTACGTGTCAAACATCACCTGTTTATCAATGTCCGGTGTTAACATAGACCGACAAGCAAATCAAACCACTATAAGTAGTAACTTTCCTAGATGGCACCTAAATTTAGACTCACCTTTGAAGAAATCTTACAATCTTACCCCTTTTGTTATGTAGTCTTGACCTCTGAACCAATTTGACGAGCGTGTGTGTGTGTGTGTATATATATATATATATATATATATATATATATATATATATATATATATATATATATATTCAGTCAGAACATTATTTGTGAATTTTTAGATTAGTTTGAATTTCTAAACTGTTTCTGTTTAGAGAACGAATTCAGTTACAATAATAAGTCTGCGTGATTTTTACTTCTGTATTAAAGGAATGGCTTTATGTAAATTTATAGCTTTGAAGACTGACAAATACCCTATCAAAAAAGCTTAATGGCCATTTGTGCGCAGCTGTTAGAGTCTTAAATCATCTAATTAACAAAGATATAATTTTAACAAACATATCATTAATACTGTTATGTAAATGAAGATTACGATAATGATGCAGTTTGCAATTATATGTACAATATATTGAACTTATTCATCGTTTGTGAAATATGTTGTCTAAATATTTACGTTTAAAGGAAGATAAATATAACAATAGCCAAACATACCAGTGGTACTTCATAAAATAATGTTAAAGAAATGCGAAGACCTCCTATCCGGAATGTAGCTTGCGTCCTTACGCTTGCGTTGTGTACTTATTAAAACGCACCTTGAGACTGGTGAACGAAATGATTATTTTTTGTTGTATTTGCGGTAAATGACAAAGATAAAGTAGAGAATCGTCATAAAAGTCTGCGAGCGGTAAGTTTATATGGACTGTGTGACGTTATTGTGATAAATACTGTACTTTCGGAAGATTTGGTTTCGTTTAGTAGTTTTTTGTTGTTGTTGTTGTTCTGTTAGGTGCTTTGCGACACGGCAATACTTGCTGCATTTTGTTGTTTGTTTTTATTGTCAATGACATGCCATGATAGCCGACCCACAGTTGCTCGACGCGAGCTTGATGTTGAGAAAAAACCAGTAATCTAAAGGAAAATAATCATACAGAGTGACAAAAATACCTTAGGTTACCCCCATGACCCGATCTGACATAGGACTCTCTCTATCATAATATATAAGAGAGAAGGTACGGAACTTCCAAATACTTCGTTCCACCCATGACCCTCGATTTCCTTCTGTTATTTCCGTTTTTTAAGGAACACGACCATGCTATATGGCTTGTTTTACTCATGAGATATTTTTCTATTCATCAAGCTATTGTTTTTTTTTTTGTTTTTTTTTTTCTTTTTCTCTCAACATCAAGCTCGCGTCGAGTACCTGTACCTATATATATATATATATATATATATATATATATATATATATATATATATATATATATATATATATATATATATATATATATATATATAAGTACTATAGGGGACCAGTCTAACCTTGCCTGATACGACGGCAAACTGTTCGTTTTTTTAAATCAGTGTGTATGTGTTCTGGTGAGTAATGGTGTTTTGCAAACAATCGGGACAGTGTGCGAATACTTTAATTGAGACGAGGCCGACCCAACAGTAACACAAATTTTGTAGGCATTGGCATTGTATAGCAGCATCACTGGGGGGGGGGGACACTTTTATCCTATGGTAGGATTCGAACCTCCAGACTTCTGGTCGCGTGTCTGGCACATTAACCACTGAATCACAGAGTTTACTAATTTATTTTGTATATTAAGATGGATTACATATATGTTGTTCGTTAACTTATAGATAAACTGCCAATGCTGCATTTAAGTTTAGATTCCATTTTGGTCAGCGAGGATACATAGTTTACAAGATGGCATCAATTACTAGGGCTTGTAGGTTTGGAACATTCCTTAAAAAAAAACGGTATAGACATAGGGGATTTTACTGAATTAGTTATTTGTTTCCATTATGTTTGTGCCGATCCAACACTAAACACCCGTTTAAAAAATAATAAAATAAGTCCGTCGGGAAACATAACTTTTAAAGAACAAGTTACCCCACTTTGTGACGATTATATACAGAAAATTATTTAATATTGGGATGGGGAAAATGCACACATTCAAACGGGTTTTTGTCCAGGCCTGCGGATAATACATTCTCAGCCTCCGATTCAGATTCGGAAGCAACACGAAACTGTGATGTCTGATTGATAGGTACTTTATTTCAGCCAACCAAGCTTGTGACGTTTGAGATGATTATAAGTTTGAGCTTGAGAATGTTTTTTTTTTACACTGTTGGAGCCAGTTGACCATGTTATATATATATATATATATATATATATATATATATATATATATATATATATATATGTATGTATGTATGTATGTATGTATGTATGTATGTATAAAGGCACCAGCTTCACCTGGCGGCCGGATGGAAGCTACCTTCGATAGACCTACGATAGACCAGCGGCCATGGTTTAGCCATGTAATCCTTACCGCTTTACATTTTCGAAAGAGAGATAAGATCCGACTCCTTTAGCACAAAGAAATCCCTGAAAGATTTCGACCTTCTATGTTTTTCTTCTTTGTTTTTCATCTTTTTCCAGGACATTCGCTCATCGAATTGAAAGACCAAGATGGTGCTCACATACCGATGGCAATACTTGTACCTTGTTCCAACACTTTTGATATCCTTGTTTCTTTTCGCCAAAGTAATTAAAGAAGGGACAAAAGACAACACGAACCTCTTGATCAGCAAGTTAACATATCGCTCCTTATATGACTCGATCAGGCAAAAGCTAGTTGAAACTGCCCAGCTGATGTACAAAGCCAGAAGACATGCTTGGGGAACAAAAACTAGTGATACTCTAAAATCTGCCATTTCTCTAATGGAAAGAATATTAGCTCATTTACAGGTCAACTTAACTGATCTGAAAAGTCGACCCGTCAAGGAAGCAGTCAATATTTGTCCTGAAACTTATGAAGGGACAACGTATGGTTATCCCTTCTTTTATCAAAGGTTTCCAAGTTACGGATTGTCCTAGTGGCAAAAAACTGGAGGATCTTATAACCATTGTAACCTTCATTGAATTGCCAGAGCATGAAGCCCATTTAGCTGCAAGGAAGCTTCTCGATTCCCTCAAATCACGGAGCGAAAAATTCACAATTATTCTGGCTGGAAAAAATTTGGATAATCAACCTGATGACTTTAGTAGAAAACTGCACACAACTCGGACACGCCAGGCATTGTCTGGAACAGGTTGTTGAAGGAAGTAAGGACGGAATATGTCCTGATTGCACGAAACGTAGATATGTTCACGAATGACTCGCGACTGGATCGTTTGATTCGAGAAACTGAATCACTGGATGTAGCGGTGGCTGCAGGTTCGTACAGAGAACCAAATGGTCACTGGAGGATAGGTTGTCTCCAGTTGAACTACAGAAACTACAGCATCAACTTCTTTGATGGCTATGATGAGTCCATCCATGAATGCCAGTTTTGCGATTACGTCAAAGGGCCTTTCGTGATGAAGACAAGTTTGGCCAATGAACTTCAGTTCGATTTGAGCATTCCCACGAAAGGAGGACTGTTTGAAGATTTATTCATGCGGTTGAAAGAGAAAGGACTTGAGATTATCACATGCCCAGATGCCATGTATCACACTGTCGAAGCAAATGTGAGTGATACATCTAGGGATTGGGAGACATTCGCAATCAAATGGAAAACGAAATACATCCAGCCGGCGGGATCGAAAAGTATAGAAATCAATTGTTCAAATTTCAACTGCAAGAAGGAGAAAGCATACACGCTCCATCCTTGTTGTTTAGACGAACTCGCAGACATGATACTTTTCGTAATGCGGACTTGTGAAAAAGAGGGCATGATCTGTGAGCTGCAAGAGGGAACAGCGCTCGGAGCGGTAAAATTTAACAAAATACTGCCATGGGAGAGAGATGGCGATCTGATGTTTTTAACTTCAAATTATTCAACTTTCAGTAAATTGCCTCAAGCTTTTACAGATGCTGGTTACACACTTATTGACCTGAAAGGAACTTGGTGTTGTGCCGACAACAGAACAGCAGGTGGAAAATTTACAGTTAATAGCAAGAATTGGGTCGTAGAAATGTATAGTCAACATGTGATGGATTCTGAGTTGTTAATAGAAGCTGGCTTGAAACCAACCAAAGTTTTGTTTTCCGGCGATGGGTGAATGTTCCTAGAAACCCGGGATTGTTTGTATGTAACCGTTATGCGCATGAAATATACCAGCATGCATTACACTGGATGGTAATGGAAAAGAAAAGCGGATGGGAATACTACAAGACAAACACGTATATTGATTGTCCTAGGGCGGGTGACCATGCTTGTTTTGACAGATACAACGGCGACGGAAACATTCAGTTCATGCTATCACTACCCTGACATACATTCTAACGTGTCCAGTATAGCAAAGATTCAGTAACCCTTATCTCCAGTTATACATATTTTTAAAAATCACAGTTGCCTTCCAAGTCTCTCAATAGCTCGTATGTATGTACGTACGTACGTAGGCACGCACGTATGCACGCACGCACGCAAGTATGTATGTATGTATTTATTTATTTGTGTATGTATGTATATTTGTATGTATGTATGTATGTATGTATGTATGTATGTATATATATATGAATGTATGTATGTATGTATCTATGTATGTATCTATGTATGTATTTATTTGTGTATGTATGTATATATGTATGTATGTATTTGTGTATGTATGGATGTATATATGTATCTATTTATTTGTGTATTTATTTATCTGTGTATGTATGTATGTATGTATGTATTTATTTGTGTATGTATGCATTTATGTATGCATGTATGTATGAATGTGTGTGTGTGTGTGTGTGTGTGTGTGTGTGTGTGTGTGTGTGTGTGAATTCTGAATGGCAAAGAGCTTGCCTGGATATGGATTTAATAATACAAAATGTCTGATATTAGACTGGATTATTCATGTCAGGGCAAGAGCAGACGTGGACTCTTGATGCACATGTAATTAGAATTAGGCATTGAACGTTTTTTTTTTTGTTGTTTTTTTTTTTTTTTTGCCGTACAAAGTAGAACATGTATTTATTTTGGTAATAGATGTAAAATTACATGGAATATTTGTCGGTACTTCAAAATCCTCATCAACTTGTACTCTAAGACATATATATTTCTCATACTATGTAGATGAAGTTCGTACATTTTATGATTTATTGGATATCGATCAGCTGTGGTTCAGTGGTAAGCGTGCCATACTCGCGACCAGAATGGTGCGGGTTCGAATCTTGACCAGACGGGCTGGGTCGACCGCTGTGATGTGTCTCTGTGCCAGACATTTTGCTTCAGTTGCCTCATGATGATGTATTCTTATCATGTGTTCGTGTGCATTTACGCACCCGTAAATCAATAATCCAATAAAACATCCCTCTCGTTTTTTTTAAAGACACTATCAGTGAAATTATTTTACAAAACAAATACTGCTCCTGTTGTTTATGTTTAATTTATTCTGTGGGCTCTATTTTTGTCTGGGACTGAGAGTTGTGAATGGAGTTTTACCTATACGACTTTTGCCATGATTTTATGCAACAAACAAGAAGTTGACTAGAATTTGAGCTGGAGGGTTAGTGTAATTTTCCATCGGAAATTTCGGTATAACACAAGTGTATTGCGTCATTGGTCAAGTGAGTATTTTTTGTATATAGAGAGGTTTGGTAAACAATTATTCATTCCGGTTTCATATCATTATTTTAGGATCTATGATCGGAGCTTATAGTTGTGTGAAGACATAATTCTAACAATTTTTTAAAAAAATTATTCATTGGAATTAAAATGTGTTCATATACTTTTTGGACTAAAACACTACTTTAGGATTATTGAGAACTCATTCAAAGATATTCTGGATTGTATCATTGTGGTACATCGTGACGTTGAAGACTGTTGGAATGTTACGTATATTTTATTTAATTTGTGTTTGATTTGATTTGATTGTTTGTGGGTTTTGGAATCTTTTTATTTTCTTTACATGTCAATGTTATGTAATTTTGTTTACAAGGAATTTGATAGTTTCCAGAAAATTGAGTTTGACCTGAATCTTTCCATAACAGCCTAATAATGGAAACACTTGTTTCTATTTTGACTTAGTTCCTGGCCTTGATTGAGGGTCATGTAAACAACTTTTATTCTCGGAGTAAAATGATTGGTTCTTTTCAAGGACATACAGGGGCTACGTGATTTTTTATATATGTAAACATGATCACGTGATCCTTTATTTCGTAATTAGGCATTTCCAAAATTGCGAAATACTTAGTATTAATAGTGATGTTTAGAGAGAGATCTCAGAGTTTTGGGGCTTTTAAACACTTGATGCCAAGTTGTTTTCTTATGTTGTGACCAGTATTCAAGTTTTGAGTTTTTGAGTTTTATTTTAATTTTACAGATTCTGAAAGATTATTTCGTTTCTCTGGAAATTTTATTGCTATTCATACAGAATTCTTAAACAAAGACAATTCTTAAAATTTTTTGGGGATTTAAAAAACCGGAGGATTAATTATTGTTTCTACAAGGAACTGTAGACTTCAACACAGTACAAGTTACAGCATACGTCATTGCCGTCCATTTTGGATTCTTCATCGGGACTCGAACTTGAAATCATTAGAACATTTCATTATTAGGACTTCTAAAATTGTATTTGTGGATTATTCTTGGATTATTTTGGGATTTAATTCTTAAAATCGTAAGTTCATATTTGTTTCATATTTACAGTATTTTTCCAGAGAAATAAATTATTTGTTAAATTTTTCAGTGCTTGTTTTTTTCACTCTTTCTTGTGTTGCTATTTATTCGAGCCTAAACACGTAACATAGGAATTGGCTATCTCGTCCGGAATTTTGAATTTTAGCTAGAATATTTCAGAAAACTTTGTTTTTTGACATTTGAATTCCCCTAGTTTTTGAAATCTTTAGTGTAATCGGTAAGCCTTTTCTAAAATGCCATCAAAAGTGGAAATTTTTCTTACAAATCCTACCCAGGAACAATTAGATCTTTTTTTTTTAAAAAAATTAATTGATTCAACTTGCCCGAAAATACGATCTTTCTGAGGTAAAGGCTTCCTTAACGAAACAAGAAATAAGAAATATTGTGGTTCAATACTTGGTAGAAAAGAATGTTTTGGATAAAAGTGATTTGGTTTCGATCAGTAAGTCAGTATCAGACTCTGACGCCAAAGTAAAGGAATTAGAATTAAAATAGGAGATGGAGTTGAGGAAACAGGAACTTCAGAGAGACAAAGAAGAAAAACAAATGCAGTTGCAATTGGAAGAAGAAAGAACAAATGCAATTAGAGAAAGAGAAAGAACAAATGAAATTGGAGGAATAAAAAAAGAACAACTAAAGTTACAATATGAGAAAGAGGAGAGAGAGAGAGTGAGAGATAAAAGAGAGAAAGAAAAACAGATGCAAATGCAGTTAGATAAGGAAGAAAGAAAGAAAGACAAATGCAGTTACACAAAGAACAAATACAGTTACAGAAAGAGCAAATGCATTTACATTTGGAAAAAGAGAAGCAAGAGAGGGAATATCAATGTAGAATGAAAGAAATGGAACTGGTAAATGAAAAGCACATTCATACTTCAAATCCAGATTTAAGTTTTCAACTTGCAAAGAATATTAGATTAGTGCCCCCTTTCAGAGAAAAAGAAGTAGACAAATATTTTTCTCGTTTTGAAAAAAGTTGCTGAAAATTTGAAATGACCAAGGGAGCTTTGGACTCGGTTATTACAATGTGTACTCACTGGTAAGGCTAATGCTATTTACAGTTCAGCAAAGTGATAACTATGATGTGTTTGAAGAATGCATCCTAAGGGGTTATGAGTTAGTCCCTGAAGCTTACCGGCAAAAAATCAGAAACTATAGAAAAGAAGCTGGACAAACTCATGTCGAATTAGCTAGAGAAAAGAGCAGTTATTTGATAGATGGTGCTTAGCCAAGAAAGTTGAACGAGATTATGAAAGTCTCAAACAACTTGTATTACTTGAAGATTTAAAAAACTGTGTCCATAGTGACATTAAGTCTTATCTCGACGAGCATCAGATTGAAACCTTGGAAAATGCTGCTCGAGCTGCTGGTGATTATTCTTTAACTCGTAAAGTTCCTTTTGTAAATAAGACTTATACTCAACATTCTTTTGGCAGAAAAGTATTTCAGTCTAATACAAGCCCTTCTAAAACTCAAACTGGCACAACTTCTAAGAATCAAGCTTCTGATAAGCTTTATTCAAGATAATTGTCTCTTCCTACGTGTACCTATTGCAAGAAAAAAAGACGTTATTTCTAATTGATACAAACAGAAAAATAGGCATCAGAATCGAGACAGACCTATTCCAAATGCTCTTATTTCTGATTTCCTGACTTATTTCCAGGTTTACCATAGCTATGGCAAAGAAAGCTCTTGAGAATGATGTAGATAAGGAAAGTATTCCTTTAGCTGACACATGGATTGGTCAGACTTTTGATGAGGTCACTTTCACTCCTTGTTTGGATCAATCAGAACGTATTGATTGCATTGATCCTTTTTTAACGACTCGTTCTCTTTATTCTAATCCGGCTGATAAACGACAATCACTTGTCTTTGAACAGGAAAAAGGTCCTGAGATCTCCTGTTTGTTTCAAAGGGCCATTAGTGAAAATGATGCTACTGAAGTTCCTGTCTGTTATTTCATTAAAATGGAATTCTTATCAGAAAATGGAGACCTCCCGTGGTACCTGCTGAAGACGAATGGTCAGTGAACTATCTAATTGTAGTTCCAAAACCTTACAGACAGGAAATACTTAGTCTGACCCATGAAACTCTATTGACTGGTCATTTAGGGATCAATAAAACTTATCACAATATCTTAACTCACTTATATTGGCCAAAAACTCAAAAGTGATGTTAGTAAATACTGTAGATGTTGTCATACCTGTCAAATGGCAGGAAACCCCAATCCAAAAATACCTAAGGCTCATCTACAACCTATTCCTGCCTTTGACGAACCATAGATTGTGTTAGTCCCTTACCTAAAACCAAGTCAGGTAGCCAATACCTGTTGACCATTATGTGTGTGTGTGTGTCAACAAGGTTTCTAGAGGCAGTTCCCTTGAGGAATATAAAATCTAAAACAATAGTAAAGGCTTTGATAAAGTTTTCTTTTTACTCAATTTGGCCTTCCCAAGTCTGTCCAGTCTAATCAATGCTCAAATTTCATGTCTGGAATTTTCCAGCAAGTTATATACGAATCAGGCATTCAACAATTCAAATATTCATTCGGAACGTTTTATACTTTTGGACTTGTGATAGGGCATTTCGAATTATTTGAAACTTAATTCACAATACTTTGTGTCTACTTAAGTTTCACATTGTAACTTGGAGACAAATCATTTCATGAGTTTCCTAAACTTGTTGGTTCCTCTTCTGCCTCTTGCAATATTTAAGACCTAGATTCTATACACTTCTTTAAAAAAAAAATATGTCGAAATACAGTGTTACGTAAGCAATAACCGTTTTGAGAGAACTCGACTAATAGTTATACATATGTATAATATGTTTCTCGACACCAGTTTTGAGTAAAGTATGTGAAGACAGCGATGAGAGTGATAATGAGGTTACCTATGTTCACCAAAAAATGGAATGTATCCATATATACACTAGTAAATGTTAATAGTTCTTGCCATGACAAGAGTAGCCAGTCAGTTTGTTAGAAACAGTTATCTTCTGAAATTTCATTGCATATGTATGTGTATTTATGTTTGATTTTTTTGTTGTTTTTTTTTGTGTGGCCTTAGGCTGTTTGAAGATCATTGGCTGGCCACAAATTCAGACTTAGCTTCGGTTATCATGGGTTTCGCAATAATACAGTGAATCATGTGTCGAAGTTGGACAAATATCTGATGCGCAAGACAAAATATTTGTATGTAGTCCTAGGTGTGGGATTAGAGTTCATAAATCTGGTCTTCCTAGTTTTGCGAGATGACAATTCCTTGAAATCAGGGCCAGCGCAAGCACTGCGCTTACACGAGGAACAATTTTTTAGAGGGACGCCAAATCGGAGAAGGAAAGGGTTGCGAAAATCAGACAGGGAAGCTAAAACGAAACAAGAAACTTTGTTTTTGTTTGTTTTTTCTTCATATGAAAATCTTTTTATTTGGTTATATTTACTGTTCTTTACATGTTTTCCAAGTTTGAATACAGATGGGGGTGGGGGACGCTAATGTATGTTTCGCACAGGATGCCGTATTGCCTCGCAGCGGCCCTGCAAGAAATATACCACAATCAATACGCACAAGGGACTTTTTCGTTACAATAGTTTCATCCGCAACAGGGATTTTCCCAAGAGTAACGGAAAAGGCACTGCATAGAATACCAAATGTAATCGTCAGAATGTATGGCGACTTTTGACAGAGGAAAACAGGAAATAGCATTTGCAAACTCTAGATACTGTACTGACCAAATTAGAAATATCAGGAATGGCAGTGAAGATCATCAGTCTTTGAATCTTTTAAACAAAGATGGAATTCGGCCAATACTTGAAATAGTGGATTTGATTTCCAAAGCACAATCACGCACCAGGACAATGGAACCAATAATATACCTTTCAATGAATAACTGGACTTGCTGCTGTATTTTCAGTCAAGAAATGTCACCGGTATCTATATCGCCATACGTTCTACATGTCGTAAAATGCGGTAAATGTGGGCAACCTTTTTTCGCAAGATGCGTCCCTTGATGATGTTCCAGCTGTGGTCTTTGAATTCTTAAAAAGTACAGATTATATATAAAAAGTCTGACTTTGTTTTTCAAAGAATTCATCCTAATTTGTTTGTATTTTTGTTTGTGCGCCTTTTTTGAACGCCTGCACTTGGTACTATATAGCCAGGATTATGTTGATGTGTCTTACTGAGTACATACATACATACATACATACATACATACATACATACATACATACATACTTCTTTAAAGAAGATATTCTAATTCCAGCAATGGCAACAGCTAGGATAATCGGACATTTCCGTTAGCGATCTACGAATACTCACTTGGTATAGAGAGCAGGACTTGAAAATTGAATGTGGATGGACTGACTTGGAGAGCGAGTTACCACATTTGTCAGATGAATCAGAAAAGTCCATCTGTGGTAACGTTCTAGTCTTGGCAATAATTATAAGACAATGTAGTAGATCCACCCTTCTATTCTTGCCAAAAGCCACAGAGACTATGGACTAGGTTGCACATTAATTATGCTGCATTGTACATGAACAAAGTAATATTGATAATATAGTGAATTCCTGCTCCAACTGAATTTATGCACATAGTGACTAGTGCTAATACTTCAGTCACTATTCAGAAATTGTTGGAAATTTTGCAATATATGGCGTACCAAAAGGCTTTGTTCAGCGATGATCATACTAACTTCACGATGGAAGAGTTCAAACTGGTCATGGATATGAATGGTATAAAACATGTTAAATTTCACCATACCATCCTTCCTTAATCAAGCGGACAAGCGGAACTTGCATTTCAAATCATTTTGAGGGTTTACAAAAGCAATTGGTTTTAGATGGAAGAAAATTGTCTTTTCACCTGCCTAACCCCCCGCACACAAGGACACGATTTGCTTTAGCACAGATTGGTCATGAATCGTCATCCACAGGGCTACAAGCCTACGTCAGGGGAAGTGATGCATTACGGGAAATTTGAGCCGCCATATTTGACTTAAAAGTCGAATCGAGATGATATATTTAATATATGCGTAATTTTAAGAGTTTTCATACAAAAATACCTAATGCGCCAACGTCACCAGTTTCCCAGAGTAGCATCGCTGTTAAATATTTGTCCCAAGCGCTGCAGATAACTTCATACGCCTCAGCCGAACATCGGTTGAGGTGCTTGAAGAAAGTACACGTAATGCAATACCCAGACAAAGATAACTGATTACCCGATAATCTGTTATCTTTGGTGCACGCGATCGTTTACCTGAAAGGTTTCATTTATTCAAAATTTAATGCAAAACGTACCTTCGATCGAAGCAAAAATCCACCACGGTATCTTAAATATCCTGCATTGCATCCCTTCACTCTGCGCCATAGTCGCTAATCAGGAGCAACAAATTAGTTCGAAACAAAATGGCGCCATTGCTTTGTTTCTTTTCATGACTCACTGAAGCAAGTCTAATAATCCCATGGAAGTAATTTTAAACTCAGAAAAATTCTTTCAAAAAAGTGTGTTAATATGTGTTTTTGCACAGCGTAAAATTGTTTGTTTATTGGAGCACTTCTGTTGTCAACCCTTCATCTTGGGAGGCGCGTAGTTTTGTACGTTGTAAAGCTCTTTAGTTTCGAAACTAAGTAAATTTTCTTGTAGTTCGCAATCTCCTAATGCCTAAAAAGAAGTATTCGGGTTTTTTAAATAATAAAAAACTGATCATGTTTTGTTTTTTAAAATTTTAAACGGAACTTTAAATAATAATAAAAAAACTGATCATGTGTTGTTGTTTTTAAAAAAAGGAACTTGTGAAGTGTGTGTATCACTTCTGATGACGTAGGTTGTAGGTAGTGATAAAATATCTCCATATAGACCTCGTAAGACCAAACATACAATCAAAGGTAACTATTAAACAATGGTACCTTTGCACGATACGCGTACACAGCTGAGAATTTCTTAAACCAGTGATGCATTGCATGTTAAAAAGCACACTGGAAAGCCATGGAGGATTACATGACTGACGGGAAAACAAACTGATCATGTTATCACACAAATTACGGATGCAAGATGGGAGAATAATCAAAAGACACGCAGATTAGTTTGGGAAAAATTTGTCGGTAAGGATACATTGGAAATACCGGCATCAAATGAAACAACTGAGCATCTAGAACCCGTCATCATCCCTAAATCAGCATCTAAGAAAATATCAGGGTTGATTAAAACCAGTCTGTATACTATTGAGGTTCCATTGCAAAAAGGAACAAGTTTTAAATCTATATGTGCTCGAGACGAACCCTTTGTGATTAAAAATATTGAAAACGGTAATACAATGGAGAGTCCAAGAATAGAAACCCAAAGTCTAGAAGTGGTTCTCGAAGCGAAGTGCCCAATGTGCAGTACCCAGCTACTAAAGAGAGAGACCAGGAAATCCCCATCTTCGCTAGCCAAGGTTCCGATACGGTAACCATATCGACACCTTGGCGGATCGAACATATATTTAGTGCTTTGTCCTAGCGACATCTATTGGATTTCATGAGTTGCCTCCCTTAGTATGTAATGCCAACTAACCGATAGCGTGTAACAGCGGTGCATTGGTGAAGGCAATTGGCTTAAAAAGGATACTTTGTAAGTTTAACATCGAAAGTATGACTACGTAAAGGAGTGAAGGCATTACACGTGTATTTCAGTGAAAGGTATTTGTACAAACATGGATCGGCAGTGGCAAAATGCTCATTTATCAGTCCATTCAAGTTGCGTGCTCAATCATGTAGGAACGGTGTTCAAATTTGAACAGATTAATCTTTATTGGATGACGTGGCTTGCCGCCGCATCCAATGAAGTTCACAGACCCGACGCACAGAAATATCTGCTCGATACGCCTAGTGTAGCTAGGGTTATCATATCGAACCTTGGCTAGCGAATATAGGAAATCCCACATACCTAAACGATTATGTGTGCAAACAGTGAAGCACGAAACTAATATACTTAAGTCGAAGTACGCGTGCGTGAGTAAAATAGCAATACTGAGACGGCAATACTATATATGATATTTAT
This sequence comes from Sinohyriopsis cumingii, assembly GCA_028554795.2. NCBI lineage: Eukaryota > Metazoa > Mollusca > Bivalvia > Unionida > Unionidae > Sinohyriopsis > Sinohyriopsis cumingii. Next base: position 163,750,195 of record CM068829.1, read on the forward strand.
TAGTAGATGTCCAAATGATATATTTTTTAAAAGTCTAATTTGCCTTAAAGTAAAGGTATAATTCACATAATTAATACACATTTTAGTCTATAATAGTTACATTTATTCTCCACGGACTACTAGATTGCTATTTTGCTGACTTCAATCTCTTCCAACATAAAATATAGCTTTTTACACACATGAATTTATACAGGACTATATAAAAAGGTGGGCCCCGAGTGGCCGAGTGGTCTAAACCTCTCACCGTTCCGGATCACTGCCATCTCACCTCTGTCTGCATGGGTTCGAGTCCAAGGCTCGGCTAGCGTGGGTACGTGGGAAAGCCTGCCAGTAGCTTCTCATGGGTCGGTTGTTCTTCCCTGGGTTTTCCAGGGTTCTTCCTCCACCAGTTATACTGGCCACCATGTATAGCCTATCTTGTGCTGAAAAATGGCGTTAAACCCTAGAACAACAACAACAATGTAAAAAGGCATGGCACGTGATTTGTTCCTTCCCATATATAACTGATAAAGAAAACAAATAGCTAAAATAATTAGTGAAAAATCCTTGTGGTTGTTATGTTATTATGTAATCTGTTATGTTTCATTTACTTATGTCAAGTGAGGGTTTATATTTCTGTATGGCAAGAAGGACGTACAGGAAACAAAATCAAGCGGATTCGCAATATTCACATTGAGGGTATTACAAGACCCCAGCCAAGAAGAATGAAATAATCTATGTATTTGTCTTGCTTATGAAATGAGTCACACGTTATTGTGTATCTAAGCAAAGGAATAACATGTGAGTGTTTGTTTGATACTGTAAAGAAGGTTATCAGAGTAGAGAAAGTCACGTGATAAAAAGATAACATTAGCGTCAGGACATCGGAGTGCACTTTAGTTCTATTGCTGTAATTGCAACGTCATTTAAATAAGGTAAGCTTACACAGATTCATCTTTGCATATATATATATATATATATATATATATATATATATATATATATATATATATATATATATATATATAGATATATATATATATAGATAGATAGATAGATAGTAATTAAATTTGTAGTTAATTTATTTGTCGTCTGTGTGTTGCCTGTTAGCGTGTCTGCACGTTGCATCTGTTATCTGTTGACATGTTGCTTCTTTATTCATGTAATCTTTTATTGTACCCATTAAGCATTGAGGAAATAAATCTGAATCGGATTCTGTAACATGACTCTAACAAGGTTATCATGTACGAATTTAATTTTGCAAAGCGTAACTTGTTTGTATTTTTATTTAATTATTGTTCCCAATTTTAGACCCACGTTTGTGTTCGCTCAGAAGTTAGTATCGCTATGAATGGCGTGGGTTGTACTTGTAGCCGGTAGTATTTTCAGATGATTTTGTGGAGGGGGTGGGTTACGGCCATTTTTCGGCATGTGATAGGCTATATATGGCCGCCAGTATATTTGGTGGAGGAAGAACCAGGGAAAACTCTGAAAAGAACCAGCGACACACGGGAAACCACTTGCAATCTTTTGCACATAGCCACATGTCCGAGCTGAGACTGGAACTAATGCGGACACACAGGTGAGATGTGTGAGTGGTCTTACGACAGCCACTGCAATCGTTTTGTGTCCTTGCATCGGGTGACATCGTATCGACGGCGCAGTTACAACTGTTGTGTTCGTTTTTCAGTTTGTGAGGCAAACCATAGCTTGTGAAAATAACCGGCAGAGGTTATGTACATATGAGTGACTCTTTACTTTCTCAATGGGCAGAAGAAGGGTTGGGGATACAAAAATGTAAACATAAAGAAATACAAAAACAATGATTTCAGATAATTATAGTCCGATATATTAAGTATGCATTTACATGTTTACATCAACCGACATCATTAATCAGAATTCCGTTTGACGAACACAGTAGAACTTTAAAATTATTATGTACAACAGTATATTTCGAAACAGTAATTATTTGCGATTTTGTTATTAATTTTTAATTCATTTACTTCCAAGGCAGCATCAACTTAAGCCAGATAAAATTAATAAGGATAAGATTATATACTAAATACATTAGCATCTTTTGCAGCGAATTTTTGTTTACATGACTAAGTTCTCGGGCAGCTTTGAAATTGATTTTTTATTAATTACTGAAATAAAACACGTAGGTTATTACTATACGAACTTGAACTACAAATACAAATATTGTCTACTGTAGTATAATTATGCTACGTTGTAATTTTACAGTTTTAAGAATAATACAAATCATTTTAATAAACGTATCACTTAAACTGAAGCATATCTTTTTTGCCAAATACTGCATGCTTGTCGGAGGTTAACAGGTGGTCATGTCACGTGATTTCGTAGGCGGAGCGATCTATCATCTCGCGTAAAGTCAATTCTTGACGAAGCCGTGGGGGCGTAGGGTATATATAGTGATTCCTATTCTGGACATAGTACACAATTAATTTTACTATATGTTCTCTACATTTGTTTCTCAGTACTGACCTTCCCACTGTGTGACAATCAATGCAAATCATATGTTAATCTAAAATACCTTCAAAGATGACTTCACGGTGAAGTTCTTGTCAAAGGTTGACCTGCTCTTTTTTTTAGATTATTGACTGTCAACATAACAACATGTAACCAGAACACGAATTTCACTTCCGGATCATCACCAAGGCCTTATTACTCACTGTGCACTGTCGCCAAAATACATACAGACAACAACACCCTGAGCTCATATTATCAAGAATAAACAGTTACCTTCAAATCCCTACCAAAAATGCATAAATAAAACTCTTCTATCACCACCAAAATGAGAGAGGAAAAAATGTTCTAAAAATAGACTAGAACTACATTCGTGGGTACTGAACTGGAAGTATTAATTGTGATGTAATTCCTTCTGCGAGACGTCGGCTGTACCATAATAGGGCATACCTTACAATCTCCAGCTTCATTTTAACCTTAGATCACGCATACCTGGTTTCGTCAGACACCTGCTACATGTACACTCAGACCCGACTAGCTTTTGTTTACACCAATGTCTGTAAATTCGTAAATCATAGTTTGTAATGGGTATAGTTTTATTAGAAACATCGCTGGCGTAGAGCCACAATATAGAGTGAAAGAACAGCATCTACTTGTTTTACAATATATAGCTGTAGTACTGATGGCTTGTTGTAAAATCAGTTAGTACAAAATTTCTAACAATAATTTTCTTTCTTATGTGAGTTTAAATTACAATTCCAAAAATCATACTTTTATTAAAATTATATAAATTCAAATTACAACTCCAAATATCATACATTCTAAAAATTCCTTTAAAAAAATTACATCGTAACATTTGCACTCATTCCCTTCCTGACTTTGTTTATTTACATCTCATGGTTTTAAATTTACCTGTGATATACACTTTCATTCTTATGATTGATGCAGTAGAATATTTTGCTTTTCAGACTACTGGAAATGTTGTCATTTCCAAGAACAAACTATGTTATTAAGCAACGAAATGGATAGTTCTCCCACTTCTGTTACCAATTGGGTTTGTGAAACAAATTTTCTATTTGGGTAAACCTGCCGTCGTGATATAACTTTTCACTTATGTGCGTAAATGAAACAGCTAAAATTCCAACATGTAAGAGTTACGTATTTTATTTTACTTTAAATCTTTTAACATGCTACGTAAACTCCTTTGTCATTGTAGATTTATTTGCACTGTAAGATTCTTCAACATTTGTTATTATTTTAATTTCTTTCAAACTTCTGAAAATGGGTTTTTTAGTTCTTAAATGTCCTTGCTTCCTATATAATTTATTTTCGTCCTAGCAAGTTAAACAACAGGTGGAAAATCCTTTTTTAAAGTTATTTTCAACGAAAGTGATAAAAGACCGTGTGATTAAAGGATCATAATAGACTTATATTTGTAATATTCAAAAATTTGTGATGAATTAACTTTATGCAAATATAAATTATTTTTAAAAATTAATTTCTCATGAAAAATTCAAACATTCTGTTAATATCAATTAATTCTTAAGAAGATTACTTGGAAAAATGTCCGTATATTCCTTTCTGACGGAAACTAACGACGTATCGGTACAGTAAGAAAATACCCTGGTACGTACCACCAGGGAACAAATACTGCGGTTAAACGGTAAAATGGTAATAACGCGTACCTCTGATCAATACGATATGTATTTAGCATTAATTTTCTGCGTTTTACTCTTTCCTCTATTGTCTTTTAAAACTGATGTTCTTGAATGTTATCAAACTTACGTTCGGTGCTGATAGAGGTAATTCCTACCTCAACAATATCAAAACCCGGTTTAGTATCTACTGTGATGTCATGTCATCTAACCTTGTTTCGTCTGGGAATGTAACTCCTTCAAATCATCAATTTGTACAAATTTATTCATCAGATAAGTTATTGTCAGGATGAAAACATTTTACAGTCTCATGGACATTTGCCTGATCCTGCATTAACAAAGACCTTATTAACAAAGACATAATGTTTTATTTATTTGCTTTTTGTCTGGGTTTTTTCTTCTCAAAACTATGTCAGTTAGGTTCCCTTTCCTTTCCTAATGTTGAATTCTTGTTTGTATCCTTGAATATTAGGGGACATACAGCTACAGCTTTTTTTTGTCCTGTGAAACTTAGTTCTTTTTCATTTTTTAAAATTGTTTTAATAATCCATTTAAATAGTACGAAAATGGCAGCTGTTGGAAACAATTTTGGTCGTACATTTGACTACCCTTTTTAAGACTGAGACAACAGTGTTTTACAAGAGCTCACGCCGATATAAAAGTACATACATAAATAAATTTGTCTAACTTCGGAAATAAAAGTTTTTTATCTGCAGCTTTAATGGAAGATTCATAAAACCTTTCAAACATGATAGATGTTAGATAAGATAACGAAGCCACACTTTAACATTGGAGCATTGGAGTAAAAACACGGTATATCCAAGAAATAGTCAGAAAATCAATACAAACCTTAAACAAGGGTAGTTCAGATAAGATGTTAACACAACCTTTATAGCAACAACGAAATACGAAAGTACTTTTTAAAGAATTTTAAGCTGGACACAAAAAAAAACAGGAAATGATTTTACCAAGTTGTAAATCTTCTGTCAGATATTTACAGCAGCCAGTTAGAACCACGATCGATCAAAGGGGACAAAAAAAGAGTTCCTGAGAAAACAGAGATACAACGCAAATTAAACAGCAGGAATGTCTGAAAGTAAATTACGGTGGAAACATCTATTTAAGTTTGTAATTAATGAATACATTAACATGTTATATTTTGTGGAAGCCTACAGAGCGTGACAGTTCATATGAGCCAATCCTCACTTTCATGTGACCTCTCCTTCACAGATAAGTATTTAGGCTGACGGAACAATTTTTGTTTAGTGAATAAATTAACATGTTATATTTGTTTGCAGCCCTGCAAATCGTGACAGTTCATATGATACCATTCTCACCTTCATATGACCTCTCCTTTAGAATTAGGTAATTCGGTTAACTGCCTATTAAAAATTAGAAGTCAAAATACAAGTACAAATACACAAACATTTCTCTAGAAATTAATATTTTTCGTGGTGGTTGGAAACAACAAATTCATGAAGCTACTGATTGGTCGGTCGCTATCAGATTGTTGATTGGTCAGAAAAATGACATCCGGACAAAATGGAATAATATGAAAGATGGCACATGATATGGAGTCACACTCATCCATCATACGCGACGCACGTGCATACCAAGTTATTTACACATTGCAATTACGGTAACAATAAGTTAAGAGGTATTAGAATGAGAGTCTACACACGACTTGAAGTAAAGTTTACAAAACAATGGAAAGTAGGTCACAAGGACCCAATTTTATGTGCGATAATGATTTATGTTAAGATCATGCAGCCACATGAAAAGTTTGTTTTAAAAGGTGTATTGAAGTAATCATTACAATCCAGAGAAAGATGTCGAACACACATACGCAAGGACGGTTGTATGGACGGATAGAGATAACGATGGACGGGCATAATGAATCATATATTAGACCCGCTTCTCTAAGGTTGGTAAGTTTAGGTCCATTTAGAAGAATCATCGGAGTTGAAAGGGGGGAGCTTACTCTTCCATTTCAGGTGTATTGGAGTGGTCCAAATTAAATCAAATGATATAATCAGCAAATTTACAAATGATATGGGTAAAATATAAATTCCAAAATTTAGAAAAATATGAAATTGTCATATTCAGTAAAAAGCCATACTAAGAGAAATGGTTTTAAGCGTATGCCTGTTGTTTTGGATGTCGTTTAGCACATGATTAAGTCTCCAACATCTATATGGCAAACGTTTACAACACAGGTTCATGTCATGGATATGGGGCACAAGTTCGTACAGGCAATTTTACCTAGAGGTTACGTGGGTCAGAATATACAGGTCAGAAGCATACTAAATTGTATGGATTGAGATAGAACTTTGCTCGACATATTGTTTCACTATGCTACAAAGAAAAGGTTGTTAGAGGTGAGCCAGCCGTCTTCAATCTAGAGTGGAGTGATCATAATTTAAGTTCATGGACGTGCTGTCTGCATATACGTGGATCAGGGTTTCATATATGACGACTATATGAGCCGGGTGGGTTGAAATGTTTGCTTTTATCTTCTTCTAATAATGCACATAATTGTATATAAGTTGTTTGTCTCCCCACTTATCTTACTATATCTCTTAAACCCCTGATAGAACCGCCCACCAGGTAAAAATGGTTTCGATGTCCAATTTTTTATGGTACTCCATTTTGCTTCGAACTACTCGCCCATTTTGGAAAACAGTATTAGTGTGCTTAGCAGCGCCGGTTTAACTCAAAGGGGGGGGGGGGGGGGCGCCAAAAAAGAAGTACTGTCAGATTGTTCATTTATTATTATTATTAAATATGAAGACTAAATAATGAAATTAATAACTTATCAAGCCGAACGTGTATTAATACTAATAAAAAGTTTATAATAAGCTATATCCGGGGGATGGGGGGGGGGGCGCAAGGTGGAAGGTTCGCCCAGGGCGCAAAATATCCTTGCACCGGCCATGATGCTCAGGTAGCAAAATCTCAGATCCAAAATTATTTTACTTTGGTATAGTTAATATTCACCAGTAATGAGAAAGAATATCATAGTTGTTTGAGTTGAACAATAATGCGCTTAATTTGCACAGAAACACTCCATACAAACAAGACTTTGAATATCAATGGTCATAACAGTTAATTAATCTATCAAGGTCGGCCTCTCAGCCTGTTGAAAACATCGACCACCAATAAACATATGTATTTAAAAAACATGGAAATTATCAAAGTGCTAGATCATATATCCAACATATCGATATACAAATTTACCATCTGCCCTACCTCACTCACGCGTCAATAAGCCTTCGGGCAAATCGATGCAAAATTTCCCGCCTGACTATCATCAAAAAGTTGTGTTGTGTCATATGAATTAGTTAAGTATCTTTCCGATTGAACTGCTATTGGCGAATGCTTTCAGTGTCAGTTGTTGTTTACTGATGGTCGGTCGGTTGTTATCTTATTGATTGTGGAGATGGTAGCATATTGTTAATACCTCTTATACAAGTTATTTACTCTGGATTATGTCGTTCCCACTAACTTCCAGTGGTCATACCATGTTTTTAAAATATGATAAAGATGCACACATTCTCGTTATGGTCAGTGCCGGATTTAGGCATAAGCTAAACAAGCTACAGTTTAGGCCTTACAGTCTGAACTCACAGTCTGAAGGGTCCTCTCAAATTTATTTTATACCAAATAGGGCCTCTACAGCTTCCCATAGCTTAGGTCCCAAATAGGGCCTCTACAGCTTCCGATAGCTTAGGTCCCAAATAGGGCCTCTACAGCTTCCCATAGCTTAGGTCCCAAATAGGGCCTCTACAGCTTCCCATAGCTTAGGTCCCAAATAGGGCCTCTACAGCTTCCCATAGCTTAGGTCCCAAATAGGGCCTCTACAGCTTCCCATAGCTTAGGACCCAAATAGGGCCTCTACAGCTTCCCATAGCTTAGGTCCTCGCTATGTCTAAATCCGGCACTGGTTACGGCGTATTAAATGTGGACGATACACTTTGGAATTTATAATTTCTAGTATGCAGACATTTAAATGGAAATTGAATCCGTAATTAGAGAATAAATATGATTATAGGATATTATTCAATCTGATTAAAATCAGATCTCCAACGTCCTACGTGAAGATCTGACAACGATCACGTAGGGGTCATGTTCTGGTGACCTATGTTAGTAGCATAATTGCTGATTTTATCAGCTAATTAGACGAAGTCTTGTACCTTTGAGTTTGGGAGACAGAGCAGTATGGCTGAAGCGCATCAAGGTATGCCAACGATTCCATTCACTTTCAGATTTCTGAAAGCAGAATTTCCATTGGCTTAATTCAAAGGTCACCAGAACATGACCATTAAGCGGTCGCTGTAACATCTTCACGTAGTACAGCAGAAGTCTGATTTTAATGAAATTGCCATGTTGTGTCTTGTGAAGGGTGCTTATTTTTGCTTTGTTGTTTTTTTTTACCTGCATTACAGCAAGTCCGTGACAATAACGTGCAGTTATTGTTGTTTTGGCAACTCAAATTTTCCATAAGGTATGGGAAAATCCTCTTTGTGACGGTGTGGATTGAAACCTCCGCCTACAGGTTTCAAACCTTCTCAACCCTCTAACTCTCTCGGCTATGGCCGTTCACAGCTCCAGTAGTAAGGTTTTTTTTTTTTTAATGTAACCGCAGTTGTTTCTCAGGGTGCGCGCATTTTAATCTGCTTTTCTTTACAGATGTTTTTACGCTTTTATTGCAGGTTGTGCTTCTTTGTGTATCATCATTGATTCCGCAATAGTTATCTTCGTTCATTTTTGTGTACCTTTCTGCTTTATATTTGTTTTCAATATAGTAATTTTATTCATCTAGTCTTTCTCTTATTTAAACGTAGCATTTTTTATTCAAGATTTCTGCACCAGCACATTAAGCCAATTTACAGATCTTAGTACGATCAGAACGGTTACAGACTTTGTGAAACTAGCGGGTATGGATATTTGAAACTCTGAGGGATGAGAGTGTTTGCAGATTGACACTCAACGACAACAAAAAAAACTAGTGTTTACTTTGTTCGTCTGTCTGTCTGTCTCAATTCCATGATCATAATTACGCTAATCCCTTTGTATTCGGCACGTGTACTTAAAGTTTCTAATAATATTTTACGCTGGCACATCAGATCAATGCTAATCGTACAGTTAGCTCTACCCGAGTTCGTTGTGCACAGTAGAGCACACGGAACTCTGGGATAGATTGATGTCCCTTACGATCTTCATATATACATGTCTACTTGTTTTCACCAAGAGAGCTCCTCGCCCTGAATAGTGTTACCACATTGTAATAGTTCAGTTAAAGTATCACGATACAATACACCAAACACACCATATATCTGCAATTGCATTTTGTAACTGAGACCGAGCAATTATGGCTTTTGCATACTTTTGCCAAAACTCACATTTGGTCTCACAAGTTTCGCACCTTACTGTATATTTTAAAAAGTTGTGATCGCTTCATTGACTTAGAATGCGTATCCCATTGATTTGTAAACATTCAAGTTTTCGATCTTTTTTCAGTCAAATTTCTCGCGAAGCCAAATGACATTATCAACGTTTCGCCAGAATTCGACGATCATCAGAATTTTACCGTCTTTTACAGAACTAAAGCTTCTGATTGACTTAGAATAGACGTACCACTCTTGATTCCTTTAGAATAGACGTCCCACTCTTGATAGACTTGGAATAGGCGTCCAACTTGCTTGTAAACACTCTTAAAATTGCAAGTTTTGTTTGAATTATGGAACTTCATCTTACACAGTCTCGAATGAGTTTGATGACAGCATATTTTTTTAAACCATATTTACAGAGTTATGGCCCTCAAGTGATTTGTTGAAACCTTAGCAACCGTGTTTTTATTTGATTCAAGCAAAGGTTACAGTGGAGCGTCATACCGGCAAGATCTTGGATAGTATCAATTATAAGAAGGATTCAACTATATGTAAGAATCCATGTCCTTAATTTACTTACCATACCTAGATTATACACACGTTTCACTATCAAACCTTTTGGCGACAAACGATGATGTCCTTGTTAGCGACCGCCTCCTTGTATTCCAAAACTTTATATATATATATATATATATATATATATATATATATATATATATATATATATACACACACACACACACACATATATATATATATATATATATATATATATATATATATATATATATATATATATATATATATATATTAAAAATCCTATCTCATCCTATAGCTTTTCTTTGAAGTATGTGCTTTTTAATTCAATGGAAAGCAGTGTTAGGCTAACCTAAATAATTCAACAAAACAACTGTAAAAAAGTATGTCCTTTCTTGAAGAAACAAAAGAGCAGAGGAATGTCTTAAGAACTCATATGCACAATCACGCACATGCATGTAAATAGGTGAATAAACAGATATACATGTGTATGTAAGTGCCCTTTTTTCAGCGAGACTGAGTGTGATTAGTATTCAATAAAAAGGTCACGCTATAATTTGTTAGATACAATCTTTAAAAAAGAACTATGTGAAGGATTACTTATCTTTATTGAAAATTTATATTATAGTTAGGACAGTAGGTGATAATAATTCAGAATTTTACCTTGTGTGATCAGTGGTGTTCATCCAATTAAAAGCCGTTACTTGGCCTCATTTGTCCTTCACAACTTTGAGGTCACTTCTGCGGATCATACATTGAATGTATACCGACAGCTGCTAATAATTAAAATGCAAGGATTGACATTTAAGTTGCGAATGCATTGATATATTCGTAACTTCTCTGTCCATCATGTTGTTAATCTAGTCGTAGAAGTAACAGTTGTGGTCTAAATAGACTGCGGTTTCTTTTCACTGCAAACTGTATATTTTTTAATGTACTAATAGTCAAGAGAATAATAACTAAACATATGTGTTTTGACGAAAAAGTTCCTCGTTTATCATTTAAGTAAATTACAGAATAAAAGAATATGATCTACGAATGGCGCCTCACTTTCTGCAGGCATTGCTTTCCGCGCCGGGCGGTTGGCAATACGCTAGGCCCTTACGACGGCCTTGCCTGTAAATTACTACCCCGAGACATATTTTTGTTGCGCAGAAATAGTAGAGGTGGTCCGAATGCTTACTTGTTCGTTGAAAGAGGTTGTTTACTCGGTGTTTGTCCATATAGATCTTTCATCTTTGATGATTACTAAACTCCTGCAGGATCGGGTATTAGCCTTTATCCTGGCTATAAATCTCTAATTCTAAATTTATAGAATGTTCAAAGTTAAGTTGAGAAAATCTCGGGAATAAATGATAGCATGTTATTTGCTTTAACAGTACATATTAATTCGAGAGCATACATGGCATTCTGAAGGACCATAGAGTGCTCAATCCCCCTCCCCGATCCTACATCATCTTCGCTAGCCAAAGTTCCGATATGATAACCCTATCTACACCTTAGCGTATCGAGCAGATATTTTTGTGCTTCGGGTCTGTGAATTTTATTGGATACGGCGACAAGTCGCCGCATGCAATCAAAATTAAGTTGCTCAAATTTGAACACTGTTCCTAAATGATCGAGACAAGGGGAGCACACAACTTGAATGGACTGATAAATAAGCAATTTTCCGCTGCCTGTCCGTGTTTGTACAAATACCGTCGCTAGGACAAAGCACTAAAATATATCTGTTCGATTCGTCAAGGTGTAGATAGGGTTATAATATCGGAACCTTGGCTTGCGAAGATGATCCTCCATCCAACTAAGATAAATAGGTGATCAATTACGTGTCAAACATCACCTGTTTATCAATGTCGGGTGTTAACATAGACCGACCAGCAAATCAAACCACTTTACTAGATGGCACCTAAATTTAGACTCACCTTTGAAGAAATCTTACAATCTTACCCCTTTTGTTATGTAGTCTTGACCTCTAAACCAATCTGACGATCGTGTGTATATATATATATATATATATATATATATATATATATATATATATATATATATATATATATATCCAGTCAGAAAATTATTTGTGAATTTTTCGATTAGTTTGAATTTCTAAACTGTTTCTGTTTAGGAACGAATTCAATTTTTTACTTCTGTATTAAAGGAATGACTTTATGTAAATTTATAGCTTTCAAGACTGACAAATACCCCATCAGAATAGCTTAATGGTCATTTGTGCGTAGCTGTTACAGTCTTAAATCAAATAATTAATATAAATATATCGTTAATACTGTTATGGAAATGAAGATTACGATAATAATGCACAGTTTGAAATTATATGTACAATACAGAGGCGGCGTTACGAGTAAGTGGGGCCTAGGGCCGACCATGACCGCGCGGGGCCAGAGTATCGGTATCTCGATTGGTATGCTACTGCAAACACTGATTATTTCCAGACTAGATCAACTTTCGCGATTTGGCGGAGAATATAGCTTGACAAACTCATAAGGACGACCTTAGGCCTGAAGCGCGGGGCCCCCTCAGGAGCGGGGCCTGGGGCGGTCGCCCCACTTGCTACCCCAAAACGCCGTTTATGGTACAATATATTGAACTTATTCATCGTTTGTGAAATATGTTGTCTAAATATTTACGTTTAAAGGAAGATAAATATAACAATAGCCAAACATACCAGTGGTACTTCATAAAATAATGTTAAAGAAATGCGAAGACCTCCTATCCGGAATGTAGCTTGCGTCCTTACGCTTGCGTTGTGTACTTATTAAAACGCACCTTGAGACTGGTGAACGAAATTATTATTTTTTGTTGTATTTGCGGTAAATGACAAAGATAAAATAGAGAATCGTCATAAAAGTCTGCGAGCGTTAAGTTTATATGGACTGTGTGACGTTATTGTGATAAATACTGTACTTTCGGAAGATTTGGTTTCGTTTAGTAGTTTGTTGTTTTGATCTGTTTGGTGCTTTACGACACGGAAATACATGCATTTTTTATTTTTTTATTTTTTTTTATTTTATTGCCACTGACATGCCATGATAGCCGACCTGGTCTTAACCGGGTTACCTGGCCATATGCAAATACCGCAAGTACTATAGGGGACCAGTCTAACCTTGCCTGATACGACGGCAAACTGCTCGTTTTTTTTTTTTTAAGTCAGTGTGTATATGTGTTCTGGTGAGTGGTGGTGTTTTGCAAGCAATCGGGACAGTGTGCGAATACTTTAATCGAGACGAGGCCGACCCAGCGGTAACACAAGTTTTGTAGGCATTGGCATTGCACAGCAACATCACGGGGTGTGTGGGGCCGTTTTATCCTATGGTAGGATTCGAACCATCAGACTTCTGGTCGCGTGTCTGGCACATTAACCACTGAATCACAGAGTTTACTAATTTATTTTGTATATCGAGATGGATTACATATATGTTCTTCGTCAACCTATAGATATGCTGCTAATGCTGCATTTAAGTTTAGATTCCATTTTGGTCAGCGAGGATACATAATTTACCAGATGGCATCAATTACTAGGGCGTGTAGGTCTAGAACATTCCTTAAAAAAACAGTTTAGACATAGGGGATTTTATTGAATTAGTTATTTGTTTCCATTATGTTTATGCCGATCCAACACTAAACACCCGTTTAAAATATAATAAAATAAGTCCGTCGGGAAACATAACTTTTTAAAGAAGAAGTGCCCCACTTTGTGACGATTATATACAGAAGGTTATTTATATTGGGGAGGGGAAAATGCACACATTCAAACGGGTTTTTGTCCAGGCCCACGGATAATACATTCAGATTCGGAAGCAACACAAAACTATGATGTCTGATTGATAGGTACTTTATTTCAGCCAACCAATCGTGTGACGTCTGAGATGATTCTAAGTTTGAGCATGAGAATGGTTGTTTTTTTTATACAATGTTGGAGCCAGTTGACCATGTTATATATATATATATATATATATATATATATATATATATATATATATATATATATATATATATATATATATATATATATATATATATATCAGCGGCCATGGTTTAGTCATGTAATCCTTACCGCCTTACATTTTGGAAAGAGAGATAAGATCCGACTCCTTTAGCACAAACAAATCCCTGAAAAATTTTGACCTTCTATGTTTTTCTTCTTTTTCCAGAACATTCGCACGTCGAATTGAAAGACCAAGATGGTGCTCAGTTACCGATGGCAATACTTGTACCTTGTTCCAACACTTTTTATATCCTTGTTCCTTTTCGCCAAAGTAATTAAAGAAGGGACAAAAGACAACACGAACCTCTTGATCAGCAAGTTAACACATCGCTCCTTATATGACCCGATCAGGCAAAAGCTAGTTGAAACTGCCCAGCTGATGTACAAAGCCAGAAGACATGCTCGGGGAACAAAGACTAGTGATAGTCTAAAATCTGCCATTTCTCTAATGGAAGGAATATTAGATCATTTACAGGTCAACTTAACTGATCTGAAAAGTCGACCCGTCAAGGAAGCAGTCAATATTTGTCCTGAAACTTATGAAGGGACAACGTATGGTTATCCCTTCTTTTATCAAGGTTTCCAAGTTACGGATTGTCCTAGTGGCAAAAAACTGGAGGATCTTATAACCATTGTAACCTTCATTGAATTGCCAGAGCATGAAGCCCATTTAGCTGCAAGGAAGCTTCTCGATTCCCTCAAATCACGGAGCGAAAAATTCACAATTATTCTGGCTGGAAAAAATTTGGATAATCAACCTGATGACTTTAGTAGAAAATATAATAATGCTAAACTGGTCACTGCACACAACTCGGACTCGCCAGGCATTGTCTGGAACAGGTTGTTGAAGGAAGTAAGGACGGAATATGTCCTGATTGCACGAAACGTAGATATGTTTACGAATGACTCGCGACTGGATCGTTTGATTCGAGAAATTGAATCACTGGATGTAGCGGTGGCTGCAGGTTCGTACAGAGAACCAAATGGTCACTGGAGGATAGGTTGTCTCCAGTTGAACTACAGAAACTACAGCATCAACTTCTTTGATGGCTATGATGAGTCCATCCATGAATGCCAGTTTTGCGATTACGTCAAAGGGCCTTTCGTGATGAAGACAAGTTTGGCCAATGAACTTCAGTTCGATTTGAGCATTCCCACGAAAGGAGGACTGTTTGAAGATTTATTCATGCGGTTGAAAGAGAAAGGACTTGAGATTATCACATGCCCAGATGCCATGTATCACACTGTCGAAGCAAATGTGAGTGATACTTCTAGGGATTGGGAGACATTCGCAATCAAATGGAAAGCGAAATACATCCAGCCGGCGGGATCGAAAAGTATAGAAATCAATTGTTCAAATTTCAACTGCAAGAAGGAGAAAGCATATACGCTCCATCCTTGTTGTTTAGACGAACTCGCAGACATGATACTTTTCATAATGCGGACTTGTGAAAAGGAGGGCATGATCTGTGAGCTGCAAGAGGGAACAGCGCTCGGAGCGGTAAAATTTAACAAAATACTGCCATGGGAGAGAGATGGCGATCTGACGTTTTTAACTTCAAATTATTCAACTTTCAGTAAATTGCCTCAAGCTTTTACAGATGCTGGTTACACACTTAATGACCTGAAAGGAACTTGGTGTTGTGCCGACAACAGAACAGCAGGTGGAAAATTTACAGTTAATAGCAAGAATTGGGTCGTAGAAATGTATGGTCAACATGTGATGGATTCTGAGTTGTTAATAGAAGCTGGCTTGAAACCAACCAAAGTTTTATTTTCCGGGCGATGGGTGAATGTTCCTAGAAACCCGGGATTGTTTGTACGTAACCGTTATGCGCATGAAATATACCAGCATGCATTACACTGGATGGTAATGGAAAAGAAAAGCGGATGGGAATACTACAAGACAAACACGTTCATTGATTGTCCTAGGGCGGGTGACCATGCTTGTTTTGACAGATACAACGGCGACGGAAACATTCAGTTCATGCTGTCACTACCATGACATACATTTTAACGTATCCTGTATAGCAAAGATTCAGTAACCCTTATCTACAGTTATACATATTTTTAAAAATCACTGTTGCCTTCCAAGTCTCTCAATAGCTCGTACGTATGTATGTATGTATGTATGTATGTATGTATGTATGTATGTATGTATGTATGTATGTGTGTGTGTGTGTGTATGTACGTACGTACGTACGTATGTATGTATGTATGCATGCATGTGTGCATGTATGTATGTACGTACGTACGTATGTATATATGTATGTATGTATGTATGTATGTATGTATGGTGTGAACTCTGAATGGCAAAGAGCTTGCCTGGATATGGATTTAATAATACAAAATATCTGAGATTAGACTCCGGATTATTCATGTCAGGGCAAGAGCAGACGTGGACTCTTGATGCACACATAATTAGAACTATGCATTGAATATTACAAGCTTTTTTGCCGTACGAAGCAGAACATGTATTTATTTTGATATTAGATGTAAAATTACATGGAATATTTATACTTATTTCAAAATCCTCATCAACTTGTACTCTAAGACATATAGATTTCTCATACTCTGTAGACGATGTCCGTATTTTTTATGATTTATAGGATATCGATCAGCCGTGGTTCAATGGTAAGCGTGCCATACTCGCGACCAGAATGGTGCGGGTTCGAATCTTGACCAGACTGGGTGGGTCGACCGCTGTGATGTGTGTCTGTGCCAGATATTTTGCTCCAGTTACCTCATGACGATGTATTCTTATCATGTGTTCGTGTGCATTTAAGCACCAGTAAATCAATAATCCAATAAAACATCTCTCTCGTTCTTTTTTTTTTAAAAGACAATATCAGTGAAATTATTTTGTAAAACAAATACTGCTCCTGTTGTGTATGTTTAATTTATTCTGTGGGATTGAGAGTTGTGAATGGAGTTTTGCCTACACGACTTTTGCCATGATTTTGCGCAGTAAACAAGAAGTTGACTATAATTTTAAGCTGGAGAGTTAGTGTAATTTTCCATCGGAAATTTTGGTATAACACAAGTGTATTGCGTCATAGGTCAAGTGGGTATTTGTATATAGAGAGGTTTGGTAAACACTTATTCATTCCGGTTTCATGTCATTATTTTAGGGTCTATGATCGGAACTTATAGTTGTCTGAAGATATAATTCTAAGAATTTTTTAAAAAAATATTCATTGGAATTAAAATGTGCTCATATATTTTTTGGACTAAAACACTACTTTAGGATTATTAAGAACTCATTCAAAGATATTCTGGATTGTATCATTGTGGTACATCGTGATGTTTTATTTAATTTTTGTTTGATTTGATTTGATTGTTTGTGGGTTTTTGAATCTTTTTATTTTCTTTACATGTCAATGTTATGTAATTTTGTTTACAAGGAATTTGATAGTTTCCAGAAAATTGAGTTTGACCTGAATCTTTCCATAACAGCCTAAAAATGGAAACACTTGTTTCTATTTTTGACTTAGTTCATGGCCTTGATTGATGGTCAATTAAACAACTTTTATTCTCGGAGTAAAATGATTGGTTCTTATCAAGGACGTGATTTTTTATATATGTAAACATGATCACATGATCCTTTAATTCGCAATTAGGCATTTCCAAAATTGCGAAATACTTAGTATTAATAGTGATGTTTAGAGAGAGATCTCAGAGTTTTGGGGCTTTTAAACACTTGATGTCAAGTTGTTTTCTTCTGTTGTGACCAGTATTCAAGTTTTGAGTTTTATTTTAATTTTACAGATTCTGAAAGAATCATTCGTTTCTCTAGAAATAGTATTGCTATTTATGCAGAGTTCTTAAACAAAGACAATTCTTAAAAATTTGGGGGGATTTAAAAAACCGGAGGATTAATTATTGTTTCTACAAGGAACTGTAGACTTCAACACAGTACAAGTTACAGCACAAGTCATCGCGGTACATTTTGGATTCTTCGTCGGGACTCGAAATCATTAGAACACTTTATCATTAGGACTTCTAAAATTTTGTTCGTGGATTATTCTTGGATTATTTTGGGATTTGATTCTTAAAACCGTAAGTTCATATTTTTTCATGTTTACAGTATTTTTCCATAGGAAGAAATGATTTGTTAAATTTTCAATGCTGGTCTTTTCACTCTTTCTTGTGTTGCTGTTTATTCGAGCCTAAACACGTAACATTAGAATTGGGTAGGAATTTTGAATTTTGGCTAGAATATTTCAGAAAACTTTGTTTTTTGAAATTTGAATTCCCCATGTTTTTGAAATCTTTAGTGTAATCGGTAAACTTTTTCTAAAATGCCATTAAAAGTGGACATTTTTCTTTCAAATCCTACCCAGGAATAATTAGATCTTTTCAAAAAAGATGAATTGATTCAACTTGCCAGAAAATACGATCTTTCTGAGGTAAAGGCTTCCTTAACGAAACAAGAAATAAGAAATATTGTGGTAGAAAAGAATGTTTTAGATAAAAGTGCTTTGGTTTCGATCAGTAAGTCAGTATCAGACTCTGACGCCAAAGTAAAGGAATTAGAATTAAAATACGAGATGGAGTTGAGGAAGCTGGAACTTCAGAGAGATAAAGAAGAAAAACAAATGCAGTGGCAATTGGCGGAAGAAAGAACAAATGAAATTGGAGAAAGAGAAAGAACAAATGAAATTGGAGGAAAAAAAGAACTAATGTTATTACAAAAAGAACAAATAAAGTTACAATATGAGAAAGAGGAGAGAGAGAGAGAGAGGAAAGAGAAAGAAAAAGAGATGGAAATGCAGTTATATAAGGAAGAAAGAGAAAGAAAGATAAATACAGTTACACAAAGAACAAATCCAATTACAGAAAGAGCAAATGCATTTACATTTTGAAAAAGAGAAGCAAGAGAGGGGATATCAATGTAGAATGTAAGAAATGGAACTGGCAAATGAAAAGCACATTCATACTTCAAATCCAATTTTAAGTTTTGATCTTGCAAAGAATATTAGATTAGTGCCCCTTTTTAGAGAAAAAGATGTAGACAAATATTTTCCTCGTTTTGAAAAAAGTTGCTGAAAATTTGAAATGGCCAAGGGAGCATTGGACTCGGTTATTACAATGTGTACTCACTAGTAAGGCTAGTGATATTTACAGTTCACCAAGCTGATAACTATGATGTGTTTAAAGAATGTATCCTAAGAGGTTATGAGTTAGTCCCTGAAGCTTATCGGCAAAAATTCAGAAACTATAGAAAAGAAGCTGGACAAACTCATATCGAATTAGCTAGAGAAAAGAGCAGTTATTTGATAGATGGTGCTTAGCCAAGAAAGTTGAACGAGATTATAAAAGTCTCAAACAACTTGTATTACTTGAAGATTTCAAAATATGTGTCCATAGTGACATTAAGTCTTATCTTGACGAGCATCAGATTGAAACCTTGGAAAATGCTGCTCGAGCTGCTGATGAGTACTCTTTAACTCGTAAAGTTCCTTTTGTAAATAAGTATTCTACTCCACATTCTTTTGGCAGAAAAGTATTTCAGTCTAATACAAGCCCTTCTAAAACTCAAACTGGCACAACTTCTAAAAATCAAACTTCTGATAAGCTTGATTCAAGATAATTGTCTCTTCCTACGTGTACCTATTGCAAGAAAAAAAAACACGTTATTTCTGATTGATACAAACAGCAAAATAGGCATCAGAATCGAGACAGACCTATTCCAAATGCTCTTATTTCAGATTTCCTGATTTATTACCAGCTTGTGCAATTACCATAGCTATGGCAAAGAAAGCTCTTGAGAATGATGTAGATAAGGAAAGTATTCCTTTAGCAGACACATGGATTGGTCAGGCTTTTGATGAGGTCACTTTCACTCCTTGTTTGGATCAATCAGAAGGTATTGATCGCATATATCCTCTTTTAACGACTCATTCTCTTTATTCTAATCAGGGTGATAAACGACAATCACTTGTCGTTGAACAGGAAAAAGGTCCTGAGATCTCCTGTTTGTTTCAAAGGGCCATTAGTGAAAATGATGC
>CM068829.1:163770350-163772850 GCA_028554795.2 Sinohyriopsis cumingii
TCTGTCGAAAGTCAGATTGATTATCATGAAAAATATCATAACTGTTCCAATAATTGAGAAAATAATCGTGTGCATGTTTTGCTAGTAATTTGGAAAGACAGGGAAGGATAGAGATGGGTCTATAGTTAATAATATCATCTTTTGTTTATGCTTTATGCAAATTTGTAACCTTGGCAGTTTTCCATGTTTGTGGAAATTTATTAGACCTTAATTTTTCAACTTTATGATCTGATTATATCAAACAAATTGGAAAATAATCGATAAAGAATTCTAAAATTACTTGTCCTATCTTGCTTGATACAAATTTGAACTTACCAAAATTGTAGAAGGGAAAGAAAACCTTGAAGAATATTCTTCCTACATTGTCAGTTAATGTTCTTCGCATTTATCTTTTTTCTAGGCCAAACATATACATATATATATATGTAATATATATATATATATATATATATATATATATATATATATATATATATATATATATATATATATATATATATAATTTATTAATAAATGGAGATAAACAGTTGTAGTAATATTTTTATTATGTATAATGCACACTTATAAGAGATATAGAAAATGAATAAATAGAAGCAAATGGAAAGAAGAAAACAAATAAATAAATAATAAAATAAAAGCAGAATTAGAAAGATATATATATATATATATATATATATATATATATATATACTAATATAATCTTCCCAACTGTTAAATAGTTTATCAGAACTCAGTTTATATAATAAAAATATGGTGTGCATAACGCTTACTATCAAGTATTTTAAAAATAATTAATCATATTATATTGAGAATTAATTCACAAATTCACTTTCATTTTTAAAGAATTAGTAAACATAGTTTATGTTATTAGATTATACTTTTACCAATTAAGTTTTCCTGCAAAGTAAAATAATATGAAAATATTCTAATCTAATTGTCAACAGGAGACATAATTGTGAAGAAAAAAAAAAGAAAAAAAATGTCATATAGTGTTTTTGAATTCAGACCTTTTGGATATCCCGTATTAAGACAGTGAATCCAATAGGTTTTCTTTAGTAGACGTTCCATTTCAGAATCAGCTTTAACAATAGTTTGGAAGGAGAAATCTTGCAATGTATGCGAATTTTTGTTAAAATGTGCGGCAACACGAGATGAAAATGATTGATCGATATAATTTTTTTTATATCTGATCTATGTTGGTTCATACGTTTAGATATTTGTTGACTGGTTTGTCCAACATATTGGATTCCACATATTTTGCATGTTATCAAATAAATTACATTTGGTGTTGCACAAATAATATCACAAGGCATATTAAAAGTTTCTTTCGTATTATTACTATTGAAAGAAGTATTTTCATTAATAAATAAACAGTGTGAACATCTAGGTCTATTACTTTTAGTTGATGATCCTATTTTATACGATGTTTTTTTCTAATTTGGGATTAGTTAGGAAATCTTTAAGATTTTTAGTCCTTTTATAAGCAAATGTGGGTTTGCTTTGGTGTAGCGATTTAACACTTGCTTTACATGATAAGTTTAATAAATCCCAATATTTATTGATAATCTTACCTATATTAGGCAAACTTGGATTGTATTCAATAACAAAAGGAATGATATCTTCATCTCTACTTTTGATTTTATATTGTAAAGATTCAAGCTGTGTAAGAGAAGATACATTTTGCAAAGCAGTATGAATGATGTCAATAGGGTAATTTCTATCTAAAAAATGCTGACCTAACTCTGTCAAAGAAGATTTAATAAAAGCGTCATCCGAAATAATTCTTCTGTATCTTTTTGCTTGACTATATGGTATCCCATTTTTACATGATTTAGGATGGCATGAAGAATATTCAACATATTAATGAATATTCGTGTTTTTAACATGAACCATGGTAGTAATGTCATTATTTTCATTTTTCATGACATTTACGTCCAAGAATGAAACTTTAGTTTTAGAGACATTGAATGTAAATTTTATTATTGGATGTAATTTGTTTAAATTGTCTATAAAGCAAAAAAGGTCTTCTAATGAATAACTCCAAATCATAAAGATATCGTCTAAAAACCTTAACCATACATCCGGTGTTAAGAGGCATTTATTTAGAAAATCATTTTCTAATTTTCCCATAAATAAAGATGCATGAGAAGGTGCCATAGGACTATTCATTGCTGTTCCCATTTTGTGGAGATAGCTTGTATTACCAAACTGAAAAAAGTTATTTTCGAGCACAAGTTTTATCAAATCACAAATATGTTCTTTTGATAGTTTATATGTATATTCGTTTTTTTCAAGATAATATTTACAGTCTTCGATACCATCATTGTGTGGTATATTCGTGTAGAGTGAAACCACATCAAGTGTAACAAGAAATGAATTTTCAGTTAGTTTCGGTAAAGATTTCAATTTGGTAATGAAATCAAAAGTATCTTTGACGTATGAAGGTAATGATTTCATTAGTGGTTATAAAATGTGATCAATATATTGCTATATATTATTT
>CM068829.1:163777850-163825350 GCA_028554795.2 Sinohyriopsis cumingii
CGACCCAAATACCTGGGTCGACCTTCACAGAGCTTCTTCAGAGCCTGTTTCAATGTCCCATTGAAATGCTCCACAAAACCATCGCACTGCGGGTGATACGGGGTAGTCGTCAGGTGTCTAATAGACAGTAATCTATTTACCTCTTCCATCACCTAGTTCACAAACTGTATCCCCTGGTCAGTCAGTATCTCCTCAAGGACACCAACTCTCGACCAAAATCCTACCAAGGCCCCAGATACCATGACTGAGTCAATGCTTTACAAGGTCACTGCCTCCGGGTACCGGGTGGCATAATCAACTATCGTTAGTATATAACGATTATCGCTTTCTGCCGCCGGCTTTATCGGACCTCCCAGGGCCGTTGCCACCCTCGAGAAAGGTTCGTCATTCAGTGGGGTGGTTCTTAGTGGCACTGGGCGATGGGAGGTCTTAGGTGCAACCCGCTGACACTTGTCGCAGGACAAAACAAAACCTCCGAACATCCCCATACACACCTGGCCAGTAGAACTCCGTATCTCTAGTCTTCGCCATGCCCATGTGGCTTCCGAGTAGACCCTCATGTGCCAGCCTAATCAATTCTGCTCGCTTCGCTCTGGGTACAACAACTTGCTTGAACGTATCGGTCCCTTTCTTGGCGTACCGATACAAAATACCACGTTTCATCGCGAACACCACCTCGCCATCTGGCATTTTCCGTATAGACCGATCTTTTGTGTACCTGCGTACCTTATTTTCAGAGATAAATCCTCAGCTTAAATTTTCCTCAACTCGCCAGGTAACAAATTGTCTATGGGCAAAGTCGTGGGTCGTAGCGGCTTTGACACTGACCTTCGCTTCATAGCCCTCGTCTCAACTGACCCGACGTGTACAGGTGTACACGTTATAAGGTTAGGTTGAGGCAGTACATATCTACACCCTAATTTTGAAACAATCCTGACTATCTGTCAACTTGTATTCTTCTAAAGTGCATTTGCAAATATCATCAATGGTGGAGATAATTTATAATCTCCATTTATTGTTTTCATTCCCTTCATGTTGGAAAGTCATACCGCTGTTTCCAATGCAAATAATAGTAACTGTAGTAACAGTTTTTGATATACGACACTTGCACAAAGGAAAAGTAATTTGATACAATATGTAAATCATATAAAAATGATTTGTTTAAATATGTATCATCTGGGTAAAGATTTTTGAAGCCCAGTGTGTACGTGATAGGATTGTAAACTGTTATCACTTACCTTCTATTTTGAGAGAGAAATAGGCAATTGTATCCATTTGTCTCCAGGATTAAGGTAATACTCATGTAAGTTCATGTACATTTTTCGTCAACAGTGTGATGAAACTTGTTGAATCTTTGTATAATTTATTGTAAAACAATTGTTATTTTTGTCATTTGAAATCGGGCTCCATTTTTACTACTGTGTGTATTGGGTGCTCGGCTTTCCACTAGGAGGTACACAGGTTAATCTTTCCGAATTCTTCCATATTTAGTCATATTCGTGAAAACTGTGTCATGAATTTCCCGACTGTGTTCCAAAAACCTATAAATAGGGGTGAGATCCGCTGTTTTGGCACTTGTCGTTCTACTGGACTCCAGTAAAGGTCTCAAGACCAAGTAAAACGTCTCTCATCGTCTCAACTGCTAATTTCAAGCCTTAATATCAAGGTAGACTAGTTACCACCGACACATTAAATTTAGTACTCATAATGACTACTACAATTTTCTCTGAAATTGTTTCAACGTTTATTTCCAGTTATATCAGATGAAAACTTCTTTTCAAAGCCTGTCAGCGAAAATCTCTTTAAATTCTGTGATAGCACATACTAGTGTTTGTAAAATATGGACAGGAAGTGTAACAACCAAAGGATTATATGGCCTATTGTCACATAAAGATCCCGTGACAAACACATGGAAGAAAAAACATGCCCACAGACCGGCATAAATGGTGAAGTTGAGAAGTCTGACTATACCAAACGAGCTTGATGCATCCCATTTATGTCATAATCGTTTGTGTGTGAATGTGGATCATCTGGTTCTAGAGCGTCATTCTGTTAACAATTATAGGCAGCTCTGCAAAGGTTATGGGCAATGAATTGGCCATGGTGACTATCCAGACTGCATGATAAAGCTGAAATCGTAATAGGGAATAAATTCAGGTATCACGATATATCCTTTCCACCCACCCACATCCATATCAAATTATGTCTGGCATGGAAGGAAGGATGGATGGATGGATGTGTTGAGTAACAAGGAGAAAAGAAAGAGTGTGGTTTTTATTTTAGAGGACCTTGCTGGTATGACAGTACTTTCTTAAATACATTCCTCCCTTCCTTCCTTTAATTCATTCATTCATTCATTCATTCATTCATTCATTCATTCATTCATTCATTCATTCAGCTAGTAATTCATGTCTTGTCATGTCATGTTATTTTAATGTCAAATTTTTTAATCTTTATTTATTTTACTTTTAAATGTCTTTGTTTGTGTCTTCATATTCAAAGAAAACTGTTTCGACCTCTCCATAGGTCTCATCAGGTGGTAATAAGTAACACAACTGATCATAACATGCGTTGTATTACCTACGGATTTTCCCCACCTTTTGCACATGAAATTAAGATAACCTTTTCTGTCTGCAGTGTCCATTGGCTCCTGCTAAACCTTTGCATAGGAATGATCGCCCTTGCTGTCTAGCAGTCCTTTGCAGTTGTCAGACTTCTTATTGCCTTGCTGTGTCCTGTACCTTAGATGGACCTGTATCATATTTCCTCGTTCTGCTAGAATATGTTGCCTGGTTTGTGAATGCTTTTGATACAACTGATGGTATGTGCAGTCTTTATCCTTTGTCTCCAGTGATCTCAGAGTCCTTGTTGAAAGTTTATCTCCCAAGTGTGTCACTTTTATTTTCAGTGATGATCCCAGGCTGTTATTGAGTCTGTGTATTGTTGAATGCACTCTGGCCTCAAAGTTTCTGGAATAGTTCACATTTTAGGTAATGAAACACTGACTGATCTGTTCACAGCCTTACATTTCTGTGTGTTTGTGTTCAGTTGCAGTCTTTCTACAACATCACAGAAGAGTTTCATTTTCAGAACTTCTAGCAGGATATTCTTATCATTTTCTGTCATGTTATGATAAGTCACCTGATTAGGGCACAGGTATGCTGATCGCATCCACCAGCTGTTAATACTTCCTCCTCCACATACCGTTGAATAATGCCAACATTTTGAGCAGTCCACTGAATAACATCGCCGAGTGGCATCCAATACTTGGGGAAGTTGACATTTAATTTTTGTAACATCACCACTCTTGTCCTCCTTCATTTGCCTGAAGATCAAACCGCAACGTTCTTTAATGTCTTAGCTGGCAATTTCCTGTTTGAGCCTTTCTCTTGTTCTTTTGCCTGGAAACATGTTTGCACTAAATATTGCAGAAATACACCGTTGGAATTGTAAACTACCCAAATGGACGGGATCCGAAAGTCCTTCTACTTTCCACATTGAATGCAGAATGGTGTAAGCATTGTGGAAGGCAGCAGCAGCTTGTGTATCTCCATTTGTTGTTGCATGTCTAATGACAATCTCTTGCAGAACAAACTAGTTTCCCATTTCCCTTGCCGTTTCATACTCTGAATGTGGTGCAGCTGGTGACAGATTTGCTGTGCAGTCAACATGGCCTCCTGGACATTGTACAACAAAACCTTACCCCTTCAGCCATGCTCCAGTCCAACACAGCTTGTTTTCCATTGTAGTCACCACAATGTATTGCTTCTCTGTAACAGTTTCGCAGGCAATTTCAACAACTTGTTATGAACTTTGACCAGGTTTCTTTTCATGTCCAAAGCTAATGGCATTGTATCTTGCATCAAAAGCAACATTTATTTGCTCAGGATGCTGAACACTGCGCATGACATTAACCTGTCTGACTAGTTTCAGCGTGTCTGTCATATCCATTTCATTGAGCTCCACAGTTGCTTTGTCTACAAGGTAGGAGGCCCTTTGCATATATCTTTTGCTAGGTGGCAGAATGTCAGTGGCTGCAAGCAAATATCTAGCCCTGGTGTTGCCCATTGGTGTATCTGGATTTGGCCCAGGTTTATTTGTTTTTATCTCCTCATACAACTGATACTCTGGTGACTTAAAGCTGAAGTTTGTACACATCATGGTATGCTTCCAAGCAAGTCCCCATTTTATTTCATTAGCAATTTGGAAGTCTGGTCTGCCACATATGTAGACTTGATTACCATGGCGATGAATGATATCATTCCACATTTCAACATTTATTTTCATACAGATCATACATGTCCCATCGTGCTCGTTCAACTGCACCTCTTTCAGGTCCAGTTTTGCTTTGGATGATGGTCGTATAATTGTTGCAGGTTTTTAATTTTCATTAAAATTTAAGTTAAATTTAAATTTTCATATAAACATATGTATCATGTTTTAAAATTTAATTTTCTAGAAATATTGAACAGTCAAGTTTAATTTCTAGTAATTTCCAGATTGGTCTTAAAACTAAAAACTAATTACAGTTTATTTGAAGTGTTTATCTTGATTAGCAAAATCACAATCAAACTTTAAGTTTTGTGCATTTTTTTACATTCGGCCATTTGGATTTGGCTTGTGCGTGTGTTACAGTGGTGTCAGCTAAAAGCCTGTAACTGTCCTATTCATGGATGAAATTCCTTAAAACTTTGCAGCAGTATTTAAGAGACATTGATATGATCACGGATGGAAGTTTTGTCCATGGAGGTGAAATTGTCTAACCATGTCAGGAATCGGGTCACAATTAGTACTTCCAGTTCAGTACCCACGAATGTAGTTCTAGTCTTTTTTTTAGAACAGTTTTTCCTCTCTCATTTTGGTGGTGATAGAAGAGTTTTATTTATGCATTTTTGGTAGGAATTTAAAGGTAATTGTTTATTCTTGAGAATATGAGCTCAGTGTGTTGTTGTCTCTGTGTATTTTCGCGACAGTGCACAGTGAGTAATAAGGCCTTTCAAAATTTCCTCATGTATGCCCTCATACCTCAACGCGGTACCAGCCATTTTCATCCATTTATAAAAAAATTATGTGTTCACGGCTATGGAATTGTGCGTGCGTTTCAGTAGCTATCCTTGACGATTCTCTAAAGTGTTTCTGAAATGTTTCTGCCGACAGCTCATAGTGCCGTAGTAACGCTTTCTACAGAGCGTAGTAGTCGTCTACACCGTTTTGGTGTCATATTGTAGTAGACGTCTTTCGCGGCTCCCTGTAAGAATGCTGAAACAGTGATAGCCCACTGGTCTTTGGGTAGCTGATGAACCAGAGCCAACTTTTCGAACTGTGTCAGAAAGTTGTCAACGATTTCGTCCTTGTCATTGAACATGGACCATGGTGATCTGTATTGATCGTCTGTCTTCAGGTCATCTACGTTTTGGTTCTGAACGTTCGTTCAGATCTTCACCCCTCCTGGACTCTGCTTCGATTCTCATTCTCTCCATGGCTAACATATGTTCGCGCTCGCAAGATTTTTCTTCAGCCTGCAATATGGCTAGTTTGAGCTCTTGTTCACGCTTAGCTGATCGCTCAGCTGTTTGTCTGTTTTTCTCTCGCTCATGCTCAGCTGCTTGTTGCTTCTTGTGTTCTCTAACACTACGCTCAAAAAATTCAGCTAATTGGGCTCCTTCATAGTCTAACTCTTCCTTACCTATTGACTTAAATTCTCTAACTAATTTTATGTGTGTCGCCATCATGATCTACTTGTAAGGTGACACAAGAATAAGTCATTTACCTACCCTCAAGGTTTTACTGCCCTATTTGAAAATAGCCCCTCAAGTATTTGTCCTATTTCTCGTATGGCCCTACTCAATTAAACCAGACAATCCCGGTACCAATCAATCAATAAATAAACGGGCCGTACACAGTTGGAATGTCTCCCCAAATTAGTGCAATGCTTACCTACTAACAAGGCGTAATTTATTACTGCAGGTTTGCCTAAATATCTCTTCTCCCAAGAGAATACCAAGGTAATTTTTCACTTTACTCCACAAATTCTGAATTTGAATTGACAGCAAATGTGTCTCAATTCTTACAATATCTTCATCACAATATAAAAGGAAATGGCAAGAAATTTGCATGCAAAATATAAACAAAATAAGCAGACAATGATTTGATTCACTCTGATCCCTATTTCGTATAGTAATAATGAAATTATCACTATTTAAATACTGATTCTGTTCTATATTTGTGCAGGCTCTTTTACTCGAATTAAAATATTTTGATCTCGGACCAGCCCCCACTTGTAAGCAGGTGTCACGTTTAATTTGGTTTTCGTTATCTAGAGGTTGATCAAACTTGATATTATTGCCTGGTTCAAGTAAGTATAAATATAAGTGGTGAAACGTATAGGTGGAATAGATAGAGATCTGAGCAGATATATATGACAAACCAACACGAGACCCCGTGCATGTAAACAAACAATTCAATCAATTACATATAACAACATTGAGAATGCATTAACATCAGGAATATGCACTGTTCTTAGATATAAAACTTTAAATGATTTAAAAAACAAAAACAAAAAACAAATATATTTAAATAAAGTAGCCGATCTGTTTACTGATAGATTTAGTTCATCATAGGATCGAGTGAACAATCGAAGTCAATGTCGTGTGCAACTGTATAACCTGTTTCTCCAGTTCATTTTACTTGAACTGTAGTTGTTCCTTCGACTTTTGTGTCTTGCCTGTTTCGGTCCTCTGTAGATTCACAAATACGTCACTGGATACGTCGCAGAATTAATACGTCTCACCATACGTTTCAGGAGCTATTTTCTCCCTTTTAAAAAATATAAATAGAAACAACCTAAATTTTCTGTTGCTTATGATAACAGGGGCTTTTACATTATTCCCCCTAAGAATATCAGTTGACTCCACAAGTCCTTAATGACCCTAATTCTTTTAATGGCTAATTCATCACGCATTAACATCACACATTAACACCACACGAGGCATAACGGTTCCGAGCCAGCCTCAGTTTACACAAGTGAATAAATTAGATACATTACATGCCTTACTACGCCATTTCAGTCAATACATACTCTCCCTTAATCATATGTGAAATCTTCTAAATTCGCCGAATTCACACAGATTCTCGTAACTCATATTAACTTATGTAATGCATGAAATTCTTAGAACCTAATTCTTAAGCAAACCTGAAAACAAATTCAAACAATTGGTCAAACTTATCTAAAGAAGATTAATGTACGACTTCCTATGAATAAACTCAACACAGTTATACTTCATAAAGCAAACTGATATAAAAATGCAGAAATTAAATTCATGCAAATATAAGTAAATAAATTCAGAAAAGCATTATATATGGCATCAACAAATTACACGGAATTGTCACAAATACCTTTGAGCTTTCATTCTTCCTCACTTCTACCACCAAATTTGTTCGTCAGTTTTTCTCGAGAAGAGTTTTACGAGAGAATTTCTCTACAAATTATCTCGGAGTGTTCTTGATTTGTTTTCTTTGCAGAAAAGCTTAGAATTTAGTGTGCGGAACATGCCCCTTATTTGGCGTAACCAATCAGAATCAAATATATTTGCCGCCTTTTCTAGAGGCGCCAAAGCCGGGGTCAACTTGACCTTCTACGTTGCAACAACTGGTTATTGGAAAATCTCAATTTGTGACTGTTTTGCCATGAAATCAAAGTTTACTGTGTCCCTAATAGTCTGTCTGGCTGCTGTACAAACAAACGCTTAATTAAGAATGAAATTCTCCCCTCGAAAAGACATTACCGATCATGGCAGTGTAACGAATATTTCGTCGTATGTCCTCATTTCCTAACAAATTCCTGCAAATACGCCCTTTCCTCGCGAGGTGTCTTGATGTAGAGAAGAACGAAAATTTCCTCACATAACCGAAGGCTGTCACGCTATAGAAGCTTGCCACGCTTGAGGTACGTTTTGAGATACATGAAATATTCCATGTCTTGATATTACTATATTTATTTACCTTGATGTATACTCTGTTAAGTATTAATGTATTTGTTTCACGATTCTTTGATTAACATGTTTAATTCTTGTAAACTAAGCTGCATTCCATCTCGCGATGTCATTTCAGTACCACACTCTCCAGTGTGGAGGTACTTAAATTACGTCACAAGCCGGGATGCGTTACGCATTTTCATTGATTGACTGAGTTTCCATTAGCTACCGTATTTGTATATAAATACGTCTACATCGACAGATGAGAGCTGCTCTCATACATTGAAACACCGTCTTAAGCGGTTGTAATAAAAGAAACGAAACTTCAAACGATGGTTATGGCAATGCTTCAGGTATCATTGAAGTTGGATTAAAACCAACCATAACAATATTAGATGAACTATAAATTTATCCTGTTTGGAAATACATTCCAAAGTACCATATTTCTCCATATATGGAGAAATACTTCTAAAATCTTCTCTCCAATCCTGGGTAAAAGTCCCAAAGAAAATATAATATAGGTAATAATATGTGTGTGTGTGTAAAGAAGTAAAGTATATATATATATATATATATATATATATATATATATATATATATATATATATATATATATATATATATATATATATATATATATATATATATCTATATATATCTATATACACACACATATGAATGGATTGTTTGAGTGTATGATTCCAATGTTTGCATAAAATAAATCTACTATATTTTATTTATCCTGACTTAGTTTTCTTTTGGTCAAGTGCTAGGCTGGGACGAACCTATTATTTTCTTATGAAGACTTTGACCTTATGTGGATCAAGAAAACGTTACAGCAGTATGGAGATTTGATACGCGCCTGTCCCCATAGATCTAATTAATTGTTATATGGTCTCAACTAATGATCGCCAGAAATTTGCCCTTTCACAAACATATATGATGACAGACAGGCATCATTTGCATAAAGGTTATAGTTCAACAACAACCAATTTTCACCCCAATTAGAGATGAATTAAAGTCTTTTTCAAAAGCATTTATGTTCATGCCATGTCCATATACATCAACTGTGACATGTGTACTCAGTATAATGAATTAGTTTTGAATTAACATTTAATTCAGTTCCTAAATAGTGGCTCTGTTAAATCATTGTAATGTTGAAAAATTGTCATCACTGACTTCCTCAAAACTACAGTACACTTGAGAAAATGTTGGATTTATTGACAGAAGAAATTTTTAAATAACTATCTAAATCACATTTTATACATGTACTCATCATCATTAAGCATTATAAAAATGAAGGCAAAAAGCATTACCTTGATCATCTGCCATTTCCATCACTACCTGGACCAACTTCACAACAACAACAAACTCCCACATTTTTTAAAAATAATATTGAAATTCAAATGTAAATCACAATTTCTTTTGGAGATTATATTTTTAATTTTATTTTCTTTGAAGGCATTCTTCAACACAAATCAATGGAATATTTTTTATTGGACATGTCGTTTTTCATTCTCTTGTTCATACGAATTTACATTTATTACCTAAAAGAACAAAACGAAGTCAATGACACTATTGGCTGCAGCAGATTTCAAGATTCTATAAGGTGTACTTAACAACACCCATAGCACTTGGTATCTGCCACATACCATATAATACAATTATACTATTTTAAAAATAGTATCAGTTTTCCCCTTGGACATTTAGCAAAGAACATAAACATGTATCTCCAATGCAAATTTTTAATAAATAAATGTTATACTTGGATTTAACTGCAACACAATAAAGGTACTTTGTTAGTGTGTGTTTTGCATTTCAGATAAGTAACTACACGTTGAACATAAATACCAGAGTGATCTATTTATAGTAACAACAAGCAATTATCACAAACCATATTCTAGCATTTTCTTACAAGGGCTAATTAGTGAAGGGAAAACTTCTTTATTTACATGTACCTCTTTTTAATGACAGATAATTTTCATGGGACTGTATTCATTACTTTCAACATACTGGGCAATAAGAAACATAATTTTAAAAAACTTTTAACATCCTGTGTTGATTTTAACTAATTTAATATATCCTAATTTTGTAAAGTTCTGAAGAAAATGTGATTACTAAGATTCAGTCTTCTGCTAATTATTAAGGTCTGCTGAGATCTTTATGAAATAACCCCATTAACAATGTTTTATCCTCAAAATGCCATTTTATGTCTCTTAAACAAAATTGATGTTGAAATATCAAATCCTATATGTATGGTAGATTGTATTTTCTTCTGTTTCTGATTTTATTTCAGGCATTTTCTAGTGCAAATTATGATTGGAATATTTGGGTGAGACCTGCTAAATAAAGAAAAGGTAGCACTGAGGAATGAGGTTAAAACCAAAAATAAGAAAAAAATAAATAAAATAGTAATATAGATGACATTAGTTTGCGGTTTTTATTTTTGTTTTCAATTACCATGTTCATATGACTTTATGATTTCAAGCATACTGGTACCCAGGTAAACAGGATCACAATATAATAAAAAATAATATGAATCACACCCACACATCAAAGTGATTCAACCAACAATAAAATCATGTAAAAGTGCAATATTTATTAATATAATTGATCGTTTTTTTAGTTTCATCAACCTTTTGTATCAAGGCCTAATAAAATTAACTCCAACATTTTTCAAAGAAATATTTATTGAAGCAAGGGATTATTGTATGATATTACAGTTTATTACAATACCGTAACAAAATCTGATGTAATTTTGTTTGCTTTAAACAAAAATCAAACAATAAATGGCACATAATTGAAGCTTTTGATTTATTTCTGAACCGACACAATCTCACCAGGCCAAATTATTCCTTCCAAATATCTCAGTCACACCACCTGTGCCACCATACCCCATCCCCTAAAAATAGTGGTTCATGTCTGC
The DNA here is from genome assembly GCA_028554795.2 of Sinohyriopsis cumingii. Classification (NCBI taxonomy): domain Eukaryota; kingdom Metazoa; phylum Mollusca; class Bivalvia; order Unionida; family Unionidae; genus Sinohyriopsis; species Sinohyriopsis cumingii. Next base: position 163,788,750 of record CM068829.1, read on the forward strand.
TGATAATTGAATTGAAAAAAGATTTGATTTTTGGCTTTTTCTATAAGGTCTCCACTCAACTACAAAATGTATAAGGTTATTCAAAGCTTGATGGGCACGCACAATTGTCACACAAGACTTGGGCACACCAAATTTGGGTCACAATGCCTCATTTGCAGGTCATATAACAAGCTCTCATTCACTGATATCTTTAACTACAAAGTTTTGTAAATGTCTTTCTATCTTCAGTATTGGTTGCTGAAATTGATGACAGGGAACCATTTGCATAAACAGTTAAAGCCTTCTACCATTTCAATTATGTTGCTGTTGTTTTCATGGGCTTAAAGTCATATTTCAGCAAACAATAGGATATATATGGTAGCCAGTACAACTGGTAGAGGAAGTACCCAGGAAAACCCCCAAGAAGAACCACTGACCCACATGAAGTTATTGTTAAGCTATTTCACATACTCACATCTGCCATGGCTGCATGAGACTCAAACCCATGCTGACAGAGGAGATATGGCAATGATTGGTGAAGGGGAGTTCCTTAGACTACTCATGCATATATATCATCCTGGGCCCCAGTGCTTTCTTTCAACTTTGGTTAAATGTTTGATCATTTTTTTTGCAAGATAAGATATAATTGTCTGTTTAGTATAAAAGCCACCTTAAAGCAGATTAACATCTTTTGCATAAAGGACAAGGTTCAATATTGGAAAATCTTGGCCTGCAAATTAACAATAAATAAACGTGCTTGCACGCGTATTAATTATAGATATGTTGCTTCAACTTGTTACGTATATCTGATTTAATATATATTTATTTTAATTTAATTGTTTGTCAGTTTTAATTATTTTATTCTATTATATGACATTATAATGTAAAACGTATTCACTGGAGATGATATTTTTCCAGAAAATTGATTGACCTGAGTCATTCTTTTCATAAACACCAGGTGTTGATCTAAATTTTGACCTTCATTCAAACTTAGTAAACAAAGTTCTATTTTATTTTAAAATCATTGGTTGTTTCCGTGGTCATGATGGGATTACATTTAAGATTTAAACAACTTTTTATTTTTTTATTTCTTAGAGAAAATTACTGGTCTAATCAAGGCCATATTTTGTAAACGTTATGTAAACATGATCATGTGACGCCCCCCTTTCTGATTTCGCAACTTGGGGAAATTTCGAAACTGCATCTTATGATACAATATAACATTTGTTTTGAGAGAGACTTCTCAGTTTTTGGGCTTTTACACTTGGTATGAAGTTATTTTCTTTGTTGCTGCCAGATTTTTAGTTAATTATCTTCAGATCATTTTGATTTGAAAAGGATTAATTCTTTATTCTCTGGAAATATTTTGAGGAGTGCTCACACAGAAATGTTGGAAAGACATTACTTACAAGTTTAATTTGGATTTCCAAACCGGAGTGCCTTTATTTGTATTTCTACAAGGGACTGTAGATAAACACAGTACTGACTACAACATACGTCATTGTCATCCATCTTAGATTTTCCATCAGGATTTGAACTTATGTCACATACACCAAAAATTTAATTCGCGGATTATTCTTAGATTATTTTTGGATTTGATTCTTGAAAACATAAGTTCTTCTCTTTTTTTTCTTCATTTTTACAGAATTTTTCCAGAAAAATAAATTGTTACATTTTAAAAAGATTGTTGTTTTCACTCTTTTTGTGTTACTGTTTATTCGAGCCTAAACACGTAACATAAGGAACATGCTTTGGCAATGGTGCGGACTTCTTTCAAATGATCGATCGCTCCATGATCCATGAACAGTTCTTGAAATTTTCCATAACACCTTAAAATGTCCATGTCTGATCAACAATACCTTAACATTTCTTCCTGAAAGTCGAAGAGGTCAGACGCGCGAGTGTGGAACCAAGCGCAGAAAGCTTCTCGTTAGCTGCGCATGTTGACAGGCTTGTAGTACCGAGTCTCAGGCAAATGAGGCAGAACGACGTGCTGATTGGATTCGGAATTGAAAAAGTAGAGAAAATAGCCTTTAGCCATTTCTGTCATTCCAAACCTTTTGAGCATTCGGCTCAATGGCATGGCCAAGTAACTAATTTAATCTTTAAACTGTATTTGTCCTACTTGCATGGAAATGATTTTGGCTCCATTGAAAGTCACTTTCGGACATTGGGTACATTATTCCGTTTAGTATTTTAGAAGAAATTGTCCATCGTATCCCGAGAAAGTTTGAGCCATCACCATGTCATGGCGATGACAATCTCTGTAATGTTCGATGTCCTCTCGGTTTCACGTTTTGTTGATAGGGTCTAAGATCCATTGGACGAAATTGGTCAGCGTGTTCAGTCCCTGAAAGATATTTTCACGTCCTCCAGGAATCTCGCTGCAGTGGGGACAATGACTCAAATATTAGGAATGTGAATGCCGGTCTCTTGCATGCATTCAAAATATATATAAAAAATGAACTTGCCTTTCTTCTCGTCATCTTCCTCTTCATGCTTGGAATGGTATTTTGTAATGAAGCATTCGTGTTCCAAGTCGACAATTTGGTGTCAAATGTCACATCGCTTCTTTCATTCACATGCCTTGGCATTATTAGTACACATGCCTTGTCCACAAGTAGGGTACAATCTCATCAGTTGACAAGCAGTTTTCTGCTGTGGACCTTGTGTCTTCAGATGTAGTAGATAACAGGCAGGGCTGACAAAAGTGCGCGGGCAAGCAAGGCAATGCACTTGTTCTTATCCTTCGTCCAGACAGGGTTTAGAAGCCAAACATCCCTCACATTTTGATCCACAATACTTGTGTTGTTCTCGATTGTTAAAGCCATAGCCACATTTCTCACAGTAATAGCTGTATCCAAGAAATGGGGCAATACTGGTAATGGTATCAAACTGTTCATTGTGATGATAGGCATGAATGTATTTACCGTATTTGAAATGTTTGCCTGGAAACAACAGAGGGTTGTGCACTTCTTGAGGGTCTACTTTCAAGGTGTAGCGTAGATCCAAGACGTCTTGCAATTTTTGCATTTCAGGAATGCCACAGGGTGTGTCTTTGGACAGCACCTCTTGTTGTAAAAAGAGTTCTGCTTCTCTTCTTTGTTTGGCTTGGTTCGATTTTTGAATAGTTCACCAGGCTCTTTTCCATTTTGCCATGTTGTTCTTGTTCACACACGTTCATTTGACCACAATGGCATTCGCTGAACACTTCTGGTCTTGAAGATTGTTAATTTGGACAAGGCTACGCTTGATGCTGTGAAGTTCGTCCACCAAGAACAACTTTTTTGGGAAAGAGACATGAGACACGAAGAGACATGGGTAATGAACATTGTAGCTTTTGCATAGGTGATGTGAAACTTGTCACCGGATTGTTGCACGTGTTGAATCTTATTGAAGACTTATTATTGCTCAATTCAATCCAGACAGGGGACTTCATGATAAATACTTTATATGTATTTTTATATATTAAAAAATAATTTATCCATACTATATATGCATTTTGGTGTGTCAATTATTCATCAAAGATTAAAACAATTATGTATGGTAACAATTTAACCTATGACAATGTTGGTTATAATATTTATCACTTAGACAAAGAATGTATTTAATGATGTCAACAAGGATGCCAACTGATGTCATCAGTCTGATGAAGCTATAAAGCAAAACCAGTCCACATTGTACACCTTGGTTTTTATTGTGTCATATATATATATATATATATATATATATATATATATATATATATATATATATATATATATAGTGAGAGAGATTTTCTTTATTGTTTCTCTGTATACATATGCATTTGTCCAGTCCTTTCCCCGCATAATAAGTGTATACTGTGAGAGGGGTCATCATTATCCTAACTAAATACAGAACACTTAGCAAAAATGATTCATAAGTGACCATGGCAGTTATCTTCTTGTCCAGCGACTTAATTACTTAGCGGATGTAGAAAATATCTAATACGAGAGGAAGATGACTTGGTTATTGAAAAGGTCTATATATTAAATACCATCATTACAGAAAACTATATGAAAAACAAAACATTTTTCTGCTACATACCTGGATGTGCAGTTAAAATTCTTGTCACAAATTGGCTAAATCCATGTGGAGTAATGGTTAGCATGAGAGTAAAGACACTAGACTGATAAATTATATATGCACTGACTTTAACAATTGTACATGACTAACTTTTGCTGAATGGTCATGAAGTCCACAAATGATGAATGCTATATTACATCACTGTCAAATACTTCTTTCAGAATTTCTAAATTGCTACTGAGGTGTCCTTTTCCTGATGCAGCATGCCATGGAATAGTAGTTGACATTCAGTACATAATATGCCGGTAGACACTTGGACAATGCTTCATCCAATATAGTCCTTTGACTTTGTGTTTTTATGATGTAGTGGTTCTTTTAAAAAAAATCAAAACATATAATAGTATAGATAAAATTCTATTAATCTATAAATAAGAAGATGTTACTGTATTCAGGAAAGCTTTTGACATGGTGGATCATGTAATACTATTGAAGAAACTAAAAATTTACCCATAGGATTAAAGCACATTTAGATGGTTTACTTCATTTGCAAGTGAGAGAACACAACCTGTTTATATAAATAATGTACTTTCTGAACCTGGAACAGTTAGAATATGGAGTACCATAGGGCTCAGTTTTAGGTCCATTACTATTGATATCATTTATTAATGTTACACATCTGTATGCAGATGATACAAAATTGTCAGACAACCAAAACACACAGCATGAACTAGAACTTTCTTTACAGGATGCCCTAAACAAACTGGACAACTGGTGCACACGCAAATGGCACAGTGGTAAATACTGGCAAAACTAAAATATTACATATTTCAACACGGAAAAAAAAGAACAAATCTTGATAGTCATGAACTATGACATAGAAGGATTAACATTTGCCAATGGTCTGACATTATAGACTACTTTGTGTTTTGGTAGATAATCTACAGTGGACAAACATATCAGTAAAACAGTTAATTCAAGTTTATGGTTTCTGAGTAAGATAAGACATTTTCTCCCAGAAAGGTACATAAAACTATCTCATAACAGTTACATACAACCCTATTTAGACTACTGTAACACAATATGGGGTAATTCAAATGACAAGAACATAGCAATGTGAGCAGATCTTCAAAAGAGAGCATTTTGCCTAAAATCAGCCCAGAAAGAAAGCAATGAAAATTTAGCTGGTAAGTTAAAAATATTACCTATTAAAGACCGAATCCAGTTCATAAAAGCCAAATTAATGTACAGGATATCCAATAATAGTGCTCCTGAATATTTACAATGACTATTCTAGTATAGGCTACCCGGTAATACTCACCACCTGTGATCCATGTCTACCAAACAGTATAAAATTCCCAAACCAAATAAGGAATTATTCAATAAAAGTTTCCAATGCTCTGAAACGAGTATTCCAGTTGAGATTAGAAATGCAAACTCTATTTCCTTCTTCCAAACCCAATATATCCAGTGGCCTCAGAGATGCAGTTAAAAATAAATAAATTCCTTTGTATGAGGGCCTCAAGGTAGATTAATTCTTCAGCTAATTCTGTTACCCTCTTTAAATAAATAAATAAATAGTGATAAGTTGCAGTATATCTGACAAATTAAGTAAAAATATTCATAAGATTATTGTGATATTGCATCAGACGCTTACATACATGCAAGTAATGAAAAAATGGATAATATAACAAAACCAGTTCATGGACAAGTGTAAATTATACTTTTGCAAGATCATCTATTATCATGAAACTTTGCAGTCAAGTATTAACTTTAAACAATGTTTCTTTAAATTTAGACTTATACATCAAAGGTGATGCTAAGAAATGTTTTTCAAATAGTAAATAGCGCAGTTCAAGGAATTTGTTGTCTGCAGTAGCAGAAAATCAGCATGATGTGGGAATTGCAGTACAACATATTATCTTTTGTCAATTCCTAGTGATGCCATTCTCTATGTAGAAAATCATACATACTTTAAGAATATTTTTAATGCAGTTATTATCAGTTCAGTCTTACAGATACAATTAGATTAATTGGTGAGTAAATGTATTGCTACTTTAACATGAATACATGCTACAGACATGTATATATGTGTACCACTGCATGGTTCTCTAAACCAAGAAAAACATTAAATATACAACCTATATGATTTCACCATTTTTTTATTTGACGGGTACCAATTTAACATCATAACTGTGCCCATGAAGAACATATAGTTATCCACCCATTTCTTTTACCACCAGCTCCATTTTTGGAGACATAGGGGATAAATGTACAATATTTTCTTCAGTTGACTGATACATTGGGCTACTTCATAATATGGGAAACAAAGTGGAAGACTTTGACTTTTGAATCGGATAAACACTTGTCCTTTACATAGCCAATGAATGTTATCAATAAAACTACACAGTGTATTAAAACGTCAGAAGAAAGAATAAAAAAGCAAAACAGAGGTCAAAGGACGTAATTGGCTGTAGGGACAACACAATATTCATGCACCAACTATGCAATAATGGCACGATCATTATCATTAAGATAATGTGGTACTGTTCAACACACGTTGTGCCATTGAAACAGTACCTCCAGCACTTTATATATAGTAAGCAGCTTCCCGCTGCAGAATAAGCCAATAGGCTGCAGACCTCCAATACTATTACTGTACAACAAACAATATAAATGAGACATCATAATGTTTTGCAAAGAAAGCTAATTAAATTTACCATATTATTCAATTAAGTTAATTTAAAAATAAAATTCATTATATCCATTCACATTCAAATATAAATAAATAAGTGTATATAGTTTGCTATTTTATCATAAACAATACTCTTTAAGTGGATTTATTTTAAAAGAACATACAGCTAATTTGTTATATTTTGCTACATTTCCACTGTAAAAGCTGAAGGCTTTGACATAGGCATGCACCTGTATAACATGGATACTACAATACTCTATTTATAGCAACAGCCAGTACTTAGCAAACAAGATATCCCAACAGCACTGTCATATAAAAAATTGACCAAATATACTTTAAGGTTCTTCCAACACCTTATGAAACAAATAAAAATGAATGCTTCTATGTAGCTTATCATTACTGGCAGTACCAAACATTGAGACACTAGAACACTAGAACATTTGCAAGAGCAAAACAATAATGTAAATTTATCACGTTATAATGTTAGCATATACTCTATGATTCCTCATACAATGATCATTCATCAGAAATAATACTAACCACTGGACAAAGAAAAGCAAGAGATCCAAGAAGGTAGTCTTTATACTGGCCAAAAAGAATGTCCAGGAATTCCAGATTAGATCAATTCCTCCTCTTAACACATTAACCAGTGGAGGTTTTTGTTATTTTCGCCTGAAAATCGAGCAGGAAACACATTTTGAAAGCTATTTCTGAATAGATCCAAAAAACACCAAATCCCGGGTACTCTTTCAATAACATTCTGCCTATTTGTGTTAGAAACATCGTTTTATCGTTTTTCATTGGCTAGTTGGCTCGCGCATGAGCAGAAAGGTAACAGTTGGATTTTTTTGGTTGTTTTTCGTTTTGCTAAACGGAGCCATTATTTTTGTATCGAAATCACTCTTTATTCCAAATGCCCATCTTATCCTTATTCCGACTAGAGGCGATTTTTGGATAGAAAATAGTCGGATCCAAAAAATGAGGATTTTTATCTGTATTTTTTAGTGCAACTAGATATTCCAGATTATTTGGTATCATTGTAGAGCTACGTCTGTCTACCTTTCTATAATACCACCCACTTTAGTGTAGCATACACGACCGTGATACTACAGAGCTTGGCGGCAGACTTCTACCTCCTGCCACGTTAACTCGTCGATAGGGGTAAATGTGTTAACCACTAAATGTTTGAACCATCTCTGACATGCTTCATGAATAACAAGATTTTAAATTAGTATCTGTGGTGGTCACTCTGCAAGCCAGCTTGACACCAATTTCATTTATAAACACCAAAGTGTTTATACGGAATGTTCAGATAAAACATGGACCGATCTTGATTAAGTCCTTTAGTCTTCAATGAGACATTTTTTAATAAAGTATATTTTAATATTGATAGAATCTAGAAACATACCTCCCTAGGGATTTTTCTATCACTTGTTCCTTTAATTTGTGGTCATGTTGATGAAAAGGTCCATTACTAATTTTTGAAAATATTTTATCCAAAATTTCATCATACAGACATACAAATATGAAGCTCCCTTGTATGGATATGTCTGTCAAGTTTTGACTAAGGTATTTTTGATGTTGCTGTATTATATTATACAATAATTGTATTGAGCACTGTAAGAAAATCTCACTATATTTATAAACTTCTAATAGTATTTCATCAACATTTGAATTATCTGACAAAAACATGCATAACAGTAATTTCACTTGATTATCTTGAACTTTGTACTCTAAGCTGTTCCGTTTTTGCCAATTTCTTCCAGTTTTGAATAAAGAGAGATAATTTTCCCAAATTGTTGTCAATTATTGAAAAGAGTTCTGGACGATGCCATTATCACGGAATTTTATAAATCCCTTTGTTTTTTATTAAATACCTGCAGTCGGGTTACGTTTTTATTTGTACAATGATGCCCAATGGTGATTTATGTATATTGTACAGTATTTTGAAACAGTGACTTGAGTCATTCATCAACAAACATTGTGTTTGTATCAACCATCATCAGTGTTTCGTTATAAATCAGACCCCAACCCGGTTATCTTGTTATAGCCATTTCGATATCATAATTCATGGCGGATTATTACATTTCCGGTTTTGAAATTCATCCTTTATGGACTTTCATAACTTTATTGGGATTATTTTGGATTCACTTCCTAATACCGTATGTTCCACTCATATTATCATTAATAACTTTGGTAAATAAATTATTTCTTATGCTTTACAAAACTTGTTGGTTTTGCTTCTTTCTATTACTTGTATACGACCATATGGTTATAACAAAAAGCCTAAAGTCAAAAGAGTGCACAAGTTCGCTTCTGATTATGTTCTTGGACACATGAACAGTAGAATAATCTCATTACATATACAGATCTTCTGTGATATATTACACCCCCATTCACAGTTCAGTCTTCATGCAAAATTTACACTATTTTTTTCTATGTTGGTTTCTTTTATTTTAACTATTTCATGCACATTACAACAAAAAAAATCTCCAGGAATAAGGTCCCTATCTTCTTTTTGCTCTCCTATTTTAATGCCAATAAATTTTCTATATATTTTAACATTTGACATTCTTGTTAAGTTAAGTTTTAAATTTTTAATAAATCATTTTTTTTCCTCAGAATTTTCATTTGAAAAGGGTCAATAGCACTTAATGTCTTTACAGCTGTTCCAGCCAATTCCTCACACCAAAGTCTTACAACTACCTTCTTCTCCATGTTTGTTGCCAGCCATGCCATAAATGTGTGGGGGTCTCAACACCTATTAAGCTGACTGGATTCTCGCTCTAATCATCTTTGGCCTTGAGAATTATACAAATTAAAGAAAAATAAGCTATTGGCACGGTCTGTCAATCCCAATGTCTATGATGGATTGTAGATGCAGCTCATAAAACATGTGCCTCAGATATCGACTATGATACGGGTGCAGGAGTATATAATCTGTGCCAACATGTGTTTGACAAGGACGCTGTGCAGAACGAGAGCTGAGACTATAAATCCAGAACATTCTAAGACACCCCACAGTCAGCAAGGAGATGCTGAGCTTTCATTGCTAGAAGATCTGAAAATAACTGCCTTCAAGAGATCATAGTCACGATTGTTCCTACTGTTATGATTGGCTAGCAAAAAGTTAACACCAATAAACCTTCATGGTATTTAGCACCTTCAATCAGTCATCTCACCAAAGAAATATTTGTCTCTCAAATTGACCAATCAGGTAGCAGACAAAAAGAACTTCCAGGAAATTAGATTAGACCATTAACATACTTTAAACTGTCGAGTATTGAAACTGCATGTCATGTATATTTAATTTGTATTGTGTGCATTGTCCGTAATTGAGTGTGGCAGTCTGGGCCTACCTTACTAAAGTCATTTTTATAAATATGTTTAATTTGACTCGAGTTCAGGACAGTGGTCTTTCCCTTGGTAAATGAATGATCTACCTGATTTTTGTCAGGTTCTTTGCTAAAATTTAAGTAAAACAGACCTGACCTTGTAATTAAAATTTGATGGTAATTTCCTCTGGAAATTGCCCAAGTCTGAGCATTTTTGTTGTGTCACAAGTCAGGTAACAGTATGTTTGTAAAGGAGACCAAATAAACATTTATTTATTCAGTTCCTAATATCCTGTAATCACGTTTGGTTGTGTTTAGATATATTTGGAGATGAATTTTTTTATTTAAATTATCCACTGGATTGCACACTGACATTTTCAATTCATTTTAAAAGACATTCTTGATTATATTATTGTGATACATCATGAATATTGTTATATCAGCAGATTCAAGTCCTGCAATTCATTTGGAACACATTATATTTTCATAATTGTGATAGCAGCAGCTATTTTAGGATTGTATGGAATTTAATTTGCAATACTGTGAGTTCCTTTTCACCTGTCACTTTGTATTCTATGGAAATAAATTAATTGTTGAATATATTCTTCAGCAATAAGACGAATATCTTATTTGCTGTGGATCAAAATGCAAAAGTCTCCTGATTGATGCCCAATGTTCATATTAGTTCCAGTTTTGACAAATACAATAACATTTTCAAGATGGCTAACAAGATGACATCATTCCTATTTGAGGCCAACTAGACATTCTCAGAAATCATTTTATGAAAGCATAATACTGATGTGACTAGCCATCAAGAAGATGTAGCTAGAACAGGACTTTAAAGATAGCCGTTATGCCAGTAAAATTGGAAGTCACATCGATACCATTTTTATTGACGACCAACTCGACATCTTCAAAAGTCTTTGGGGGAAACTTCCATGCTGATATGCAATTCATTCAAGTGTAGTGACAACATTTTCAAGATGCCACTGTGGTAGCAATATTGTTATATATATTTAATTTGTATTTTGTTAGTTTTCTTTATCCATGATTATATCTTATGTATAATTGTATTTTGCACCGACCTTGTCCTAAATCAAAATCATTGTGCACCTCACCAGTAACTTTCAATTTGCAAACAAATCATGTTTAGTTTATATTTCCCATATGAGAAGGAAACTATTAGAATCACTTTCAACAGAGGTAACCATATTTTGGTCTCTGTTTAAGACATTGGAATTCCTCCATAAAGAACCTGTTGTACCTGATGTTTACCATGTTCTTTGTTCTAATTTTCTTCACAATTTTATCTTGTTGATAATTTAAAATATTCTAGTGATGAACGTTTGACCCTCATCCATGTTCTAATTTTGTGTCTTATATAACGTTGTTTACCTGCGAATTACCCTTTCTTACATTTCACATCTCAGGCAGAATCAGTCTTTTTGTTGTGTTCAGTATTTCATTTGGGTGGAATTATTTATTCAATTCAATTATTTACTGGAAATACAAAGTGTTCATCTGTAATATTCTTTGACTGTAACATTAAGATGGAATTATAGTGAATTCAGAAAAAGAACATTTTTGGATTATATTATTGTGATACATCAAAAGACTGTTAGCACATTGTCACACAAATGCCAAAGGCACATGAATTAGTTCACTCTTTGAAATTTTCTGGAATACTACTGCAATTCAGTTGGAACATTATACACTTGGACTTGTGATAAATCTTCTAAGGACAAACGGGGATTTATTTCACAATGTATTCTAGAGAAATAAATTATTTGTTGAATGTTACAAAAATTGTTGGTTAAAGGCCATTCTTATGTTATGTGTTTAGGCTGTAATAAACAGTAACAAAAGAAAGAGTGACCACAACAAGCTTTGAAATATTTAACAAATAATTTATTGCCCTAAACAACATTGTAAAAATGAAAAATAACTGATTTTTTTTAAAGAATAAAGTCCAAAAATAATCCAAGAAGAATCCAATAATTAAATTTTAGAAGTCCTAGTAATGAAATGTTCTAATGAATTCAAGTTCGAGACCCAAAGAAAAATCCAAAATGGAAGGTGATGATGTAAACTGTAGCCTTTATAGTACAGATGTGTCTACAGTTCTTTGTTGATTCACAAACAATATTCCCCTGTTTGAATTTCTGAATAAAATTTAAAGAAATGTCTTTGTCCAAGAATTCTGTATGAGCATTCAAATATTTTCAGAAGAAAAAATTCATCTTTCAGAATACAAATAATTTGAATAAAAATAAAAAAATAACTCCAAACTGGTCACAACAAAATGAACACCTTACGTCCCAGTATTTTGAAGCCAAAATGACTAATTTCTCTGTAATCAAAAGTTATATAGTAACTTGAGATGCAAAAGAGACTCCCGTATGAGGGTCAAATGCTCACATTCCAGAATGGCTTAGAAGGTATCTACACGTCTAAGTCCATGTATTCCAGACAGCCTTGATTTCACTAGTATCATTCACACATTAAAATTAAATTAAAAAAGAAGTTGTTTACTTGATTCTCAATCAAGGCCAGGAACTAGGTCATCAAAATATACTCGGTGTTTAGGATTAAACGGTCAGTAAAACTAATTTCTGGAAAATATCAAATTCCTAGTAAACAAAATTACATTACTTTGACATGTAATGAACTTAAAAATCATTAGATTTTAAAACTTGCAGATATTTAAATTAAATCAAATATACATAACACCATACTCAAAAGTGCACCAGTTTTTTTCAGCTCCAGAGTTCACTAATCATTCAGAATATCTGTAGATGACAGTCAGATGTGGAGGCTGGTCAAGCACTGTTTCTCTTTTTCTGTTACTTGGTTTAAGACCATTCAGTCATAATAATATTAGATGACTAAACATCAGCCAACTTCATTTAGGCCTAACTAGATAAAAGTTGCCATCTAATAAAAAAAAGATGTTAGCATAATTATCCATTCAGGAACAATGGTGATAAGATTTTCAAGTTGGTCACTTAAATCTCCATAATAAATGTGGAGGTGGTACACTTTGCATTGACAAGTAATACGTCTTTTGGTGAAAAACAAACGGCAAGATATCTTTTAATTCAGAAGGAGAATTTGTAACAAGATTTTTAGGAAAACTTCCACAGCAGCAATAATGGGTGGGTGGTTAGCACCATTTTCAATTACGACAAACTAGACATCAAAAGAAGTCTTTCAGTGAAAACCCCATGTTGATATGATCATTCATTCTGGAGGGGAGCATGAAAATATGTCCAAGATGACCACTGTACTTTTCAATCATTATTTAATTCTGCTTTTATTTGTTAACCATTATTGTTCAAGCAATTTACATTCCAAAAAACAATAAAATCATTACTGTATTAAATAATATGCATCAGTACTAACACAGTGTTTCCCTTTACCCTCATCCATGCTTCAGAGACATCCAAATTTCTAATTTGACCCCAGGCTTGATACCAAAGTTTTTTTTTTTACTCAGTCTCACCCCCAAATCTGACACCAAGGAGAATTCTGACTCTTAGTCTTGCAAACCTAGGGGATACACCGTAAGATCATGCTCACTTTTGCCACCCGACCCTACCTCAGGTTTTCAAAGATCGGCTAGAACCTTTGCTTTTTATCAGTAGCAATTTAATTACTGCTCCCAAGAACATAAAGTTGCTACTGCATTGATGAGAGGATAAGATGATGGATTTTCCAATTTTAAAAATTCTGCAATGTTTTGGCACTGAAAATTCCATGCAATTTAACACTAAGCTAACTCATACTACTTCTTCACTAAGAGAGACAGAGAAGGGTTAGAGTAGTTCTATGAATAACCTAACAACAACGATCATAGTACATAATATAAAAAATATTGAGGTATATAAGACACATTAATATTGACGTTTCAGTTTAATGATTTTCCTTAACATTAAATCTGTCTAGTCTTAGTTTCACAGAATACTGTACATCATGATAAAATACATAGTACAGAATATAATACATACAAGTATTTTTAAACAACCAGATTCGGAAAGCTTGAGAACTGAAAAAAATACTAGACTTGTTTTTGCAATTACACAATATCATTTCAGCAGCAGGTGTGACCTTTATTTGGATAGCAAATCTAAATTTTAGTGAATGGGGAAAAATAAAGATATTGATCCCCTAATGAAAATATGAAATTTGACTAGTATCCGTGAAATTTCATGAAATTTCAGTGATTGTTTGGGTCAAAATATTACTAACATTTCGCTAAAATTTTGCGCTAGATCTCATTACAGTTTCACAAAACTACGTTGAGATTTCACTAACACTGTGGTGAGATCTCCCTAAAATTTCACTGAAATTGTGACCAAAACTTTCAGTGAAATTTCATAGAATTACCAGTGAAACTTGACTAAAACGGTGAATTTTTAGAGTTACCTTACATACTGAAATTTCAGTAATTTTTTCATTAAAATTTCGGACCACTTTGTTGTCCTAATGGTTAGATTATCTGCTTTCGATGCAGAAGGTCGGGGATTTAATTAATTGAACCCAGGACAGGTCATACCAAAGACTTATACAAATGATATTAACAGCTGCCCCACTTGGCACTCAGCATTAAGAGGTTAATGTCAGGACTCGTTGGCCTGGTGTCAGGATAATGTGATTGGGTGGGACATAATGCTATATGTCTGCGCATGATGCCCCAGAGTTAGACATCACTATATATTGTCACACTGCAGACACTATAGTGATATGACTGAAAAATTGTTAAAGCTATGATAAAAAAATTCAAATCACACACACAGACAAATCATTGACATTTCAATAGGTTTCAAATGAAATAATGGATGCCAACTTCTCCACCAGTGACCTCCCATACCAAATTTTTAAGCAGATTCCACCTTGATTTTAGGTGGGTTCCGGGTGTATTCTGCCGAAATAACCTAAATTTCAGAAGGACTTTAGGCGGACTGGGAATACGGCCAAGTGAAAGACTGAATCCCTCTAATAGTTAAGCGTACTATTTCTCATATTGACCTCCTGAAGGATAACTGTTACACGGAAAAGTTCTCATTGTCCAGTTCATTTTAATACTTTAAGGCAGATTAGTTTGGACTTCGACTGATTTTAGCAGAAATGCATAGGCATAATATTGAACTTTATCAAAAGAATTACAAGAATTTTTGTGAAAGTTTTGGTCAGAATTTTTGTGTGAAATCTCAGAAATATTTCAGTGAAAGTTTAGTGAGATCTCGCCAAAATTTCAATGAAAAGTTTGGTCAAAATATTCGTGAAATCTCACCAAACTTTCAGTGAAAAGAAAAAGACTTAAATGATATCATCACGGATTAGGTTTTGTAAGCAAGAAAAAGAAAATAAAGACAAGAAAAACCCAAATCTTATTTGATAATTTATCATTGATTCTCAATAATGTCAAAGAATCATTAGGCAGTTTAAAAAAACCGTCTGAAATCCGCCTTAAATCCAACTGGAAAATTCCATGCAGGCTGTAAGTTGTCTCTCCTTAACATCTGGAAGGGAATCAATTTGGGGTTATGTAACTTCTGAATCATCCTGGTCCAATTCTTTCTCATTTAAGATGTTAAATGCTACTCTGTAATTGATAATAGTAGTTCAAATCCTTTGGAAAAATTGTAAACTTCTAGTCCTTGGATCCAGCATTCTTAGAAGTCGACCAATTATGTTCCAATTAGCTTTCTTAGAAGTCGACCAATTATGTTCCAATCAGCTTTCTTAGAAGTCGACCAATTATGTTCCAATCAGCATTCTTAGAAGTCGACCAATTATGTTCCAATTAGCTTTGCATCATGACATTCTCATTTCCACACACTTTTCAAAACCTTATTCCAACTTTCTGTGTCCATGTTCCGCTCAGATTCAAAATGCTACATTTCGCAAGCATGCTCATTCCCATCAAATTCTGTTACACAAAATTCATCAACCAAGTACAAACTTTTGACCAAACTAAAATCACTTTACAGCCATCATCTGTGAAGTAATATATGGAATAAATACTATCATAAGGATCATTTCTGAGACCGAACAGACCAATAACTGAAACCTGGATTGGAGAAGAAAAAACCATACTGAGGAAAATCAGATTCAGGTCGGTAGAAACATAATGTTATTGTCTGGGTTCACCATGTCTGGGTTAAACCCTTTTCAAGTTAGAAAAAAAATGAAGAAAAAATGTGGAAAGAAGTTCTTTTTCCCAAAATGTATAAAAAATGATAGCTATTTGTAAAAGGAAAATACACGTTTTGCTGAAAATCATTCAAAATGTACAAGAAACGAAAAATAAATTATTGTATATTACAATGGAAAAGAAGTTCTTTTCTGTATCATGCTTATTTTTAAATGTAATTTCAGTGAAATCTAAATCACAACATTTCACAGATATTTTCAGAATTTTTTGAAAAATTTCATGAAATTTGGTGAAATAAAGACATTTCAGTGAATTTCAGTCACCATTTCACTATTTCACTAGCGGATTTTCCATCACAGATGCTAATGGACACATACTAACTAGTAACCATTTAAATAGTTTGAGCCAAATATTGTATCCACTCATTATTTGGCTACATTTAATAAAGTTATCGCTGATGAATATTTCAAGATGTATGTAATATTTTTGTCTTATTTGTTCAAACTTTACTTAACAGAATTTCTAATAATTCTGACCAATGCAAGCTTCCTGTGAAACACGATTTGTGCTATATTTAGGATTTACTTAAATACTTCTTTAAAGGCATCTAATTATGCACATTTTTCTCATTCTTTTCTGTGATGTGGTAAATGAATAAAAATGCATTTCAAATGGGTATTTTACTTGACAATTATGTTCCATACATTTCTTTTGACTATCATGATTTTAGAAATGAGTATTCCCACAACCACAGGCTGCCTCAAATTAGGATATTCTCTCTTGGTGTTCATCTTGTTTATTTAATCATGTTTGTTCTATATTTCAATAAAGATCATACTATGTCATCTTTATTCTTTTCTAATAAAATGTTTAATGATTCCCAAAAAACCCCATCTAATATGCCAGACTAACCATATCAAAGCTAATCTGTCATAGTTTTGTCTTAATTAAGCCACAAAATGATTTCGTGAAATGACAGCGGGCCTCAAGGTAAATTAGATAAATTAAGGTAAATTAGGCCTCAAGGTAAATTCGTTAGTTATTCATCTAAATGTGTTACCCTCTTTAAATAAAGTCTTTATTATTGTTAGTAGTAGTAGTTGTAGCAGTAGTAGTAGTATTATCTTTTTTGTTCATTTCATTAAATCTAAGCTATGTGATTCAGACATTGGTCTTTGGAAAAAAATTCATGGTTTATGAAGATTTATTTCTAAAATTATATTTGTATACAGCAGTTCATATTTTTTTAATAATACTTCAAGATTTGCTATCTTTGACACTCAGAACTCAAACAAGACATAAATAAAAAGAATATGTTTAAATATTTGCCTCTCCTGTCCTTACCCTCTGCCCTTTCTAGCACCCGACCACCCCCACCCCACTGTCCAGATCCTTGATAAGCCTACTTAAAGTTGTGCTATGTTCTATTGATTTCACCTTTCATGTCTTATTTAATATAAATTACTTCTACAAAAGGATGAAGCCTAGTTGCAGAACACTTCTCCTCCCCTGGAAACAATTTCAGTGATATAACGCTTATAGCAACTGCTCACAACCCCAAATGGAGTTCCAAAACCAAGAAAGAATAGGATAAGCCACCTTATAACATTGAAACCAAGAAGACTAGAAAAAGAGAGCCATTCGCAAAACAAAATATCTTTTTGCAGCCGACATGTTTTGAAAAAAATAATTCGCTAACTCTGCTTATGAGTCACCTAATAACCTATAATTACAATTATAACAATGAAATATTTGGGATATAATTTGCGCGTACATCAAATAATAGATGTCACTTTTATAATGACTCATCAATTTCTAATTTTATATCTAAATTATCTTCCAGCATACACAACAAGTTATTGTCATGTAAGGTTTTGCAACGGCAACGGTTTTTCTGTTTTTGTTTGTTTGTCTTGTCTATGTTTTGTATTTGCCTTTGAAAAAGACTCACTATTACATATATCTGATTTAAATCATATTTATTTTAATTTGATTGTTTGTCAGTTTTAATCTTTTTCAATTCAATTATATGCCATTAAATGTAAATGTATTCACTGGAGATGACATTTTTGCAGAAAATCAGTTGACCTGAATTATTCTTTTGTAAACACTAGGTGTTGATCGTAATTTGTAGCAAGTTTCGTAAACAAGTTCTATTTTATTTTAAAATGATTGGTTTTCGTTTGGGTCATTTTTGGTGTACATGACATAAACATGGTTATGTGACCCCCCACCCCTTTTCAATTTTGCAACTCCGGTTTTTCCATTACTGCGCATTTGTTAGTTTTAATAGAGATGCTTTGAGAAAGATTTATCAGTTTTGGGCTTTTTACACTGATGTCAAGTTATTTTGTTGTAGCCAGATTTTGAGTTATAGTTTTCTTCAGATCAGTTGGATTTCAAAAGTATTAATTCTTTTTTCTCTGGAAATATTTTGAGGAGTACTCACACAGAAATTTCGGAAAGATATTGCTTAGAAATTTAATTTAAACTGTGCAATGGGTACCCAGGTGAAGTTTTCTGTGGTTTTTGACAGCCCTACCTTCTAATCAGATTAATTTTCAGGATTTACCCAAGATGATCTCTAAAATTATACAAAGGATATAGACACTCTCAATACTGAAGATAAATATTCACTTGAAATAGATTCAACCTACCAAGATTGTGTAACACCAAAATCCAACATGGCTGACTCCTCCTCTTCAGTTCCAATCTTTCTTAAAATCCAGCATAATATGTAAGTATAACAATCACAGCTGACAACAAAATTCCAACAATCAAGAAATTATTGGATAGAATTTACATTTCCACCACGGACACTCACATAATGGACTGATCTATAAATCCATGGATACAGATTCTGCCACAGTAACTCTATACATAACAACTGGTACAATTCGTGTACAAGAGCCAGGCTACACAGAATGGGTAAGTTATTTTATCAACAGTTGTCAGCAATGGTAGACATCACCAGATTGAAATCAATTACCTCACAGTCAAGGGATTCAACACCCATCCCTGAAGCCCACATATCTCCAAATCCAGTCAACAGTAACACAGCTTTACATGAAATAAGCCAGATTGCTATCAATGTGGAGGAAACTCCAGGACCCCAGTTTATGATAGTTGCAACAAATTCCCTTGTGTTCCACAGAACCCATAACCAGCCTTGTACCTCCATACAATGCTTAGTAGTGATAAGTATTCTCCAGGCCCAAGTAGAAATGTTAGAACAGGAACTCTCTGCACTAAAATCAAAGAGTCTACACATTGTTTAAATGGAAAAACCAGGTGCAAAAAAGTGTGCCAAAAACCAAGACAACACAATACACAAACATGTCAAAGGACCAAAATACAAGAGCATGTCAGTGCTATCAGACTATACCAAAACCAGCTATTAGAAAAAAATCATTATACACACAAACAGATGCAACTAAACCAATTAAACAAGACGAGTCTCTTCTACATGTAATAGAAGTTCAGAGCCAAAATTAGCTAAAGCACATGCTGTAAGCACTGACAATCATGTGTCTCATTCAACATCAAATCCAGATACAGAAGAAACTGTTCTAAAGACAACCTCCAATTACCCACAACAAGAAGCTCAATTAAATACAAATACTAAATACAGCAGTCACCAAACTCTCAGTCAGTCTAGTCATGGAAAACAAGAAGTTCAAGCCATGCATCTGAATCCCCCCCTTGTCAAAATCAATAACATAGTTAAAGACAGATCTCTTCTCATAGGATCATCAATAATCAAAGGAGTAAGAAGAGGGTTATATAAAGATGATGTAAAATCCAGTTGCAACTATTAATACTATTACAGAAAAAATATTGGAAATGGATATGTCACCATATCATACTGTAATTCTTCTCATTGGTGGTAATAATTACAGTAATGGCCAATCTTTGAAGGGCATTGGGGATGATTATGAAAGCTGTTGTATGCCATCAGGTCCAAAAACACAGAGTGTCAAATAATCATCTCAGGTCTACCGCCAAGAAGGGATGCACTTATGACTCAACTAAATGACACCCTATGTATGTTGTGTGAAAATTTCCAAATACTCTTTGTTCCTCAAAAGCGGACCTTCTTCAAAGACAATCGAGTGAACCAACAATTTTACCAGCGACACCAAATCCACTTGTCCAACAGAGGTACTGCCATGTTCCTAAAGAATATAAACCAGTACATAAGACTTATAAAAGGGGTTAGGCATGAGTCAGACAACTGCTTGTATTATGGAAAGCACGGTCATGTAACACAGCGGTGTCTGCATGAAAACAGATTCGTTGCCATCTTTGTAACGAAATTGGACATAAGCAAACGTTGTACACATACCAGTAGGTAGAAGGCTACGATGTACAGGCCTATGCAACACATATCCAGCAATAAAATGTATTAGAAATTGTGTATACTTTTCAAAGTAATAATTATAATTCTATAAACAGGTTTCAGGCACTATCTGATTTGTGTACAAAGTGCAACTGGTTAACTTGTAAACAACTATGTGATCCTGTTCAAGTTACTTCTCCCTTTGAGGCTCCCCAAGTGTTTAATATGTCAATGTCTTGTTTGTATGTAAATCAGTCTCATGTTGAACATTCTTATGTACCCACTACATGTGGTCATGGCACAACAGATGGATCTTGTATGCTATCTTCTTCATTTGTTTATGTAAATAGTCAAGGCAATGTAAAGAAATATGTCAAGCCTAAAAACAATACATGTCACACTACATGTACCTTGTCTGAAAATCAATCCTCTGGTCAAAATTGTCATGTCTTTGGGCACCTAAAAAGAGGTCTGCAAGTAATCAAACTAAATATTCAACACATCCTCCCTAACCTGAATGAGATAAAGTTAATATTACAGCAAACTCGATCAGTCAATATTCTAGGTCTATGTTAAACATTTCTTTCCGATGACACTGTTGATTTGGCTCTCCAAATACAGGGTTTCAACTCTGAAAGGAAAGATAGAGACCCACATGGGGGGTGGGGGTATTCTTCTCTATGTAGACAGTTCCATTAGTAATAACATACGTGTTGATCTAGAGACGATGGGGTACAGAGTATCTGGATCGAGGTAACCCTTGCCCAAGCAAAGCCAATACTCTTATGTTCAGTTTCCACTCAGGATCAACTAAATTTCTTAAGTTACATTTTGATGAAAACACAATATACGTGTCATCAGTCATCTAGAAAAAGCCATAACAAGACTTTCAAAATGATCTTTGTGTTAGCTGCTGTATTGGAAGTCGGATGAAATTGTTTTACACTTACAACCAACTAGACATCATATATGGTTAAAACACTTTTAGAAGAAAAATTGTACGTCTATTCCAGATGGTTTCATGGTTAAAGATGACTTTTTTCCAACACCAGGTTCTTCCAGGTTTTTTAGAAGTGAAATCAATTTTTTCAAGGATCACTTATGATGCTTCCTAAACAGAATAAAAAATATTTTGGTTACACAATGCAATTTTCAAAAATACAAGATAGATAACCATATACAAAAATACATGATGCATTAGAAGAAACACGTAAAACTATTAAAAGAATTCCACGTAACCCATTAAAATTTACAGAATAACATTTTTAAAATGCTTCATTTCCTCTAATTAATTGCACATGTTGCTATGAACAATGTCTTTCAGACAAGGTTGTTTTAAATCTGGAGAAAGAGCACTTACAAATTATACACTTTGGGAGAAAAAGGACCGATTCGTTGTTTAAATGAAACTTATTTCTATTTTCTGCCTTGGTGTCTTGACATTCAGTGTTATCCAGACTAAAATTTAATGCAGTCAATATCAAAGTCAATCAGAGCATGGAAGTCGGCACTTAAAATTATCCTCATAATCACTAGTTCTCTGAGTACAAGGATGATTATGTTGTATTAGCTGTGACAACCTCGCTGAAATAAATATTCCAAACCAATTTTAAGTATGTCTTGATTGCCAGAAATTTAGATTAGTCTATTCAGTATGACAATGTTTTTAACATCATTTAATCATACAAATTCTGTGCATAAGTTGAATGATACATTTACCACTCTCTAGCCAGAACTGAGTAAAATTGGCTAAAATTGGGAAATGAGTGTACGAAGTACAAACTGGTTAGTTACCTGAAATCATGTTCTTACATATGTTTATGTCAAATGATTCAAAAGTTGAGAAAACAATATTGGAAGTTTAAAAACTATATTAACACTTTCTTAAATTGCGATAAAATACAGTAACCTCAAAAATAGCTTACATTTCAAAAACAGCAACTGTATCCATAAAAGAATGGATGTTTTTTTTATCCCTTTATGATGAAATATGGGATATAATCATTTATTATGTATTACAAATAGACCTGGACATACCCGTTGACCCATAATTTGCTTCAGATCAGACTACAAAAATTCAATTATGCTTCACATATCGAGTGAATTCTCAGCAGGAATTTCATATAAAGTAATGTAATATTTGATTTTTTAAAATCAAATCTGCACCAAAACTGACAATGTAACATAAAACTTCTTTTCTATTTTTGCACCTGCATCGATGATGGGAACATTTGAAAACATTACACATTTTGTCAAATGTATGAATGTATTCAAACAAAAAACAATAGGGGCATGTCTTCAAATTAATAAGAAGTAGACCACTCTGGTTAGAACATGCATCTCAAACATGCAGCCCATGGGCCGCAAAGCCATATCCTTTGGCCCGCAAAATTATTGGTGCCACAAGTTGCCATGAGAGATGTAGGTGTATTGCAGCCCCTGAGTCATTGAAAATGCACTTACGTGGCCCTTAGGGCGATTCAAGTTTGAGGCCTCTGGGTTAGAGCATCCAGATTGGATGAGGAAGGTCTGGGTTCGAACCCCAGCCGAGCTATAAAAATGACTAATAAAACACAGTACTAACGGTTGCCTCACTTAGTGCTCAGCATTCAGAGGTTAGTGTTAGGACTGGTCAGCCTAATGAGACTGGCTGGGACATCATGCTACGTGTGTGCATGCATACAAGATGCCACAATGCGAGAATTAACTATAAACTTGCCACACTGCAGACATTGTAGTGATATGACTGAAAAATTGTTTGCGCTACGTTAAATATCCATATCACACACACATACACTTAATGAAAAGTGAACTGTGCTTCACGTTTTGGTCCACTCAAAATGAAACAAATTAAGCACCAATTTTCACCACTACTGCTATGTAATAATAATAATAATAATAATAAGATTACTTAATGTAAAATTTTTGACTCCTTATCTCATTCGGTCCCAGAGATTTTGGTCGTTTTCGCTTGAATTGAACGTAGGAAAGACATTTGGCGGGCTGTTTCTGAATACACCATAATACATCGGCTTTCAACAGATTTTCCATGAGACTAATGCCTAGATGTATTAGAAACATCATTTTCCTTTGGTTATTTTGCTTGCGCATGAGCACAAAGGTAAAAGTTGGAGTTCTATTTTGTTTTTTTTTTGCTTAATGGACCCATAACTTTTGTATGGAGACCACTGTTTATTCCAAAAACCCACACTTATCCTACCTTTTGCAAAGGTTTCACCTGTTTGTGTGCAGTTGAGACCGGTCTGCCTTAGATCTGAGGACAAAAGGTCTAAAATCCAGACACAAAATCACATTCTGACCACGAGCGAATTTTGGGTGGAAAAAAAGGGTTCCAAAAATTAGTTTTTTCCTTCTGTATTTTGTAGTGCAACTAGAACGTCCATATACTTTGGTATCATTTCGAGCTACATCTGTCTGCTTTTGTATAATACCACCCACATTGGTGTATCTTAAATGACCTTGATGCTGCAGAGCTCAGAAATAGGGTACAGCCTCATTTCGCCTACAGGATGATTGGGACCGAATGAATTAAGCCAAAGACTACTCTCCATTAGGCCTCCTTTAAAAAAATTCCACAGCAGGTCATGATCTAATAATGGGACTGATTCATTCGACTCAACCGACCTTGTTGCATACTTGCATATTAATATTATCCTTGTGAATATTTTTGATGCAATTATTGTCAATTCATTCCTACAGTTGTAATGAGGTTGATTAGTTAGTCATGTGTTAATAGATTTACTATTCATGCTACAGACATCTACATACATGTACCAATGCATGGTCCTCTCAATAAAGCAAAATATTCAATATGAACCGCTGTAGTTTTCATATCTCAATTTTAATATGCACCAATTTGATACCATAACTGTGCCCAAAGAGCTGTTTGTTTTCTACCTGTTTTTATTATCCTTCTCCACTTTTTTGCAGAACCTAGCGGATAATCTGTCCAAACGTTTCTTCAGTTAACCTGTTTGACGATAGAAAAAATATTGCACACAGCATGATGTTGATTTGGACTATTATCGTACAATAGATGGCTTTCACTTTAGGACTGGATAAATGTTTGTCGTTGACTGATCTAATGATGTTTTACCAATAAAATTACAATGTGTATCATAAGATCAGAACAAAGAATAAATAGGCAAAATAGAGGGCAAAGGACACTATTGGCTACAGTGAAAACACAACATACAATTACATCAAATATATGGCACTACTATGTGATTCCGATGAAAGGGATGATAATGTGGTACTGTTATTTACACTCTGTGCCATGTAACAGTACCTTTAGCAGCTCTATATACATAAACTGAGCTTTAATTCAAGCTCCTTCAATAAGCCAATAAGAAGCAGACCTCCAACACCGCTACTGTACAACAAACTTGATAAATTAGACATTATAATGTACTGTAACAGTAAGCAAATGACAATTACCATACTATTCAACTAGGTTAGTTTTAAAATATTATTCTGCATTTACTTTTACATTCAAAAAATTATACAAATAAATATTCTACGCTGCTTTTTCCTTCACAAATAATCTGGATTTATTTAAAAGTTACAGTTAATTTTTTAATGTTTGTAACAGCTACACTGTAAAACCTAGTGGTGTTTGAGATAGGCAAGCATCTGCATAACATGGATACTACAGTACTCTATTTATAGCAACAGCCAGTAATTAGCCAATTACATATCAAAACAATACTGTAATGTAAAGAAGAGCTAAGTGAAGGATGAACAATTATTTTAATGTAATATCATGATGCTGTATTTGTCTGACAGAAATGTTGAAAAACAATCTACAACAGACTTTTACAATCCTTTCAACACAATGAGCTTATACATAAAACTGAGTCAAATAAGAATGAATGCTTCTATATAACTTATCATTACAGGTAATGCTATGTATTAAGACACAAGTAAATTTGAAAAGGCTAAAAAAAATTAGAGTATCAAGATAAAACATTAGCATATACTCCATGAATCTTAATTAAAAAACCAAAACTATAGACCCTCAGAAAGAATCACTATACTGTCCAAAATGAATTTCCAGATGTTCGAGATTGAATCAATTATCCCCTTTATCCACTGGTTGTTTTAACCATTTCTAATATTCTTCAGCAATAAGATTTTAAATTAGTTCCCGTGGTGGCTAGTCTGCCTGTAATCTTGACACCATTTTTATTATCATCTAAAATATGGGAGAAATAGAAAAAGTTAAGCCTCTGTCGGTTCATTTAATTTAATCAGAAGTGATGACTAAATGAATCACCTAAAGAAAAACTACAACATATGGACACAAATATTTTTTTTAAAAAAAGTAAACGAATCTATTACACACAGACAATTCACAAAATGATACGGCATGGAATTATTATAAAGCTTATAATAACAATGGAATTAATAAAAACTTACCACCGCCGTGTACAATATTTATTTTCTTTTATACCATTAACAAAGTATTGAGTAACTTGGTGCACCCAGAAATGTTGAAGTTGACACCTGGAGAGTCTTTACGGAGAAGTGAACAATGGAACAGGGACTTTGTTAATGTAATCAGAGGCTGCATGTTAGGCATTTGCAAAGCAAGCAACTCACATACTACCCACACACCATACATACAACAGAAAAACATGTATATGGACATTAGTTAACACTATACTGAATATGTAACACCAAAATACAAAAACACACAAATAATAACAATACAAAACTGGTATACATACCCCCAGGCTGGGTTAAATGACGTCCCAATATGTTCAAATTCTAACAATAAACTCAAATTAAAATGAGACTTCCTGACAATAACACCTCATTCAAAGATTTCACTGCACAGAACTACATGCATACATGTTTATTTCACTGAATGAATGATTAGTAAATCTGACTTCACCTGCTTTACTAGGTCTGCGTTAGAAAACATTGAGAAATTCCAATAATGCAGTGTATTGTATAAAGGTATCAGGTAAAGTGCATCACAACAAGATATTGCATAAACATACAAGAACAACTTTCCGTTAATAGATACGTTTCTTATCTACCTGTAGTGATACTACTATGACTGTTCTAGTAAATCAGGCCCAGTAGGATTCAAACCAGCTCGGTTTACCCCGGAAGACCACTACCATCACAGTTATTCACTATTCTACAATTACCGTAACTGACCCACAAAGAGCGATTAATGTTGAAATTCCAAACTTGAATTATAAATGTAGGAATTATAACTGGATCTGACCTGAATGGATGCTTGGATAATGACAACACAACATAATGTAATGAAATATGGAAGTTTATGAAATTGATTAATTAAACTATCTAAACTACAAATACAGCGTGATTCTTTCAAGCTCTAAACACAAGACTCATTCGATTTCTTTACAAATTCACAAATGGGAAAACATAAATGTGATTCATATATTCTCATGTAATGAAGGTAAGATACATATAATCTCATGTAATGACAGTAAGATTCATATAATGTACTCAATTGAAACACACCACATGTTCCATGTACTCAATTGAAACAAAATAAACAATTGAAACAAACGTGATTCCTAACTCATAGTCATTTGTATAGTCCGTACGATTCATAACCACGCATGACTCATATAAATACTTGCATAAACTTGCAAATGTAAACACAGACAGCTACAATGAAACCAAACTGGTCATAATAAAAGGTACGGAATTAAAATCTATAGATACATGCTACTAATAAACTCTTAATAGCAACTTGTTACAGTTCAAATATCACAACATTTCAAATCCGCGTAGTGGTAAAAACAACATTTCACACTATGATATTAAAACTGAATATGTTTCACATATCAAATTAAAACAATATAACACTTACCCCTATGACTAGAAAAAAATTCCCAATCAAACTGCTATTTTGGTAAGTCTAAATGTTTAATTGTGTAATTTTATTTCCCCTGTCAGTACCTCGGGATCCAATGAGATTTCAGTCTATGCGTCCAATCACAACAATAAAAGAAAGAAAGAAGTAGAATGTATATTTGTAATACTAGATAAAACTATAAAGAACAATATAAAAGCATCAGAGATTGAATAAAAATTATTTATTGTTGGGACTTCCCAAGCAGAGTACTGTTGAAATCTGGGCTATCCGATACAAGTTTATGATAGAACGTGCAGAAAGTGCAATCATTATTCCATCCTACAGTCTTAATAATAGTATTTTTAAAGACAGTTTCAATTTAGGGCAGCAGTGCTTGATGCAGCTCTAGTGCTATGTGCCCAAAAGCTGGATGTATTAATCCCTGCCTCCTTCACAACAGTCTTTTTTCCAATAGTTATGGTGCTTTTAGCAACAGCTCTAAAAGGAGATTGTGTGGTTATCAATAATTTTTCTGATTTCCTGAAGGGAAGAAGTTCTACTGTTGTATCCTTGTAAGGTTTCGACTATACAGTCTTTTATCATGATACGCAAAACAACAACGTTTGTCATAGATGTTGACATTTGTGATAGATGTTGACTAGGTTCACTTTGCTTCAAAATGTCCCTAATTCTGACAACAACTCTATCCGAAAAAATAGAAATATCATCAATATTTATGACATGCGAAATTTGGCATCTTTGGCCACTAAGTAAGGCTAACAGGATCACTAGTTTCTGAGTCACTTGTTTCAAAGAAATGTTCCCCAAGGGAAACAATTTTTACAGATGCTGAAGCACAATTCTCACATCCCAGGTTATGTCATGTCTTGGCAAACATGGCCTACGTACAAAAACTCCTTTCAAAAATCTTTTTATGAACACATTCTTACCTAGGTCAATTTAACTAAACTAGATAAAGCAGATCTGGCAGTGTTGATGGAGCTATAACCTAAGCCAGAGTCAAACAGATATGTCAGGAAAGCCAGGACAAAATTCACTGGTGGATCAAAGAGATCACTGTTTCCCATCTGAAAAGTGCAAACATTTCTGGAGATGTGTACAATACTGTTTCCTTGTAGATTCTCTCCATGAGTTGAGTATGACACTGGCAGCATGTCCTCATATGCCTTTATGGAACAAGGCTTTTCTGATAAGTGAAACACAGCTAGCTGGGTTTTCCGCATTTGATGTTTCTTGAGTGGTTCCTGAGGCAAGGTTATCAGGAAATGAATCTGTCCGATTGATGAACGATTTGTCGCAAAAGGCAGGGGAATCAGGGCTGTGTTGTCCAAAAGGGTCTTAGAAGAACCACTTCTGCACAATCGTCTGCTATCTTCTGAAGGACACATTCCACATGCGGCTGGAAGGTGGGAGCATATATAAAATAATGTCTGACCATGCCATAGAGAAAGCATCAATGGCCCATGCTTGTGGGTCTGGTCTATATGACACAAATTTGTGAATTTGATGATTCAATTTAGAGGCAAACATATCAATATTAATCTATCCATATACTACATGAATTTTATTAAAGACTGCATTGTTTAACATCCACTCTGCAACATCATTGAAATTCCTAGACAGGTGATCTGGTTCTACATTATTCTTCCTAGGAAGATAGCAAGCACTCAGCCAAATCTGTCTTTCTATACACCAAAACCAAATATCACGGGCCATTTGATCTAGTGATCTCTTCCTACCTCCTATTTTGTTAATGGGGGCAACAGCTTAAGTGGTAGCCATGAAAATCCTAATGTGTAAGTTATATTTGTATCCACAAAGAGACTTTAATGTCAGGAAGCAGGACTGCAATTCTGAAACATTTATGTGGCTCATTTCCTCAGTACTACTCCAGCAACCACAAGTTTTAACATTGTCTGCCTTATTTACCCCTCCCCTTCCAATAAGAGAACTGTCACTTTTGATAATAATGTGTTACTTCTGCAAATAGGTTTAAAACTGATTTTAACATTTTGCATCCACCATTTAATTGCATCTTTAGCATTGCTGGAAAGAGAAATTAATGTATCATAATTGGAAATGATCCAAGATGGCCGCTATCGCTTAACCGGCTTGAAACAGCTGTTCCGTTTTTTGTGTGCCGTTTTCATGATATTTGTGTTTGTTGCATGTCTTCGTCTACGTTATTCTGTTCATTATGTATTGGCTGTTCTGTTCGTATGTGTTTCTTCACTTTCTTGTTTTGGAAACGAGAACAATTAGATTTTTTCTCAGCTGTCTTGCTCCACTGCTACAACTTCCTTTGTTTTTGAACAAACTGTCATCACGTGATACTCGCCAGTCAACCCATTTATGCACTGATAGACCCTCATTAATTGCTTTAAATAACCACTGCTTGGCTCGCCACACTACATTGTGCTCTAGACTAAATGAACTGGGACTACATTCATCATTACCAAAATGTAAACAGAAGCGAAAAAAGATACGTTGCTTTAAAGGTGGTCGGCATAGAATAGGAAGAAGAATTCCAGTCATCTCCCTTATGCCCTTTCTTTCTCAACAATTTAAAAAAAATCGACCGTTAATTAGATAACCTAATTCAATTCCCTATTAATTTGTCAACCTTTGTGTCAGCTATCCAAGAGATACCTCCACGTATTGCATTATTCAATGCCCAGTCAGTAGGACCACTGGAAAAGCGTACATAAATAGTTAATTTTATCAACGACCAAAATATTGACGTCTTTTTCCTGACAGAAACATGGCTAAAACAATTCGGTATTTTTAGTTGTGCCTAAAATTAAAAATCCAATCTAAATATTTTCATAAATTCTCATTTTAATGGTGACACATTTTATCACCACTATGTCCAATTGAAAACCAGTTTTCAATACCCATTTTTCTAGAACCTAGCCGATAAATGTCCGTAAGTTTCTTCAGTTAACTGCCCCATCTAGCTATAACTCAATACAGTACATAGCTTGAAGATGGTATGAATGTCTGTCATCATGCAATAGAAGAGTTTCACTGAAGTATATAACAACTTGTCCTTTGCTAATCCTTAGAATTTTACCAATAAAATTACATTATGCCCCATATCAGAACAACAAATAAACGCAAAATGGAGGTCAATGATACAATTGGCTGATGAGACAGTACATTAGTTGAATAATTTATATGAACTCTGTGATTAAGATGACAATGATAATGTAGCACTGATCCACCTACTTTGTGCTAATTAAAAACATCAAGACTAGAACAACATTATGTCTTGTTTTAATATGCCCATAGACTGCAGACCTCCAATATCTCGAATGTACAACAAACAATATAAATGTGATATTCTGGTATATTATCGAAGAAAACAAATTACTATTATCATATTATTCAATTAAGCTAGTTTAAAATAAGATTCTGTGTTTACTGTCAAATGTAAAAAAGAACAGACAAATGAACATTCAGTGCTGATTTCAATATTGTAAAATAAAAAATGATCTTAGAATTATTTAAAAAGTGACAATGCAAATGCAGAAGGTTGTTATGTTCCTGTTCAGCATGGATACCACATTACGCTATTATAGCAACAGCCTGTAATTAATAAAGCAGATGTCCATGAACAATATAATGTAAGGAAAAATAAAGTGATGGGTCAGAAATTATTTTCTCATAACATGATGTTATATTCACTATGACAGACACCTCTGAATTATTTTAAAACTAGTGTACAAAATATCTAGAACTGAAGAAACAGAAGAAAAAAGTATTGTTTCGATGCATCTTATCATTACAAGCAGTACAAATAAAGTAGAAACATTGTATGGGCTAAATAATAATGTAAATTGATCAAGCTGTAACATTAATGTACTGGATCATCATATGATGGTCCTCCATTAGAAAAAATACCAAACAATGGACAAATAAACCAAGAGACACTTGAATGTTGTTACTATACTGGCCAAAAGATATTTCCTGGAATTGAAGATTGGACCATATCTTCCTTTTAACAGTGGAGAATTAAAATCTAACACTTTCTTTCTTATTCATCCTTTATTTTTTCCTAAAAATTATGAACTGCAGTAGGTCACTAATAGGTTTAGTCTGGGAGAGGGACACAAGTGATGTTTACCAATTCAACCTTCAGATGTGTGTCAATAAGAACGTACCTTACCATATATACTCGTTTCTAAGTTGAAGGGGTGGTCATTGAAAATTTGACTAATGCAGAATAGAAGTCATCTTATCAGCAAGACAAAAATTATTTGATCAATCTAATGTTTATGTTGGAAACTCTAAATGTTTGCAGTGCTTGTATCTACATTTATTCAGATTTTTTAAAATAATTTTAAAATATTACTGGTAAATTAAGTACTACCAACCACAAAGTGAACTTTCCATCAATGTCGTGTACCACTATTATTTACTATCAAGTATATTACTTCCATTTTCATTCTAACAACCTAAATTTGTATGAATATTTTTGTTTTGCTTCATAAACACAGTGTTTGATGCACTAAAAGTGTGATGTTTTCTATTCAAAGATTTAGATCTAATTCCCAAGTGCTATTCCCCCTGTTTTCAGCCGTAAGCCATTGGCTTGTAAAGGCTGCACTCACCTTTTTTAGAGTTGAGAATTAATTTGATCGAGAAGCAAATTAAATACTTGTCCTTGCTCAGTTCGAAGTTGGGTTCTAAAAAATATTAACCGCTTAAAAGTCCTGAAAACAGCTGACAACAAAATTAATGTTAATATCAGTTACATTATTTTTTAAAGAGAAATATGCTTATATCCAACTTATGTAGGGTCAGCTAAAATGTATTTGTATATAGCAAACTATTTCAAAGGATAATGAATCTCTCTTTTTCCAATTTAATTAAAATAAAAAAGGAAGGTTGTGAAGGGAAACAAAGTATGTTGCAACATATTAATAGCTTACAAAGATATAAAATTACAAAACAATCACAACTTCAATATTGGCATTGCAAATAATATATACAAGTAGTACATGGTAATAAAATGAGACAAATTATGATAAAAACAAAACTTATCTTAAAACACGACGAATTTCAGTATTGGTTACACAATATAATTTTGAGTGCACAACTGAATGACATATAATAAGGGAGGAAATGAAAGACTGTGTCTGTCTAAATATCATTTCTGTGCATTAATGCCGAGTCCAGAAAATATATTGGTACCAATTAAACATCCTGTGAAACCGTCTATTGATTTATATAACTGTTTATTACCTAATATATGTGTATTATTGCAGATAGAATTGGTTTAACTGAAGATCAGCATGCAGATCTTTGATTATTTCATTTGAGAATACAAAATATATTCTCTGTATTTTCACACAATTATGATGACTTAGTTTCTTCAATACTCTGAAAATAAATTTGTACTTACATAAAGATCAAATATGATGTAAACGTTCAATTTAGTTTGTTAATATGGAAGGGAACTATGTGCATTGATGAGATTAGGGCAGAATATGGATAAAAGGAATCAAAATGCAAACTTATTGCATGTCCACAATAATTTCTGACACCTTGTGTATATTTGTGTCTCCCTGTTCTGATGGTAAAAATTCTGAAACACTGTTGTCACGGAATGGTGTAAATGTTGTTCATTAAATACATGTACTCGGGTTTCGTTTCTTTTCGCTGTACAACGATACCCGAGGGTGATTATATATATGGTCTATGTGTTAAATCGTGAGTACGATTCGTCCTATGCCACACGTGCAAGGTGCTTTCGATACAGCAAAACGAAAATTCTAAAGGTATAAATACGTTACTGCATGTAAAGGACCTTGACAATACTAATGGTTTTGTCAGCAAGCGGCCTGCTTAAAGGATTCGCACAACTCCAGCTGTAGGGGTAGGTAATTTTTCGGTTTTAAGTGATAATTAGTGTATTACCATATTTACCTTTGCATGTTTGTTATATAGTTTACTTTACACAGCATAATGCGTGCATTTCTTTTTATTCTTGTTGCAACGTAGTACAGGATTTATGTTGGTAATGTAAAGCTACATTATTTTTATAAAGAATTATTTACTATTGTCTTATCGAGCAGGGTTAGGTTACTATTGAACCTGTTTTGTAATTGCCATAATAATATAATCTTTATAACTTACCATGTATAACGTCCTTACGTTATGTCTGTATCAAGTTTAGTACACTGTATCGGGTATATTTTCAGCTGTTTTTGAGGGTAGGAATATCCGGGGTGTCCGGTGTTGTCTGAGAGTAGGAATATCCGGGGTGTCCGGTGTTGTCCGAGTGTAGAAACGTCCGTTTGTCCGGAGCGTTTAAGGTGCCGGAGTGTCTAATGTCAGGAGTGACTAAAGTGACCCAGCTGTAGAGCCGTCAAAGGACCAGGGGGTCCGGAGGGTCTAATATTTCAAGTGTCCGGAGGGTCTAATGTTCAAGTGATCATAGTATTCCGAGGGTCCGGAGTCTATAGCAGTTGTGAAATTGATTCGTAGGAGCTGTGGAGCGGATATGGTGCACGGGTAACGGAGTGTATCTCGATACATGTATTTTATTAGCTATAGGCGAATTTTGGGTTAGTAAGACCCAGTGTATCATTCAGGACTGGAAGGATAGATGGTATATCCGTTCTTGTGTTTAGTGACATAATTTCGCTACCTGAGCGAATACATTTTTTTACTATGTGTAAAAAAACTTACATCGTTTACTATTTGAGTGAACTATATTCATCTTTCCATTATTGAATCATTTGTGAAATCATTTATCCTGTGTTTTAGTCTTACTGAACTAATTTATTTGTATTTTTTGTTCCATCTTTGAAACTGTGCGTTTTTATGTTAAATAGATCCAATATTTGGATTATAAATACGCACACATCTTCTTTATCTACTGCTCATATCAATCACCACATTAAACCATATATATCTGTGTCGTCAAAACGTGTTCTGTTGTTAATCCGAAATATCCCACCCGGTTATCTTGTTACAACTGTTTCTTGGAAATCAACCATAAATCAGTCATTAAAGACACCTATATATCGCATGCATAGTAAAACAGATCTTTATCGCCCAAAATGTGTCAAAATAAAGTTGTCCCCATTCTGATGATAAAAGCAAGATATTGCCATTTTGTAGGTTTTACGTGCGTGTATGTCTGTGTAAAATGTAATGCCATCCTCTAAGCACTTCATAACAACCTTCTCATACTGGGTGCTGGTAACATACACCACTCCCTCGATAACTCACACCCTGATAACTCGCGAACCCGCTTATAATGTGGGGTCAGGCGTGGATCCCATTTTTTAACCCAGAAAATACCCCAAAAATTGATCCCTATTTGTTGAACTTGAATAAAATCATGATCAAAATTGGTAATAGAATCTTTGATATATCACTCATTTTATCATTGAAAATGGTAGATATGACCTGGAAATTTTAATTGACATTATGAAATATCAGTTAAAAAGAGGGCATACAGTGTTGTACATTTCCTTTCCAAACGACATTCCTAGAACACTGCAATTAACAATATGTAAGGAAATTTCGATTAATGAAAATGTCACTTACACCGAGTGGAGGCAGTACTTTAATAAATAAATACAAATAAAATAAAAACATTATCAATTGAAATTTGTGTTCTAGTTCTATCTTTTAGTTCGTTTTAAGTATAATCGTCATAAATGCAATGTGTCCTCTTGTAATCAAACATAATCAAGTAACAGCTATTTCTGCGAGCGTTTCTCTGAGAACCTAATTAAGTGCCGACTGTGTTTTGGTAACTGACTTCCGGAAGTATTTGTTGCATTATTTCACTGAATTAAAAGCTGGCCTCCTTTTAATTATTATGTTAATTATGTCTTATGAATCAAATAAAGGAGGTGGAATAAAAGAAAAGTTAAAAAGCATGAAAACCCTTCAAACTTAAAATCTAGTGGCTTGTGTATGTAACATAAACTACCTTAACAAGGCAGCCAAGTGATATTAATACTTTGTAAATAAAGAGCTTGATTTCATAAATACGGACCATTGTGTGAGTTTCAGAGAATTCATGAACTGGCACTTGGAGAGATCCATAAGGATGAAAAGAAGTTTCATTATTGCTTCCAGTGAAATCACAACATTAATACTGTACTGATGTACTTGAATTATATGCAGTTACAAATCGAGAGCAAGAACACAATTACTAAATAAAGAAAAAAATCAGGATCAAGTATGTTATTATCTGTGACGTTTTCTTATTAAAACCAATCAGGCACTGCCATCAAAAGCCTTTTTCTATTTATCTATTAAAACAAATATTTGTTCCAATGTATATAATATGTTTGTAATTAATAATTCCCAACCTAGGGATCAAGACATTCACATGAAAACTTGGCTTTTAATCCTTGTCAATCTCTTTCACCAGTATTTCATCTTCTTTAGCCAACTTTCACACATTTCATCAGACATTGCAAAATTACATACATCAAATACCAACAGGTCGACTGTCTGCGTGGGTTTGAGTCTCAGATTCGGCCAATGTGGGTATGTGAGAAAGCCTGCCAGTAGAAGCCTACCAGTAGCTTCCCGTGGGTCGGTGGTTGTTTCCGGTTCCCCCCTCCGGGTTCTTCCTCCACCATTAATACTAGCTGCCATGTATAACCTATCGTGTGCTGAAAAATGGCGTTAATCCTACAACAACAACAATAACAACCAACAAGTCAAAATAAATACCCTTCAACCTTACAGTTCATGGATGTATCACCTCTCTGCCCAGTGACCTATTGACATGAAAATGAAAATGGTCTTAATAAAGTCCATATTGGACTAACAGGACCATATTTTGTCATGTCATATGATTGATTCAAACCTCTGGGAACTGCCCAATGAAAACAGCATCCTTTTCTTCTTGCACTTCACATTCACATGAAAACTCTTTCCAACACATGCCAATAATATTCCCAAGAAAACTTGATTAATGACACAGTCGTGCATAGGAATTTATCTAACTGGAATTTCACAGAATTAAAATTTTTCACTCACCCAAGCACCAACTTAAACAGACGATGTCCTCAGATCCCTAAAATTTGCAAGGTTAATGTAACAATGTTTATAATAATAAATCTTCGATAATCCAGAGACATATTCATTTTTAACCTTTCAAGACAATAAATTCTCTCAAAACAAAAAACAT